>VDFB02000017.1:229495990-229539410 GCA_007258455.2 Sequoia sempervirens | reverse complement strand
ACCTATGGGAATAAATATGCTTATGCAAATTTGCAATTCATATAGTTTTATAATTTTTTATGTGCATATAGCTATATGTTTTGTTTGCTGGTGAATTTGATGTCATTAAAAGGTACATTATAAATTTGAGAATCAAGATAATAAGATTAAAACTCAATTGTTGAATTTAAGACTCAATTCTTAAATTTGAATGTAATAAGATTAAAGCTTGTGTATTTTAATTGAAAGTTATTATTATTTTTGAAACTTGATAAAATTATAGGAAACTTCCTACCAAATTTCTAATTAATACCTTAATGGTTGCAACAAGTTGTAGATGACATGACCTTCAATGTTTTATTTTATAGATCTGTTGACACACTTAGTGCTTAACCTAATTTAAATACCATGAGTTTATTAACTATTACAAAAAATCTCAAGTTTCACTAAACATGGAAATTGAGAGGTAAAAAGTTATTTAGATCTATTTGGTTTCTATTTTTAATAAAATAAAATGCACTTAGAGTTACAACTATTGTATATAATTGAAACTCGTCATTCGTTTATCCAAGTTATGCAACTACTATTTCGGTATTATTGAAAGTCATCATGATTTCGTCCTTAGTTGTTATATTTCATGAAATCAATAATTGTGGTCATTTTGTGAAATATGCACTTTATATGTATTAAAGTACACAAGAAATAATACAACAATTGTTAAATTCAAAGATAATTGTAATTTGTAGCTTGAAGCTATAATGTTCATTTGATTGTTAAGAAAGGAACCTAGGACCCATTTTTGGAGATAGCATAGGTAAGTTTTGGCACCAAGTTGAGCTTCGAACATGATTTAAAGGGATGTATCTCCATTAACCTTGAAGAAATTTCTATGAGACAATTGAGTAATGATATAAAGTATGAGACATTTGAGTAATGGTACAAATAGTGGTTTTTTATTAAAGTAATATTTAAACCATGGGCTCAATTAAACAATGATGTTAAAGTGTATTTTGATTCATGTCATATTTATGCTTTTTACTTTTTGCAAAAAAATATATTGGTTGATAGACAACAAGCTTTAGATTCATTCATATAATGACATTGTAAATAAAAAAGTCACAGTACTGTGTAAAAACTTTGATAAGAAAACAAATGAATGGTAAGGGAAATAAAATTGCAATATTTTTTTGGACTATTTATTTGGGCACAATTTGTAGCTTTATAAAAATTTCTCAAGTGTTTATATGGAAACATCAAAGGATGCCATAATCCATTAAGTTTAAATCAAACAATCATATGAATATTTATATTAAAAAATCTTTGAGCATAAATATGATGAGATAACTTTTATTCAATAAGTTTTATCAACATGAGGATAAATATCATTCAATGAATAGTCTAAATCAAAAATATGATATTCCATAAATGATAATGAAATATAAAATATCTAATTTATAGAATTTCAAAAAAAAAATTATGTACATTGAATCAGTCAAACTCATGGATGTAGAAATAATAATTTCATTATGATCATAGCAATGTGGATATGTGATGTGTATAACAAGATAAGAAGCTATAGGGGAATCTGTGCAATGTCTAATGCCCAGCAGCAAACTGCATTCATGATTTTGGAAGGTGGTACTATAGCATCAACGAGCGCTAACTAAGTTGCCATTTCAAATTTCATTGGTTTAGATAGCTGCATTGAGAAATTGAAAGTAGGAATTAGTTGAGGGAAGAAATAGTTAACAGAAAAAACCATGGAAATATTAGGAAAAGAAATCCTTTAATATGAAAGGGAGGCAAGATGAAAAAATATTACAAATGTCATCTCAAGTGCTTTTTACAGGCCAACAAGACCAAGAGCTTGGTGTGTGCCTACATCTGAGAGATCAATACCTTTAGAAGAAGGACATCTTGAATTAAAGTTGTTTAATTTTAAAGCTAATCAGTGAAATGAAGAAAAAAGATAGGAAATTATGAATCTAATATCATTGAAGAACTAGATGTTCCCAACAATTACTATAGAAAACTATAAAATATATATAATAATTTTATAAGAAATTATAATTATTTAAATCAAACATTATAAATGAGGAAATACTTCTATTTTTTAATTTAGAATTTCAAGATGATTATAAAACAATAGCAAGAAAACAATAGAAATTGATGAATTTTTTCCCATTCCTACTACCAATAATAACATCAACAACACTCAATGGGGTATGTGTAGGATCATGATGGGCCAAAAAGTGGCAATATGGTGGGTATGTGGCTAACAACTTATTTTTTACCCAAAATTAATGAAATAAAAATGTTTTTAAAGGAGATTCTCAGCTTTCCATCAATATAAATTATGCTTTACTGTGAATTTAATAAGTAATTATTATTCATTTTCTATTTGAATAATGACTAAAGTCTTGATTGATCGGGTGATTGAAAAAAATCTATAGCTTTCAAATAGTATTACATTTTTTGAATCCAAAACTTGCATCACATTATATGCTTTGCATACTATAGGTTTAAAAAAAAAATGAATTTCATGAAGTTTTGACCAAGTTAAGGTGGTCAGACATACGAGTTTTTATATTTTTAAAAATTTGTAATAGAAAAATCATAATTAATTGTTTATTTGGATAAAAATTACAAAAAAATATGTGTCACATTGGGACATGAGTCCTTTACTTATATATTAAATATTATAAAATATTATTATCATTTTATTGTCGTTAGGGTGGTCAAATAGACACCTACTTCTTATTTTTTCCTTGAAATTTAAGTACTACTGCATTGAAATTTAAGATTTTCACCAAACAAATTAAAAAAAAAAACCTAGTAGTTTAGAAACTACATTCAATTTTCTATAGATTCTATTCTTACATATTTTTGAAATAATATATATAACATATTCATTTTTTTATGTCAAGTTGCCTAACTCTGATTTCTCTAAAAATTTTGCCACTTAAGGGCCTATTTTTTCCATGATGATCCTGCACATACGCAATGATATAAAACAACATTATTAGCCTAGAACAATACTTAATGATAGGGAACAACAACAAATAGGGAACAAGAGAGATTAACCAATTTAAAGACACTTAATGATAGGAAAAAACTGACTTTAATGTATTGCAAAGGCATATAAACTATAAAATTACATTGTAAGAGATATAGGAAGTTACAAATGCCTTGTTTTTAATCTATTCACAATGAATTAAAGTTAGATCAAAATAAATACATAATGTCCTTGCACACAAAATACATGTCAACTACCATTAAAAACTATAATCTATGGCACATGAACAATGACTCATCTAAGATAAATTTAGCAAGATGCCATTGTTTGAGAAACTTGGTTTCATGATTTCTGAGCTATGCTACCATTCTACAATGAAGTTGATAAATTAATATACTAATCACCTACTATCTATTGTTCGTCCATTTTCAAAGATCCAAACTAAGTTCTTGAAAATATCATTACAACCAAGGCTATAATCATATTCTCGCTATCCAATTCTTGGAAGAATACGACATTGTATGCAAAAGCATTAGGAATCTTAGCACACATATTTTCTATTTCACACATAAGTAACCTTGATTCACTGATGATTTTGCTTCATCATAAACATGTATTACCATGATATACGTATAATAAAAAATGTTACCCACGAAATATTACTAATATTTTTTTCTGAAATGCCAACCAAAGTCATTTATATCAATAGCATGTATGTTTGAGATACATCAATATCCAATTGGGAAATTGCATGGTGCACATAAAAAGTTAAAATAAAGCATCCAATTAGTCTTGATTAATGCATCATCATCATTGTCTTGTCATTGATATCATCAACAACAATCATGCTATGTAGGTTCTTTGACATCTTGCTTCTTGAAATTGTTCTACATTGCTATTTTGTGTTGATCAGATCTTGCATCACAAAAAATTAGCATTAGGATTTTCACAATGTATTGTTACAATATGCTATAAAAGAATGAGAATCAAAATTGCAATACTGCAGGGTAAGCACCTCTGCTAGGCTGCAAATATTTTTCAACTTGGTGGAGATACCATGTTGTTTCCTTCTATGGAAATTCCTACAATGCAATTATCCATTGTCAGTGTGAATGCTCGTTCTAATTGAAACTTTCATAACAAGAACATTACTACAAGCATGTAGTTCTTGTATTTTTCAAATGGTATTGTAGCTAGTTGGGGGAAGTTGTTTTGTAGTTGTTGTTTGTGCAGATAATAGTTGACAAATCCATCTATTGTTTGAATAGTGCATTTTGCAACATCGTTATTTGATGCTTGTATAAAAGAATCCTTTATTTACATGATGTGAAAATTGGTTCATATGGGGGAAAGCGGGAATTTTTAGGCCTCACTATTCCAGTCACCTCAAATTATAATGTAGATGTAATTAGTGAAAAATTACAACAATGCAGTTTCAGAAGTTTTTACAAAATTTATAAAAAACATGACAATAATAAAAAACACATGACAAGTGCTTTGAATCAAAAGTCTTATCTATCGTATTGGAAGCTAAAAAGGAGGATTTTGTAAGTTCTTAGATCTCTTACACTATCATTTTATATTTTTTTACATCTTTGCAATGGCTTAATTTCTATTGTTTCCCATCGTTGAGTGTTTGTATGATTCCAAGGTTTTTTTACAAACATTAAGCCATAGCAATACTCAATGATAGGGAACAACAAAAATATTAAATATAGAAGAGTTTTCTCAACTTTGTTATTGTTCTTGGTGAGGACTACCAATCATTCTCTTGTAAACTTCCCATGTGATTATGTTATTGCAAATAACTATATACCTGTTCTAACACAGGTATGTTATCACACATAATATTACTAAACATTTAAACATTATATATTTCTTCATTTCAAACTAAAGAGGGGGGGAATTGTTATAGTTGATCCTCTAGGGTATAGGACCTAGAATAATAATATTCACACTCTCTTTTATTCAAGGATAACCCTAGAGATCTCAATGCAAATAGGAAAGAAATCTGACAATAGGGCAATCATAGAGGTTGAATATAGACTAATGAAGGGTTCACCATGAAGCTAGGGCTTGGAAAGATTAATGCAATGCAAGAGGAAATACTTAAACATAATATGATGCAATGACTTATAAAATGACCTAGAAAAGTATGTAAAACAACATAACAAGCTACAAGATCAAATACGTGCACCTAAGAATCTGAAGATGACTGAATGGAGCTCTAAAATGCAAGAAATCTTGACTTTAATACTAAGTGGGATTCATACGCCAAGATGGGTGAATCAGTCCTAGATCTGGGTTTCGGTACAGAAAAGGAATCTGGATAATTGGTATTTGGATTTGTACAAAATTAAATTTTGACCTAAACTAGGACCCATTCACCAAAAGTGGTGAGTCAATCTAGTTAGGGTTTTCTGAAACTACAAATTTTGAATCTGCTCTCCTCATTCTACTCAATCTTCTTATTCAGGTTTCTAGATCTGAATCTCTATAAATCAACATGTAGGTGTTCTCCAATGTTCTCCAATGCTTGATGACAACTTTGAAAACTTTAGGCACTTTGACAAATTTCTCCAATCTTTCTCTTCAATGTATCTTCAACCTAAACCTTCAAATCACACAGTAAAGAGAGGGAAAAATATTATTTTGTTAGTGGAAAGGGGTTTACCTTGGTTAAACCTCATTTTGGTAATTAAACCTTAAAATTAAATTTAACCATTGATTTTTTGGTTTCCTATGTGCTTCTCTAGCTCTTCTAGGGTTTTCCACCTAAAAGGAGAGAGATAGGGCCCAAAAATGCTAAGGGTTCATTCAAATTATGTTATGAGGGATTTTTTCTAAGCTAAATGAAGTAAAATAAATGAAATTAACTGATTTAAATGAATGAATATGAACGCAAAAGTGAGATTTAAGCTATGTTTGAAAACACTTTGTGTAATGCAACAATGAACTAAATGATGAAATTATGCAAAATAGAAAGAAATGGGATGAAAAAGAGTGCACTTGGGAAATGTTTGATGAATCCAGAATGTTGTGGATGTTGACAAAAATCACTGAAATTTCACAGTGGGACTCATTCACCCATAGTGGTGAATTAGTCCTCGTATTGGTGAAAAACTATCAGAAATAAGTTTCTATCTTTCAGGATCTTGAATCTAACAAAACTTAGATTCTTAGTCATAAGGTGGGACTCATTCTCCACTAGTGGTGAAATAGTCCTCTCTGAAATTTTTGAAAAATTAGGAGACAACTCTACAACACCAAATCTGGAAATCACTGATTGTCAGGTTGTTGAAGTAAATTTTGCACGAAACAAACAAAAAACCTTCTCCAATCTTCAAATAAACTTGATTTGAATTGAAGCACCTAGTTGAGTTGTAGACCAAACTTCAACACCAAAAATCTTGTTAAATCTACATACTTAGGTCTACAAATACACATGCAATAAGGGAAAAATGATTGAGGGTTAGCAAATAGGGGTTTTCCTTGGTCAAACGCCACTTTTGGTAATCAAACCCTTATTAAAATAATGAAATGCAAAGGAATGATAAACAAATAAAATGAAAATTCTATCAAATTACCAAACCGTTGATGATGCAAGTCTGAAGTAATGTCAATGGCTGCTCTAAAGTGCTTGAATATTGCTTGAATTGATGTTGTAGAATCCTTGAATGCTTGAAATATGAGATTGAATGTTGGAGAATTGTAGGCAATGTAAAATGAGGTGAAAATCACATATTTATACACACTTGTGCCTTAGTTAACCATTCATACCTCATCACAGGCCAACATCAAGTGTTTTTGACTAAAAACCTAGAAGGAAAATTTTGAAAAATTGAATTTTGAGCCAAGGGGGACTCATTCGCCACCCATGGCGAATGTGTCCCACCTAGGACCTGAAAAATATGTGTTGGTAATTATGTCTTATTAATGTTCTTTTCCAGGATAATATTAAAATAGACACTTAATTAAAGCATATGAGGGCATAAAGGGGTCAAATAAAGCATGGAAAAGAGATAAATAGTGAAGATGCACCTAGAAAAGCATGAAAGTATGTTACAAGATTTTACAACACTTCAAAATAGGACTTGTTAAGTGATGAAAAGGTTGTTTTAGGTGAATTGTAATAAATAAAGTTTAGAAGAATTTAGAAATTTCTTACAACACTTCACAACACCTTCACAAGATGTCATTATTTGAATTTCAGTACCTAAATATGCATATTTAAGCCATGCTACAACATAAAACCAGAGAAAAATATATCAAACACCATGCAACAAGACCTAAAAGGCCATGAAAATGACAAGGGGCCATTTTTCTATGAGACATTTAGCCCACACTTTAGTGAGAGGATGAACTTGCTTCAAACTCACACTAAAGTAGCCATGAACATTGAAAGGAGGGTTCAAATGTACTTATGTTAGCAAGATGGAATGCCAACAATCAAGAGGGATGATGAAGCCCCTAGGATGAAGATCCCATGGCAAACTAGACATAAGAACAAAGGAACACACAAGTGTTGAAATGAATTGGATGAAGCTTTGATCATCAATCAAACTATTTGTGGATTAGATCTAGGCTAAAAGAAAATGTATAATCCCTCTGGGGTGATAGAACACATAGTGGTTCATTGGGTGAGAAGGCCCAAATTTATTCACTTCGCACTGACTGTCCATGGCGTGAGAAAGCCCAAAAAGGTAAGATACATATCCTAGTTGGTATTCACTCACAAACACAAGGGTGGCTATGGGGAAAAGTCATGTCGCTAGGTGGGATTTCTGCTCAACCATATTAAAGTTGTACGTACTTACAACTTTAACAAGGTGCCACAAGGAAAATTCCATGAACAAAAAGAAAGGTACCACAGTCATGCAAGTTGTGTTATGCAAGGTGGAAAAAATGCAAAATCTAAAAATAAAAAATGTAAAGTGTAAAAATGTAAAGGATGCTCAAAGGATTCTTGTTCAGTTCATGCAAGGTCAGTCACTTAGGGAACATTGTGTCTAATGTCTCCAAGAGAGGCCCAATCAAAGAATAGTATATTCACAACTTAGGGGATCCAGTGTGTTGCATCAAGCCACCAAGAGGAATATAATATGCTAAGATAGATCACAATTATGAAGGACATCGCACCCAATGTCATCCACAAAGTGATGAACACATCATATGAACAACAAGGCTAAACTAGGAACCAAGAATGCAAATGAATTAACTGTAATGTATGCCCCCCACTTTAAAGGAATTGCTACACATCATTTTGTGAGCAATTTCTTTTAAAGTAGCAAAGGAAAGAAAAAGCTAAAAAGGAAAAACGGGACTTGAGAGAAAACTTGGAAAGCCCTATCCCAAGTCATATGTTTCAAAGTTAGGCTACGTCATGTTTAGGAAAATAAAAATAAAAGGTAGTTCACCCCTAGAAAAGAAAGCATACCAAACACATAAGGGATCTATGGATTTGGGGTCAGTATGTTCGTTGCTGCAATGTTTTTTATGAAAGAGTGTGAAACTGTCATCATTCCCCAAAGCAGATAGAGCTGGAAGAATGACACACAAAGAGTGAGAAGAAAAGGAAAACAAAGTCTGTTTTGGGTCAACATGGAGGAGACATTGTAGTCTCAACACTGTGCATCATCCCCAAAAGGAAAACACAAGCAAAAAGAACGGAAATGAAAAGGCGAAAGAAAATGAAAAAGATTTTGGGTCAACATGAAGGAGACATTTTAGTCTCGATGCCTTGCATCATCCCCAAAAGGAAAACATAAGAGAAAAGAAAGAAAACGAAAAGGCGAAACAAAATGAAAAAGCTTTTGGGTCAACATAAAGGAGACATTTCAGTCTCGATGCCTTGCATCATCCCCAAAAAGAAAACACAAAAAAAAAAAAGAAAAGAAAAGAACCTTTTGGGTCAACATGGAAGAGACATAGGAAAATGAAAAAGCTTTTGGGTCAACATGAAGGAGACATTTTAGTCTCGATGCCTTGCGTCATCCCCAAAAGGAAAACGCAAGAGAAAAGAAAGAAAATGAAAAGGCGAAAGAAAATGAAAAAGCTTGTGGGTCAACATAAAAGAGACATTTTGGTCTCGATGCCTTGCATCATCCCCAAAAGGAAAACACAAAAAAAAGAAAACAAAAGAAAAGAACCTTTTGGGTCAACATGGAGGAGACATTATAGTCTCAACACTATGCATCATCCCCAAAAGGAAAACACAAGAGAAAAGAAAGAAAATGAAAAGGCGAAAGAAAATGAAAAAGCTTTTGGGTCAACATAAAGGAGACATTTCGGTCTTGATGCCTTGCATCATCCCCAAAAGGAAAACACAAAAAAAAAAAAAAAAAGAAAAGAAAAGAACCTTCTGGGTCAACATGGAAGAGACATAGGTTGTCTCTAAGCTTTGCATCATCCACAAAAGGAGAACATGAAACAAAAAGAGAAAAAGACAAGGACCTTTTGGGTCAACATGGAAGAGACATAGGGCATCTCTATGCTTTGCATCATCTCCGAAAGGAGAACACAAAACAAAAGTGTAAAATAAAAAGCACGACATATAGAAGAAGATAGGTACAAATAGAAGAAGTGTAAAAATAGAAGGAACATCAAACACAAAATACGGGGGAACATGATACACACATAATTGGTTTCTCAAACTTAAATGAATAAGTGGAAAAGGAATAACATAGTTAAGAGACAAAAAAAAATGCATTACAAGGACAAGGCTAACAACATCTTTCCCCACACAAAGTGTAAAGGAAAGAGGGAGCTGAGGTGGGTGATGGGAAAGGATCATGCAATAGTGAGAATAGGAAACTCTACAAATATGGCATGACAAAGGGGTTTAGATGGTTTTAAGGTATGACAAGGAAACAATCAGTATTAGTGAAGTGATACTTATCTAGTATGTCCTTCAATGTCTAACATTCTTATGTTCAGTGACCAAGGATGCGTTTATATTTGTAAAATGGTATGTTAGAGTATTTTAGGCGAATAACCAACCTATTCATAGGTGGTAAAAGTAGAAGACCTTTGTTTAAAAGCAATTGAAGTCTCCTTTCACATTCAAGTGGATGATGTGTAGGAAACTTAAGCTTCTTCAATTTGTAAGGTCACTTTTGTTTGCTAGATTCTCCTTGTTCATGAATAGAAAGAGGAGGAGGACCCATAGGGATCCTAATATCCTTGTCATTAGAAGGAGAGAATGGTTTTTTGTGTGGAAGGATAATTTTTAAGTTACGATCATTCAAGATCATTGTACTAGCATCCCAAAGTCTTCTAGGTTGAAAAGGATGTGTATCAGGATGATAGTAATCTTGGTATCCTAATCTTGTTGTGTGTGCATCAGTCGACTGTTGTTCAAGAAGTTGATGGATGTCATGTTCACATTTTGTGTTACAACCTTGATTACTTAAGATAGTGAAGCCTTTACCATACATTTATTCAAGGTTTATAGGAGTTTTTGTGACTTTGTGATCATAAAAGGGTTGTGAGTGTGGTTTTTTAAAGGAACCAGGTCCACTTGAGGAAGGAACCTTAGGTCCTACAT
The DNA here is from genome assembly GCA_007258455.2 of Sequoia sempervirens. NCBI lineage: Eukaryota > Viridiplantae > Streptophyta > Pinopsida > Cupressales > Cupressaceae > Sequoia > Sequoia sempervirens. The sequence goes on along the minus strand of VDFB02000017.1, from coordinate 229,528,869 downwards.
TGATTTTAGGATTTAAATAGGCAAAGTGATTAGGAGGTGCAACAGTAGGAAGATCTTGTGACTTCATGGATGGATAGAAGGTTGTATTGGCTTTGAGGTTATCAAGGAAATCATTGTAGAGCATGTTCATACTAGAATCATCTTCTCCAATGATGTCTACATCACTAGGTGGACAATCATGAGGATTTTAAGGAGCATACATGTGATTCCAAGGTCATCAAGGTCACAAACAAAGGCACAATTGGACATGTCTACCAATGATTTTAATGAATTCCAAAATTTATTGAAAGAAAATTCCATGATGCAAATAAAATAAGTTGTAATAAATGATGAAAAATAGAATGCAAGAATAGGAAACTGTAATGTAGAAGAATGCAAAAAAGATGCTAGAAAAGTTGTTTTAAAATTGCAGAGGGACTAATTCGCCCAGGGTGGTGAATGAGTCACAATATGATGTTTTTTCTGTGTTTTTCAAAAAAATTAAGATGATTTTAATGCTCTACAAAATTCAATCAAGGATGCAAAATGTTTATTTTCTATTTTTTCAATAAGATGCAATGCAAAAATGGAATCTAATTAAAGCTTTCACTAATGCAATATGAAAAGTCCTAGAATACTAAAACAAAACAATGTCCTGATTGAATGTTGATGCAAATTTAAACTAATATGCAATGTGCAAATGAAATTAGAAATACAAAGTGTTGAAAATGTAGGTTCACCCAAATGAACCATAGATTTTTGGATTTCCTATGTGCTTCTCTAGCTCTTATAGGGTTTTTCACCTAAAAGGAGAGAGATAGGGCCCAAAAATGCTAAGGGTTCATTCAAATTATGTTATGAAGAATTTTATCTATGATAAATGAGGTAAAATAAGTTCAATTAAGTGATTTAGATGAATGAATATGAATGCAAAAGTGAGATTTAAGCTATGTTTGAAAACACATTGTGTAAGGAAACAATGAACTAAATGATGAAATTATGCAGAACAGAAAGAAATGAGATGAAACAGAGAGCACTTGGGAAATTTTTGATGAATATGGAATGTTCTGGATGCTGACTGGAATCATTGAAAGTTCACAGTGGGACTCATTCACCCAGGGTGGTGAATTAGTCCTCCTACTGCTGAAAAACTGTCATAAACAAGTTTTTGTTTGTCGGGATCCAAAATCTGACAAAATTTAGATGTTCAGTCCAAAGGTGGGACTCATTTTCCACTGGTGGTGAATCAATCCTCTCCCAAATTTTGGAAAAATTAGGAGACAACTCTGCAACACGAGATCTGGAAATTTCTAAATGTCGGGTTGTTGAAGTCAATTTTGTAGGAAACAGACAGAAAACCTTCTCCAAGCTTGAAATAGACTTGATTTGACATGAATCAATTAGTTGAATTATAGACCAATCTTCAACACCAAAAATATTGTTAAATCTGCATACCTAGGTCTACAAATACACATGCAATAGGGCAAAAATGGTTGAGGGTTTTCCTTGGTCAAGTTCCATTTTTGGTAAAGTGTGAAAGTGTGTTACAACACTTCACAATAGTTTAGCAAGATACCATTTAAATTCATTAGTTCACAAGGGCCCAAGACCTAATGTGAGTGTGTTAAACACATTACAACACTAAGTCAAGGCATCATTAGGCTCAATTTTACAAGGAGGGCCCAAACAAGTGTGAAAATGTCATCAACAACATTTTTTGACACTCGATTTGGCCCCCACTTTAGTGAGAGAATGAACTTGCTTCAAACTCACACTAAAGTAGAGAAATTCACTTCAAGAGGGGTCCAAACATAGCAATTCTGGTAGGATGGGATGAAAATGATCAATAGGGGTGATCAAGCCCCAAGGATCAAGATCCCATGACTAACGAAGATAGGAAAAAAAGAACACACATGAAAATGATATAAAGAGCATCATAACTTAGGTGCAAGCATACACTACCAAAGACAAAAATAATATAGAAAGATAAAATGGGTGGATCAAGCTTTGACCATTTTTCCATCACTATATGGATTAGTGTTACACAAAAATTGTGTAACTACTCTTTACTATTAATACATAGGGTAAATATGCATGTAATGTGAATTCTGGAGATGAATAAATTATGATTGTACCTTGTTATCAATATGAATGTTATCTCATTTGATGTTATCCCAATTGATGTTATTTCATGGAAAAATACTACATATATGTGAATGGATGGTTATTGAATTATTATTCTAACTTTGGAGATGTTTTACGTATACTGCATATATTGTGAACAATTGCCTATTATGTGCATGTGCTAGTGGATGTAGGTATATGTTCCATTCCTCTAGGCAGAGGGGAAGTATCACTCAAAAGAAGATCTTGGTTGGGTAACGGGTAAAAGTAAACTATTTGAGCATACACACACACCACAATAGAATGATTGAGTTGAGTCAGTTTGTGGGAAGTTGGTAAGTCATCCTTAATTGATATGTCTACATTGGAAGAGACTTGTTTACTACTGCATGCATTATTGGTGATGTTTATCTATTTGAGCTTTTGAGATCTTTCTTGTACTATTACGATTATATTTACAAGTGGGACATGCATGGAGTATGTGTATATATATGCACATACATGTCAGTGGGATTTAACAACATGTATATACACATGTATATATATACCACATGTAAATACTTATCAATATAATGGTAATTGTGTATGGCTAAATGTGAATCAAATGTGAACATATATATATGTATAGTATATACATATATCCATACGTATATGTGTATCAATACATACATACATTGGCAGATGGACACACTCATACAAATGCATCAATATAGATATACCTACATATTTGTGTACATAGAGGTATATACTTTTATACATATATCTATGCATACATTTGATATATTGTGTTTATTATATATAAATACTATCTTTCCTATACTCTTTTATACATAAATATCAAATGTATACTTACCAAGTTGGCTTAATATATATATATATGTAAATATATATTAACATTTTTATATATACATATGCATATATATAAATACATGATGGTATTTAAATATATATATATATATGTATGTATGATAATATTATATATATAATAATTTATTTAACATATTATATATATTAATAAGAAATCGACTATCATTTATTTTGATAGAGAGCGATATATAAAGGTCGACTATTGTCATTTATGACTATTATTAGAACCTGATAGAAGTTGCTTGTGACTATTTTGTGACGCTGAGTCTCACTCTTATTGTCACGTGATATGAAACACTTATATTGCATTTTGAGTTGTTGTTTTATGTCGATAAAAGCATGGACTAAGTCAACTCCTATGTTTAAGATCAAATTTGACTTGGTAAACATATCTGCCATGTTTTATACATCTATGATGACTTTGTAAAACATCTTAGTCAACTCATCTCCAAAGAAAATCGATAGTGCTTGTTGTTATGAATTGTTTGTTGACTATTTATGATGGCAAGGAAAACTACACCAACATTGAGGAGTGTGGATGAATTTGACACCACCTCTAGAAACCCAATTGCTATAGATTTCTATTGCATAAGATAATTCAAATTGAGCATATGTAGGTTTCACTGAGTCTTTGATTGTTGTCAATACTGTAAATTGACATGTACATAATTTTACTGAGTAATAACTTAATAATTTTCCACATTTCTACTATGTTCTATTTGTTACTTTGCATGGATCTTTCTATCCATTATCATGCCTAAATTTTAGGCTATGAAGTTACCAAGTTGCTCTACAAATAGTTGAGCCATTCCATTTCAAAGGACACATTCTTTGCATTCTTCTTGCCAGTCTTTATACTGCATTTTTTCCTACTCTATTTTTATTTATGAGAGAGAGAGAAATAACTCTATTTTATTTGTGAGAGAGTTGCTGCTTGAGAGAAGTAAACTATTAACTTGAGAGTTAGACTTCATTGTGATGTTCTAGAGAAGTTTGCCATCAAGCTTGTTGCTATTGGAAAGGGTTGCATTGCTACCAATAGATTAGATATGCAATAACAAACATGAGGATATTCTTCTTTATTATTTTATTTATGAATGATGTGTTCTCTATATTTTCTTGATTTTTCTTTCCCAAGTATTCATATTTAGAAAAATTAGAATGTATTTGAAAAGAGAATTGAAGCTTTTATGTTGTATTTATGTTGTGATTTTAAATAATTTGTAATAGGAGATGGGTGTTTATCATAGTTACTAGGTACTAGTTATGATTGAACATAAGTGGCACATGCGATGCACTTAGCTAAGTTATTGATTTAACTAGACTAGCTTGTGTTTACTCCTAGGATGGTTTATCTAGTATGTGAGGAAGCTTATGTACTTACTTGTTAAGTAGGTTATTAGAAGTAGTTTAAAATGGTGATAGGTTATCTCTGGGATGATAGATTATCCAATGAAAGAAATACCTATGTGTATTTTAAGATGACCTCAAGTCAACTCCACCTTGAGTAGTGTATGTGATAGATTACCCTCAGTAGAACATATTGAATGAAACACTTTGGCCAAAGTAGTGTAACAACCTTTGGCTCCACTGTCAGTTCACCATGAATATTACATGCTAGTTCAAGATTGTGGGATTACAAAGTTCTAGTTATGTGGGACACAACACTATTCTCAATTGGTTGCCATTATTTGGTTACTCTACCAATCTCTTCATCGAAGGGAAGGGCCTTCTATCAAATGATAGATTTGTAGGGCACTACATTATGAGTTTTTGGTTGGAAGAAAATATCTTGAGTGATGCTTCTCCTCCACAAAAGATGACAAAAGAACCAAGATTTGGAAGGAAGGATCCTAGGTCCCATCTTACAACTATTTGTTCTAAAGCTCATTGGAGCTATGTATGTAAATGTATGCAGTCTTTTATTGTTGTAACTTGTGAAGTTATTATAATGAAATGGAATCTTTATTGTAATTGCTATGACAACTTGTTCATATATTCGCAATAAAGAAAATATTTATTTTTATTTCAATAGCTTGTTACATATTTTATTTACTCGCAAGGTGAATACTTAGAAATTTTTACTTCATTGAAGGGTTGGTATGTTACAGGTGGTATTAGAGCTACTAGGTTCAAAACTGAAACCGATGAGCTCATTACACACAAAAAAGTGTAAACATTATTAGAAGATAATGTTTAAAAATTTCTTTGCCACAATGACATGAGAAAAGAACTAAGGGAAAAGAGAAAGGAAGATGAGATTCCTAGAAACTTGTTTAAGTTTCAAACTAGTTAAGAGTCATCCCTAGAGTTAGGACTGTTAAACCAACAACTTATTATTTAATTGCCTTGGATTGCAGAAGAATATGCAATCAAGTTATGTAGGAAGATTAGGAAGAATAACCAATATATACCTTTATCCTATGAAATAGATATATGAACCTAAGGGGATGGGAAGAAATGAGATAACCCCTTTTTATAGTAGCAACCCATAGTTGTAAAGAGTTAAGAAATTTTGGATTTAGAGAAAACACTAGAAATATATGAGTATGCAATGTCAGAATAAAATATATCAAAGTAGAGATTCAATGAGGAGGTATCCACAAGGTTGGAGAACTCTTGACATAAATCTAATTCTTGTATAAGAATAGGATATTGCAAGGAAAGAGTTAGTACCTAAGAAAAAGGAAAATATCAAAAATGATCAGAATGAAGTAATCAATGATGTGGACATGGTTCCAAAAACCAAAATTCATCAAATAAATTTTGAGTTTGGATTAAGATGAGAAAAAGAGATGAAACAACTTTGGTATCTCTAAAGGTTTTTGAGAGAATAAGATTCCAAGCATTGGATAAAGCCACTGGAAAATGGTGAAACCTATAAAAATAAATTAGGTTGGCCCGAAAAAGATTTGAATAGTACATAGAATGGTTAGAGTATAAGATGATCTCGACAACATGACAACAAAAACCAACATATGTTTAGAGGTTCTAAAAAAAATGGAATTAGTATGACACTATGTGTCAAATCAATATAAGTTGTAAGGAAAACAACACTCTAAGTTGAAAGGTCCATCAACCAATGAGGGTTTAAGGGTAAGGATATTACTCCAAAAATGGTTATTGGAAAGAGAATGTGAATATTAGTGTGTCTCTTAACTTCTAAGTTGTTGATCATTCATTAGATCTCCTATTGGGTGATCCAAAATATTGAATCTCTAGGATAGAAATCAATGATGAATCTACCTTTGGGAAAAGTATATTCAAAGTATGCAATTGAGGAAATAAAAAGGAAATGGAAATTCAACAACAAGGAATGGCATATCTTTCAAAGAAGCAAGTGTTTTCTAGGAGTTCTACTTTGAGTAGATCAAATGTTGTGGAAACACTAAGGGGGGAAGGAAGAGAGTGGGCTGACTTAGATTAAGTACCCCACCTAACGGAAAATGTGGATATGTTTTCAATTTGGAAGAAATTTGACTTCTTAGTATGTGATGATGACAATAAATTCATGTACCTCATGACCACAAGGATTAGGTATTGGGATGTTTGAAGAAATATAAATGGAAAGGTCAAGGATTATGAGTTATTATTTTCTCATACCTTATATTTATTTGATTGGAACATCAAATGATATTATCATTGATGTCTTAGAAAAGGATAGGCAAATAATTTGATCATGATGGGGAATATCATTTTCTATCGGATTGGCAAGGAAAGATCTAGATTACTCATGATTGGAAGAAAGAGTCTTACTACTCCTATTTCCTTAGAAAAAATAGATATTAATGATCTATTCTTAGACTATGTGTATAGTGTGAGATATGTCAATATCGTGAAGCAACTTGGCATTATTATTATCTAACTATGATAGAAAACCTTAGGGATGGTAAGGTTTAGCTAATAAGCGATAGATAAGGCATGAAAGATACGATGTGATGTTATGTGAACAACATCAAATTATATTTATTGGAATGATTATTTGTTCATACTTTTTTCTTGAATCAAACCCTGGGTTTAGAATAGCCTATTTGGGACAAGAAGTTCATTTAATTAAAGAGAGAAACCTTAGGTTAAAATTTTAACCATTGGGTTGGGATATGTATTGGACTACTCATTGATACCAATAGGTTGAGATTCCTACTTGGTTGGGTTGTACATTTGGCCTTGATTGTAACATATAGTGTTAGAGTAACCTATAACATCAGGCTAGTCATTAATTGGTGACTCTATCCTAGAATGAGGGTATACCAAATTTGGGACTCGCCTATATGTGATCAAGTGTATCAAAGGAGCTAATAAGTAATGTTCATGCTTGTTAATTAGGTATGAAATTAAATTTGATATCTTCTAGGGACTAACATGGTTGAAGGAGGATTAATACTCAAAATTAGTACCAATTGTTATCAAGAAAATTTGATTGAGTTAAAATATGAAGTACATCTTTAGAAATAATCCAAGGATGGAAGAAATCCAAGATGTGGATGTCCTAAGATAAAGGAGATTTATCCCTGCTAAACTCCTAACCATTATTACTTGGGAATTAAGGAGGCATGAGATCATAAAATAGGTTTTCACTTAGTCAAGGAATAGACTATTATTAGATATAAAAAAACCTATATAGCCAAAAATTTGGAAGATTCAAGAATGAAATGAGGAAATTGATGTCAAAGTTGTGACATTGGAATGACTAGGTGGTTTTTCGAATGAGGGACCACTATAACCTGGGAAAATATAGACTAAGAGGTTGTAGAAAATGTGGCAAGATAATTTATAATAAACCAAGAAATGAAGACTGGATGTCATCATCGGTAGGACATGTATACTCTCTTGAGATTCCAAAGGGAAAGTGGTAGAACACAAGATAGATCAACCTATCTATGTCGATGAGACTAATATATTGTTCTAGTGGACAGACACACCATTTAAGTAACCAAAGCTATTTGGAAACTTTATTTATACGATTTGGTCCTAAGTAATATATTGTGAGAACTAGTTACTTATTATTCTTAGGAAGGTTGTCGTAGTTCTGAACAAGAAAATAATGATAGGGTTGTGTAAACCATGATCATACTATGAAACATTCAATTGAGCGAATGTCTAATATATTATATCCAAATGGCAAAAAGTGGTAAAACAAATCTTGAATGATTTATAAACTTCTAACATTGAGGTTTGTACCACTATTTGGAAAGGATGGTTGGAAACTCTATTAGGCTGATTTATAAACTTCTAAGAGAAATGTTATGCTTAAGATGGAGAATTAATGAAGAACAATACTTTATGGTAAGGAAAAAAATGAATGTGTAAGTGATGGATGGACTTGGATTCTGAGTTATCTAAAAGTGTAAACGGTATGTGTAGGATCATGATGGGCCAAAAAGTGGTGATATGACAAGTATGTGTAGGGTATGTGGCTAACGAATTTTTTTACCCAAAATTGATGAAACGAAAAAGGTTTTTAAAGGAGATTCTCAGTTTTCCACCAACATAAATTATACTTTACTTTGAATTTAATAAATAATTATTATTCATTTTCTATTTAAATTATGACTAAATTCCTGATGGATAGATTTATTGAAAAGAATATATTGCTTTCCAACGGTATCACATTTTTTCATATTTGAATATGTGTCACATTTTATGGTTCACATACTATAGGATTAAAAAAAATGAATTTCATGAATTTTTGACCAAGTTAAGGTGGTCAGACATATGAGCTTTTATATTTTTTAAAAGTTGTAATTAAAAATTCATAATTAATTATTTACTTAGAAAAAAATTACAAAAAAATATGCATCACATCAAGACATGAGTCCTCTACTTATAAAAAAAATATTATCATTTTATTGTGGTTAGGACCTGGTCAGACAAACACCTACTTCTTATTTTTACCCTGAAATTTAAGTGCTACTACATTGAAATTTCAAATTTTCACCAAATAGATTTTTTTAAAAATAAACCTAGTAGTTTAGAAACTATATTTAATTTTCTACAAATTCTATTCTTATATATTTTTGAAATAATATAGATAACTTATTCAAATTTTTACATCAAGTTTCTTAACTCTAATTTTTCTAAATCTTTTGCCACTTAAGGGCCTTTTTTTCCATGATGATCTAGAACATACCCTAAATACCAAAAGGAGGGATGGGACCCATGGTGTAGTGCACAATGCATATCTATTCCGTTTTTGTAAGGAAAGCTAGATGCAGAAACAAATCTCCTAACGTCAAAACCTCAAGGAAGAATGCAAAGAATCTTTTAAAATTTTACATTTACAATCAAATTAAGATGCACATGAAAGAAATAACAATAAAAGAGTATTTGAAAAACACATATGAACACCAAATATATGTGGGAAAACCCTTACGGGAGAAAAACCCACCACACCAAGATAAATCACTTTGTATTATAGTAATGAAGATTACATACAAATATTAGACTTATCTCTCTGATGTCATATTACAATAGCATTCACCATGAACAATCTTTGTATAGGAACCTTCAAGTTACAACCTTCATAGAATAGAACTCATCCACTGATCATACAATGAACTGTTTATCCACTTATTCTTTGAACCAATCAAACCTCTACAAAATTACTCCTTGTATTCATGTCATCACTGGTCTGTTGATCTTCCTCTCAAAACTACCACAACGAACTATCTTCCAACGGTTCCCATTCGGCTTCTCCTATTGGTCCATGAGACACCACGTAGGATGGTCTTCTTTCTGTCAAAGTGATCAATCTGTATTGGCATGTTGGTGATACACTAACCATGTCTCCTCGATGCCACAATACTTAACCATCAATGTCACCAAGAGTCATTTCCATTGGCAAGAGGTTCTCCACATGTATCACTATTGCCAAGACTTATCGCTATCGGTGAAACATCATACCGAAGCTTCAAAGTCAAAAAGATGTGAGTTTTTCATTCGATGAGACAATCATCTTTTGCCAAGACATCACACTGAGCTCTAAGACTTTCTCCAAAGTGATTAGTAGTCGGCAAGAAAAACATTCTTCACTGAGAGATCATACCGAGTCATTTAGGGTTATACCAAAACATTCAACATTTGGCAAGACATACTGCTATCGCTGAGACATTACTCTAAAAGCTCACAAGTCATACCGAGCACCAAAAAATAGTTGGCAAGACTTCTGTGTATTGATAAGACCTCACACCGAGATCTTTATGTCACCGCGAAGACTCCATGTGTATCCCCATTGGCGAGACCTTCATCATTTGTTGAGAATTCTTCTTGAGACCTTTGGGTTACCCTAATAGCCATATGCTATTGGTGAGACATTATTCAGTCACTGAGAGATCTCCCTGAGATCCTTTGTGTTACTTTGATGACCAACACTTGAACCTCCATCGGTGAGACATTCACACATCGGTAAGACTTCTTACCAATAGAATATAAGATATGTCGAAGACCACAAAATGTAACATACTATTGGTGAGACTTTAACACATCTCCTAGACTTCATAGCAAACAAAACCTTTCGGTCAAGGGTCTCCCCGATAAGCAATAGAATGGCCTGTCAGCCAGAAATCTCCACTAGGTAATACTTCTCACCTAGCCACCATAGGTTATCCCAATGACTCAAATGCAGAAGTGTTTGACGAGACTCCAACAAGTTCACAATGACCTATACAAATCACAATGTGTCAAAGCTGCGAGTTGGCCAGACATGATGGATGTCACAATGACATTGCTCCAGTAGAGGTTACATCCTATGATGATATAGGCATATATTTCCAACAATCTCCCACTTGACGAAGATCACATAGGCACCTCTAGAGCACAACAAAACTTACTGAAAATCACAGGCACTAAGGCCCATTTAACTAGCACACCATCTGGACTTGTCTATGCTCACTAGCTTCATCAATGCATCTACAACATTGTCTAGAGTATGAACCTTTTCCAAATTGACCTTTCCATCCTCCACCATATCTCATACAAAGTGGTACTATACATCTATATGTTTCATCCTGGCATGGAAAGTAGGATTCTTTGGGAGACAAATTGCACTCTGACTATCATAGAAAATAGTTATTTCCCATACATCAAAACCAATGTTAGAACACAAATGTTTCAACCAAACTGCTTCTTTACAAGCATTTTTAGCTGCCATTTATTCAAACTTTGTAGTGGACAAAGCGACTATAGCCTGCCGCTTACTTATCCAACTCACTGCACCACCATTTAACATGAAAATGTATCCACTGGTGGACCTCCTGCTGTCAATGTCCCTTACCCAATTAGAATCTACACATCCATGAATGTTGAGAGTCTTCTGTGACCCAACCAAGTTCCCATGGTAACATAGAGCATATTCTAAAGTCCCCTTCAAATATCTAAACACTCTCTTCATAGCATCCCAATGTGTTGTTCCTAGATTATCCATAAAATGACTAAGAACTCCCACTGCTTGGGAAATGTTTGGCCTTGTACAGACCATTGCATACATAAGACTACCAATTGCACTAGTATAGGGTACATTGGTCATGTCCTCCATCTCAGTAGAATATTTTGGACAGTCTTCAACAGATAGCTTTGTTCCCTATAAGACTAGGAAAACTAACTGCTTGCAATAATTCATGCAAAATATCCCTAGAATAGTCTTGATATAATTACTCTGACTAAGCCAAAGTTTTCTACTATTCCTATCCCTAGTTATCTCCATCCCTAGAATATACCTTGCTGCACCAAGATCTTTCATTTTGAACTTAGTAGACAACTAAGACTTAAGATCATAAATCATTAGCTTACTATTGCCTATGAACAACATATCATCAACATAGAGAGCAATAATAATAACTTGATCACTTTCATCTTTGTAATAAACACAATGATCAGATTTTGATCTCACAAATCCCAAAGACAATACAAAAGTATCAAATTTCTAGTACCACATTCTAGGTGGCTGCTTTAACCCATACAGAGACTTCTTTAATTTGCAAACCAATTTCTCTTTACCTTTCTCAACAAAGTGCTCAGGTTGGGACATATAAATCTCTTCTTCAAGATCACCATGAAGAAATGTTGTCTTCACATCCATCTATTCGACCTCTAAGTCATACGCTACTACAAGTGACAAAAGAAATCTGATAGATGTCAGTTTAGCTATAGGAGAAAAAAATTCTCCATAATCAATTCCCTCTACTTGGGAATAACCCTTCGCAACCAACCTTGCCTTATATTTTTCCACACTGCCATCCAGACCAATCTTCTTTTTAAATACCCATTTACAGCCAACAAATTTTATGCCTTTAGGTAAGGGCACCAAACTCCAAGTTTCATTCTTTTCTAATGATGTCATTTATTCATTCATGGCTTCCAACCAAGAGTCTGAATCAGACATTCTAAATGCCTCTTTTATAGTCCTAGGCTCATCGGTGCTAGAAATTAAAGCATAGGCTCAAGTAGAATCTATAGAGAACCCATACCTATTAGGTTGTTTTCTTTCACGGGTTGACCTCCTCACTTGCTGAGGCTGAGGTTCTTCTTCTTCAAAAAATTTGGAACTGCTTGAGCTCTCCTTAGTTTCAGGTACATTTTGAATTTTCAATTCCTCTTTCTCTGGTGTAGGAGGAATTACAGCTACATCCTTATTATTTTCTGACTTTGTCTCTGACTACAGATCCATGGTAGAAGGTTTCAGCTCACGAAAGATTACACTTCTGTTGTATACAACTTTCTTTGTATCAGGATTCCAAAGCTTGTATCCTTTTATGCCAACACTATAGCTAATAAAAATACATTTGACAGCCTTGTTCTCCAATTTAGATATTTTCTCATACGACACATATGCATATGCCTTACAACCAAAAACACGAATATGTCTTAAAGAGGGCTTCTTACCAGACCATGCTTCCAAAGGTGTTTTCTCAACAAGAGTAGAATTTGGAGAATAGTTAATCAAGTAACATGCAGTAGCAACAGCCTCAACCCAGAACTTCTCCTCCAAAAAAGAACTACTTAGCATACTTCATGCTCTCTTCATTATTGTCCTATTGAACCTTTTCAACTCCATTTTGCTATGGAGTAGAAGGTGTAGTCTTATGTTTTTTAATCCCATGGTCTTTACAATACCTCTCAAAATCATCAGAACAAAATTCACCGCCATTATCAGTCCTTAAGCATTTAATTTTTTCTTCCAGTCTAATTTTCTAATAGGTTCTTAAATTCCTTAAACTGACTAAACACTTCTGATTTAGTTTTCAAAAAATAAACAAATGCTCTTCTTGAATAATCATCAATGAACGACACATAGTATCTTGACCTAGACAAAGAAGAAACATCCACTAGACCAAATACATCAGAATGGATATAATCTAGCAAACCAGAAGATTTATGAGGACTGGAATAAAAAAAAACATGGTACTATCTTCCATATATATAAAATTCATAGAATTCAAATTCAATATTACAATCTTCAAGCCTCTCAACCAGGTTTTTGTTCTTCAAGGTTTTTAAACCTTTCTCTCCAATGTGGCCTAGCCTATGATGCCAGAGCATAGTCTTCTCTGCTAGAAGTTTTATTTCCATAGATTTTACATAATTAGGGATATTTTTCTCTTTACCTCCATGAGTAGCTTTCTATGACTTTACAGAGACATTGTTACATTGAACAGCCTCTACATCCAGCTTGTACAGGGTACCAATTCGAGCACCTCTAGCCAACACCATTGAACCTCTAGTCATCTTGCAGCCATTTCCAAAGAACATGAATTGTACTCCAATATCATTCAGCTTACTGACAGACAGTAGATTTTGAGCCAGACCTAGCATGTGCATAACATCATTAATTCCCTTCACTCTTCCATCAGGGAATTGAATTCTGACTCTTCCATGACCAACAATTTCAAAAGTTGAATCACTTGCCAAGTACACCTTTCCACCATCATATCCTTCATCTTTTGTGAACCATTCTCAATGAAATGTCATGTTGAAAGATGCTCTAGAATCAATCAGCCATACATCATCTTATGCCTGTGTAGCCAAAGCTACAATGAAGGCATCTGCATCACTATGAGAAGAATCATTGTCAGAAGAATACTTCTTCTTCTTCTTCTCCTCTTTACAATCCTTTCGGGCATGACCAGGTTGCCCACAGTTCTAGCACTTCACCTTAGACTTCTTGCTAGGAGACTTTGATCTCCCTTCTGATTTCAATCTAGACTTCTTGTCCTTCTTGCCTTTCTCTTTCGATCTACCTCTAACAGCAAAAGCTTCCTTAACCATCTCAGAAAATTTTCTTCCCATCTCTTCTAATAGCAAAGGACCAACAACAACTTCCATCTTGAAACTAGATGTTTCACTCCCAATAGCCATCACCAAATGATCCCAAGAGTCTGGAAAAGAACACAATAATAGCATACAATGATCCTCTTCTTCAATTTTTACACCAATAGATGTTAATTGACCAATCAACATATTAAATGCATTCAAATGATCAGCTATAGACCCTCCTTCCTACATTCTCAAAGAGTACAACTTCTTCCTTAGGAACATTTTATTCACTAAAGATTTCCCCTAATAAATAGATGCCAGTCTCTTCCACAAGGAAGATGCACTCTTCTCATGCACATTCAAAAGAATGGAGTCTACCAAATAGAGCCTTATCAACCCCTTAGACTTTCTATCGGCAAGGTCCCCATATTCTTGCTTCATGCCTATAGGTTTAGTTCCAAACACAGCAAGCCATAGATCATGATCCACTAAGAGATCCTCCATTTTGAGTTTGCACAACTCAAAATTGTTGCCATTGAATTTCTCTATTTCAATCTTTCTTGACGCACTAGCCATCTCAATCTATAATTCAAATTAACAAACTCTATAAGACTCCCACTAAATAGAAATGACACAAACAACCCAACGTACCCACAAGGATAACACAACTGGCCAGGCTCTGATACCACTTGTAAGGAAAACTAGATGTGGAAACAACTCTCCTAACGTCAAAACCTTAGGGAAGAATGTAGAGACTCTTTTAAAATTTTACAATTACAGTCAAATTAAGATGCACATGAAAGCAATAATAGAAATAGAGTATTTGAAAAACACATATGAACATTAGATATATGTGGGAAAACCCTTATGGGAGAAAAACCCCCCACACCAAGAGAAATCACTTTGTATTACAGCAATGAAGATTACATACAAATATCAGACTTATCTCTCTGATGTCATATTACAGCAACATTCACCATGAACAATCTTTGTACAGGAACCTTCAAGTTATAGCCTTCACAGAATAGAATTCATCCATTGATCATACACTGAACTATTTATCCACTTGTTCTTTGAACCAACCGAACCTCTGCAAAATTACTCCATGTATTCATGTCATCACTGGTCTATTCATCTTCCTCTAAGAACTACCACAATGAACTGTCTTCCAACAGTTCCCATTTAGCTTCTCCTATTGTTCCACGAGACACCACATAGGATAGTCTTCTTTTGGTCAAAGCAATCAACTTGTATTGGCATGTCGGTGAGACACTAATCGTGTCTCCCGAATGCCACAATACTTAACCATCGATATCACCAAGAGTCATTTCCATCAGCAAGAGGTTCTTCACATGTATCGTTATCACCAAGACTTATCGCTATCGGTGAAACATCATACTAAAGCTTCAAATTCACATAGACTTGAGTTTTTCATTCATTGAGACAATCATCTTTCACAAAGACATCACATTGAGCTCTAAGACTTTCTCTGAAGTGATCAGCAGTCGGCAAGACAAACGTTCTTCACTGAGAGATCATACCGAGTCATTTAGGGTTATACCAAAATGTTCAACATTAAGCAAGACATACCGCTATCACTAAAACATTACTCTAAAAGCTCACAAGTCATACCAAGTGCCAAACAACAGTCGGCAAGACTTCTATCTATCGCTAAGATCTCACACTGAGATCTTTATGTCACCGCGAAGACTCCACATGCATCCTCGTTGGCGAGACCTTCATCATTCATTGAGACTTCTTCTTGAGACCTTTGGGTTACCCCAATAGCCATATGCTATTGGTGAGACATTCTTCAGTCACTGAGAGATC
Source organism: Sequoia sempervirens (assembly GCA_007258455.2). NCBI lineage: Eukaryota > Viridiplantae > Streptophyta > Pinopsida > Cupressales > Cupressaceae > Sequoia > Sequoia sempervirens. Next base: position 229,512,819 of record VDFB02000017.1, on the reverse strand, counting down.
TCCCCAAGATCCTTTGTGTTACTCTAATGACAAACACTTGAACCTCCGTCGGTGAGACATTCGCACATCGATAAGACATCTTACCGATAAAATATAAGATACGCCGAAGACCACAAAATGTAACATACTATCAGTGATACTTTAACACATCCCCCAGACTTCACAATGAATGAAACCTTTCAGCCAAGTGTCTCCCCGATAAGTGATAGAATGGCCTGTCGGTCAGAGATCTTCACTCGATAATACTTCTCACTGAGCCACCATAGGTTACCTCAATGACTCAAATGCAAAAGTGTTTAGCGAGACTCTTGCAAGGTCATAGTGACCTATACAAATCACAATGTGTCAAAGCTACGAGTAAGCCAGACATGATGGATGTCACACCGACATTGCTCTAGTAGATGTTACAGCCTGTGATGATTTAGGCATATATTTCCAACATTTTCTACTTGGATTATACTAAGGATATATTTATGGGCCAACGATTTCTGATCACTATGTCTTAGGTGTCATGTATAGTTACTATTGTACCTAGGATGTACATATGAGGTAATATGATAATATAATTGAACTCTTCATGAGAGTAAGTGTGAGGCATACAATTTTTCCTTATGCGATAGCAAGGGAGCTCAATGCAAAGTCTAGGAAGGGAAAGATTACAAGGTGGGATGGTACATAGGATGAATGTTTTGTAAATCTTACGTATTTTGAGAATGGTAATTAAAAATTTATTTGACTTTATCTATATGTTAAAGTGCAATAGATCATCGAGGAAGATGATTCAAAAGGGGGGAGTATGTTACACCCCAATTGTGTAATTACTATTTACTAACTTACTACATAGGGTAAATATGAATGTAATGTGAATTCTAGAGATGAATAAATTGTGCTTGTACCTTGTTATCAATGTGAATGTTATCTCATTTGATGTTATATCATTTGATGTTATGTCATTTGATGTTATCTCAATTGATGTTATTTCATGGAAAAATACTACAAATATGTGAACAGATGGTTATTGAATTATTTTTCTAACTTTGGAGATGTTTTGCATACAACGCATATGTTGTGAACAATTGACTGTCATGTGCATGTGGTAGTGGATGCAAGTATATGTTCTATTCCTCCAGGTGGAGGGGAAGCATCATTTAGGAAAATATCCTGGTTGGGTAACCAGTAAAAGTAAACTATCTGAGCATACACACACACCACAATATAATGATTGAGTTAAGTCAGTTTGTGGGAAGTTGGTAAGTCATCCTTATTTGATATCTCTACATTGAAAGAGACTTGTTTACTATTGCATGCATTATTGGGTGATGTTTATCTATTTGATATTTTGAGATCTTTCTCATACTATTATGATTATATTGAAAGTGGGATGTACATAGAGTATGTGTATATATATGCACATACATTTCAATGAGATCTAACGACATGTATATGCACATGTATAGATGCACCACACATAAATACTTATCAATATAATGGTAATTGTGAATGGTTGAATGTGAATTGAATGTGAACACACACACACACACATATGTATAGTATATACATGTATTTGTATGCATATGTGTGTCAATACACATGTATGTTGGCAGATGGACATGCTCATATAGATGCATCAATATAGATATACCTACATATACGTGTACATAGACGTATATACTTTTATACATATATATATATATATTGTAGTGTAGAAAAATGTGCATCTTGCTTGATATGGGAATAATTAATGATAAATTGGACTTAATGTCACCTCGGTCTAGTGTTGTGGCATGTTTTACGCATCCACATTAGGTATTGATCCCATTTTAATGTAAATTAACCTAACCCTGTCCTAATTTAATGTTGTAAAATGTATTTATTTACATCTTCACATTAAATTTGGGAGGCTTGTAAATTGAGTGCACCTAATCTAGTGTTGTAATGTGTTTTACAAATTCACATGGAATTTAGGGCCCTTCTAAGCTAAATAGACCTAATTTTTCCTTAATTTAGTGTTGTAAAGTGTGTTTATTTACATTTTCACATTGGATTTTTGGCTCTACTGCATTTATGACCTTTTCATCATCATTATTAGGCCCCTATGATCCCTTATTTTTGCATCCCAGGGCATATTTTGACTAATATCCTGACAAAAACACTTAAAAACCCCAAAATCTTGAAGACCCACCTCAAAAACCCCAAGGTGGGACTCATTCACCACTCTTGGAGAATGAGTCCCCTTAGGTGGGACCCATTCACCAAGGGTGGTGAATGAGTCCCTTTTCGGAAATTTTTCAAAATTGAGCTGGAAAATTGCAATTCTAACTTGAATTTTGATGAATGTTGGCCTTGGGGATCAAAATAATAGGCATTTGAGTGCCTTGCCTATATAAAAAGTCTCTCAAATCATTGTTTCATAAGGTATTCAAGTTCTCAAGTTAGGAAAGAAATAGTTAGGAATTTCAAGTCCTTACAAGGTCATCAAGATAGAATTCAAGATCATTTCTAAAGCATTCAAGGGAGGATTCTTAATCCATTATTGCAACAATTCAAGATCCATCATCATGGAAAGGTCCTAATTGCATTATTTTATGCTCATGCTTCATATTATTTCATCATTTGGTTTAATTACCTAAGTTACAGGGTTTGACCAAGGCAAACCCCCTTCCCTAACAATCAACACTTTTGTTCTCTTTCCTTGTGTGATTGCAAATCTAGGTGCTTTGAAGGCTTGGAGATCATTGAACAAGATATTATGAAACTGTTAGAATAATCTCCCTAATTCCAAGGTAAAAATATTCACAAAAGGTCATTTATAGTCCCAAAAATTAGGGTTTTAGATCTAGGAACCTAAAGGAGTAGATTGAGCATACAGAGAACAGCAGATCCAGACTTTGAATTTCTAGAAAATCCAAACTGGACTCATTCACCAAGAGTGGTGAATGAGTCCCACTGTAGGTATTTTTTAGAGATCCTTGCATACTCAGATAACCATTTTCTCAAAACTTATTGTGGTGCTATTTTCTAGAATTGGGACTGATTAACCCAGAATGTGAAACGAGTCCTGCTAGCTTAAAAAGTCAAATTTTTCAAGATTTGAAAGCTCGATTTCATCTCTCTTTAGATTTTAGGTGCGCACTTCTAGTTTCACAACTTCTCATTGCAATTTGGTCATCTTTTTAAGTCATTTAACATTAGCTTGAATATCACACTATGTTTTCCAAGTTTATACTTGGTTGTGAACCCTCTTTACTAATTTCAAAACATATCTTAGGATACCTTATTGTCATATCTCTCATATCCTTCATTGGGTTAAGATCTCAAAGGAATCCTTGAATGTTAGTTGGAGAAAAGTGATGTTTTATATCTCAAACCATAAAGCATCCATTTTTTTACTACACATTTTGGTGAACCTACATTTCAAATACCTTCTTTTCTAATTTGGAGTCCATCATCATCCTAGATTTAGCTTGCATTAGCATTGCATTACATTTTGCATTCTAGGGTTTCAAATTATTGCCTTAGTGAAAGTGCATATAGTTTGCATGTTTTCATCTCAAATAATCTCAAATCATATAAAATTTGCATTTGCATTTAGTATTTAGTTCATACAACACAAAAAGCATCAAAACTAATTGAAAATTTCTGAAGATTTTGAAAAACACCCCTAACTGGGACTCATTTTCCATTATGGGTGAATCAGTCCCAGTCTCTAGAGATTTAAAACTACCCATTACAACATCAAAAACATCATTTTTGTGCTTCCTAAGCCTCTTAGTAACATATACTATAAGTATGGTAAGTTTCAAAAACATCTATTTTATGCATCTAGGTCAAAAACATCAATTTATGGTTGTCATTTTTGAAATCATTTCAATTACAATCATCATTAGATCTAAAAATGCTCACATTTCTAAAATTTTGCATAATATGGATAAAAAATATTTTCACTTTTGCATATGCAATGTTTCTATTCATAAATCTTTGCATAAATTTGGTAAAATTGTTTTTCATTTTGGGATATACATTGTTTGCATTCTTAACGCTTTGCATACATTGGATAAAAGTGTTTTGCATCTTTGGATATACATTCTTTACATTGTTGAAACATTGCATGAAATGGTTACAAGTGCTTTTAATTTTTGTTAAAACAATTTTAGTGTCTTACATATCTAGACATGCTAAGAAAAAGTTCATATCTCCTCCCTATGAGAGTGTTTTAGTGAAAGAGAATACAACCTTGGACATTCCTAATGACAACAATTGTTCTTCTCCTAATATCTCTCCTATTGGAAAAGAAGATATTTTGGTGTTGTTGGTGTAATTAATTATTTAATTACACTTTCATAAGTTTACTTAGGTAATATTTTAATTCCTAGGTTATAATTGTCATCCTTATCTTGTTGAGCTATCTTGTTGCTCAAGATAAGATTAGGGTTATGCGTACATTGCTTTTATAAAGAAAATCATCTCATGTAATTTTTGAATTGTTGAATAATATTATTTGCACATCTTCATGCAAAGCTCTTGCTTGTCTCTTTTTTTCTCTTTTGTGGAAGGTTTTTTGGTTTGCATGTTTGATCTTGGTTTCTAACATGGTATCAAAGCCTTGATATGTAACCCCTTCTTAGATTTTTGGAGAAAATAATTGTAGAGCATGTTCAAGATTCCTCGAGGGTTTCATGCCTTGAGTTCATCTATGCAGTTTTTTGGATCAGATTAGGCATCTCCATTGGATTTAGAGCATTGCAAAAAGTCAGGATTGGCTTTTATTTTTTTGATTTTGGTCATCATTTTCCAGATCCATGAGGGTTTCAAACTTGGTGATTTTTTGCAAGCTCTGGGGGTATCTTATCTTTTTAGGCACTTTGGGCTCAAATGGACACCACCATCGCATTTGTAACACCCAAAAACCCAAAGATCGCCTTTTGTTTTGGCGATTTTGGAGAAATTTTTTTCAGAGGAAATTTTTTTTGCCGGGGAGGCCGTATGACCTTCCCAACACGCACTCTTAGGCACGATTTTTGAAAAAAGCAAAAAAATGGTTTCTCGGGATTTGAGTTAGCACTCTCAATTTAAATGGATCTCGCCACTGGGCAGCCATCAGGCGGCCACCATCGGCCGCTCAAGCTAGTGGTGCCACCCAAAGGCTATAGGGCAGTCAACCCCCTTGGGATCCTTTTGGCTCTGCCCCGGTCACATGGAGGACCGGGGGCCCTTCGTTAGCCCCTGAGGGCTTCTGCTTTAGCGGCCCGTGGTCCTATGGGGGACCAGGTGCTATCCGCCCAGCCCCCGCCCGACCCCTCAGCACTACCGACAGTCACATGTGTGACTAGGGGCTCCACCTTAACCCCCAATTTTCTAGCACTTGGTCGTGCAAATGACCAGGGGCTTATTTTTTTAGTCCCATGTGCGCTTGTAGGCCATATTGGCCTTTTTGGAGCACTTTTGCAAAATTAGGCATAACTTTCGCGTACAGATTCATTTTTTCACAAACGAGATACCATTGGAAAGCTGATTCAGATGCCAATCAAATGGTGAAGGTATATTTTTTATGATTTTTATTCAAATTTATTTTGCAAGTCCTTGAACTTAGATAAAAAAAAATTCACTTCAAAGGGCATATCTTTTGAATTGGTGATCCTTTTTTCACCATTCTTGTGGTGTTGGAAAGATGGTTTAGTCCTCTACATAGATCTGAAATCCCTTTTTATCAGGGAGGTATTTATGAAATTTCGTTTGTGCATGCAATCATTCTTTTTTTCTTGTACTAGGTTTACAGTTTCTCTTTAATTTATGCATGTTTTGCATTCTCTCCTTTTGTAATCATTGGGTATTGTAATAAATGAATTGATATAAAGTTCCATTAGGGGGATTTATTGCATAATAATTTGATTAGAGTGTAGTTACAGTTTGATCTCCATCTTGATTTTGATGACAATTCGCATGGGTTGTATCTAGTTTCTTAGTTTCTTTTGGCCACATCTTGCTCTTGCTTGAAATATATCAAATTCACATCGATTCACACTACAGATTGAGAGCCTATGGTTATTGATCCACATTGGGTCACATCTCAGTTTGAGGGTTCACTAAATTTGTGTTTAATGTTCCATAATCTTCATGGTACTTTCTCCTATGGATTAGTTTTTGTAACAGTTTTGCATCAACATTGAGATACATGACTTCTAGATTCTTTCATCATATCATTCCCTCTTATGGGGAGCATCATTTTATCTACTGTTACTTAACAGATTCCAGGGTTGTTCCAGTTTGTGAGTTTTTCTAGATTTTTGTGGCATTAGATCTGACATTGCATTATTATGATTCGACTATGGTTTCTTGTAAACAAAAGTATATTTCCTTTCTTGTCATATTATGGCTCTATGTTACTCCACAATGTTCTTCTATTTTTTATTTGCAACAGGTCATCTCATTGAGGGGTGGTTTTGTCCCACTGGGTTTTCCTCTTCCTCTTTCTCATTTATTGCATTTTTACATGGGTACCTGATCAAGCCTTGTTGTTAGGACTCATTCATGCTTTCTTGCATTCATATTAGTTTTAGGTGCATGATTTCTTATTCTTCCTAAGTTGAACTTATGGGGGTTGTTGATGTAATTAATTTTTTAATTACACTTGCATAAGTTTACTTAAGTAATATTTTAATTCCTAGGTTATAATTGTCATCCTTATCTTTTTGAGCTATCTTGTTACTCAAGATAAGATTAGGGTTATGCATACATTTATTTTATAAATAAAATCATCTCATGTAATTTTAGAATTCCTGAATAATATTATTTTCACATCTTCATGCAAAGCTCTTTCTTTTTTCTATTTTTCTCCTCTGTGGAAGATTTTTGGTTTGTATTTCTAATCTTCATTTCTAACAGGTGTTAGAAGAACCAATCAATGAGATTTTTGAGAATCCTAGTTGTTTCTCTCCTCTTACCTCTCTTGGTGAAAAATACATTGATGAACAAGATAGCACAACCATAGGTAATCATGACAATAACATTTTTCTTCTCCTAGTAGCTCTCCTAGTTGTGAAGAAGATAATTTGATATTAGAAAACACAATCAATGAAGGTGATGAGCATCTTAGTTTTCCCCCTTCTCCTAGGGAAACCCTTATTGAGAAATACAATTCAACCATTGATCATTCCCCTTCTTGCAATGAAGTCATTTTGGAAGAACCAATCCTTAAATGTCAAGAAAATTTGGTTTGTAGTTCTCCTAGCAAATCTCCTCTTAAGGAGAATATCATTGAGCAAGAAAATGTGAATATTGACACATGTATTTCAAACAATAAACCTTCCTTAGCTGAAGATAATGAAGTGAGATTAGACTCCTCTTCACTAAGAGATCATGAAAATAAGAATAAGCTTTTCGAGGTTATGATGACAGAAATAGGATCTCCTTTAATTAGTGAACTTCCTAAGTCACCTCCCATTAGTGAATCACATAAAAAAAAAATATTTCTTGAAATCTACAATGCAATCTAATAATATTTTGCTGCAACCAAGATATAACATAGTTGCTAAAACATGTAGGGGGCCACAAATCATTCTCATAACATCACCATTGCTTGAACATATTGTGCCTAATGTTGAAGACCTTAAAAATACTCCTACTAATATACCTATACTCTTGTATTCAAAAGAGATAAATGAGAGCTTAAATTGTTTGATTTCTCTAGTTCAAAAATAAAGATAGTATTTAGAATTTTAGTGTGGTTGTCTTGGTACTATCATATTCAGTACATATTATAATGGGAATTATTGTATACCTTTTATATGTACTATGTTGAAATTTTGTAATTGAAAAAATAATGTAGTTAGGAGGTACTGACAATTTGTATGGTTATTGAGAAAATTTGTAAAGGAGTTGGTGCTCCTGAATAGTAAAGAGTTGATGCTTTGAAAAATATTGTAATCAGTTTTGAACTAAGCCTGTAAGGCATTTTGGAGTGGTTTTTCTACCCCAAGAGGTTTTTCCACTTGTCAAAGTTTTGTGTTTCTCTTTTGTGTGGTTTGTACTTATCTTGCTTAAGTTTTTCATTTGTCATTTGTCAAAGTGGTTCATGCAATTCTCTGATACATTTTTCATTGTTTCAATCTTGAAAATAATTACAAATGTGGATGTTCATATTTCAAATCATTGTCTTGTTGATACTCAATGTTATATGATTATTTCATTCAATCATTGCATTATGATCAAATAATTCAAACAAATACTTAACATGTTTAATGAACTATTCCTGGTAAAGTTGCAACCAAATAGATTCCTTGTTTAAGTTCAGTTTCAAAGTTGTTTTGTTACTAGATCACATTGGTATCAATCTCAAGGTCTTTCTTTATTTTCCATGTCAAGGTTTAAATTTTAAAATTTTACATTACTCTGATTCACACCCCCTCTCAGATTAATTCATCTTCCAATACTTGGTATTGTAGCATATGGTCCTGTAATAGGTTTTATACCTAGGATTGATTTTGGTCTTGGAAGTCAATATTTCATAAGTTTGAGAAGGTATTTTTTTCTGTTTTGTACAGTCTATATGTTTTGTGAAAACATATCTAATTTGGATTAATGTTGGTGTAAAAATCTAGATCCTTGCATAAACCTAACCATATTAAGTTCAACCAAGTTCTTGATAAGAGGAGTAATATGGGTGAGTGCAAAAGAAATTCAAGTCAGAAGAACAACACTAGTGTCAGGCCTAGTGAAGTTTGTATCAAACTATACCCCTGCTAGTTAATACTAAATGTGATCTTATAGTTGGAAAAAATGAAATTCACTTAGTAAGTGAAAAGGAATATGAAGGTGATGAATTTGAGGTTGATTTGGAGGAAGAACTGCTTCCTTCATTAGATGAACTTAAGAGACTTAGAAAAGAAAATCAGGATCTTAAGGTACACCTACAAAGAAGTGTCAATGTTAATAATTTTGTAATACAAGATCATAATGGTGATAAAAAGATTATTGAATTTTTGAAAGCCCAAATGGTTCATAAGAAAAAGAAGGAAGAAGGATTCAAAGTCAAGTTAAAAGAAAAGGATGAATTTTGTAATAAACTAGAAAATGAGATTAATTCATTAAAGAAAACTTCAGATAATGATTCCTTGTTACAAGAGCTAACTCTTAAAGATGATATGATTATAAGTCATAAAATTAAAATTCAAGAATGTAAGGGGATGGAAAATTTTGTAAGATCTAATTTAGAGGTCAAAAATATTGAATGTCTAAAACTTGAAGGAGAAGTAGTTGCATTAATAGAAGAGCTTGAAAGTGTCAAGGCTCAATTAGATAAAAGTCAGAAATTTGATCATAGTACTAATATATTGAATGAGATGATTGGCAAAAAAAAGCATTCTAAAGATCCTACAAGAGTGGGATATAAATTTGGACAAAGCTCTGTAGAAGAATCTAAACATGAGACAATGTTTGCTACTACAGATGGAAAGAATTTTACATTCAAGAAAATAGCAAGAGTGAAAGTTGATATTGGTCATCATATTGTTGCTACTCAGATAAAAGATAAGTGGGTGGATGAAAGGACATAAGGACCATCAAGATCTTCATTTATCAAGTATAACCACTCTCAATTTCATGGCTATTTCTATTGTTGTAATTGTTGGAAGTGGATTCACTCTAAGAGAGGGGGGTGAATTAGAGTGATACAAATCATAACTCTTAAAGCACAAATTAAAATTTTTAACCTTTAACACAATATGATAGATTTTGTTTGAATCTTAACTCAATGCAAATTTGTTTGTCCAAGTGAAACTTGAACCTTGACTTCACATGTAATACTTATTAAAAGAACTATATGATATGTTCAATTGAACTTTATGAAAAAAAAATTTGTGCTTTTCAAAACAAAACTTAAAGACTTCACAAAATATAACTTTGAAAACATTCACATATGAAGATATCAATTTGCTCTATGAAAGAATTTTTGCATCAGATTTACAAACATTAAACTTGCATGACCAACTTGAACATTTTAATGTATCAGAGCATTGACTCACATCAATATGAAACAAAATCAGAGAGATAAATGATAACACATAACACAAAGATTTCTTGAGTGGAAAAACCCTCATGGGGTATAAAAAACCACTCGCTAAAAATTCATTTTCATTAATCAAAGAGCACCAACTTCATAGGAGCACCAAATTCAGTAGAAGTGCCAACTCCTTTACAAAGTTTCTGAAAGACCATGCAAACTGTCAAGACCTTATAACTGCATTATTTTGCAATTACAAAATCTCAAAAGAGTACATATAAAGGATATGCAATAATGCCCACTATAATATGTATTAAATGAAATAGTACCAATATAATCTCATTTAAATATGCAATCTCTATAATAAGGATCAAAGATATATACACTTTAAACTCTCTTTTTCAATTTTTCAAAATACAAAGATATCACTGTAATAAGCCCTTATTCTCTTTTCAACAACACTTTGTTGTTTCATTCCAATCTCTGTCACCCTACAATGGTTGAAGATTCCATAATTTTTATAGACTAGAATACTGCAAACCCTTCATTCCTAAATTTTGGAACCCTTGAGTTAACTAGAGTTTGTCAAAAAATAAAAAATGCATTTGTGTAAACATCAAAAACCCTTGAGCTTGAACTTCAAGTTCAAAATAGTTTCAGATTTAGTTATGATTAAAGAAAAACTCAAGATCCTTTTTAAAATTGAAACCAAAAATGAATTCAAATATTCAAAACTAAAACAATATCAACTAGCTATTTTACTTTTCCATTTACCTTCATAAGATCAAATCAAGGTATAGATATTACCTTCTGTTATGGAAAATAAAGATGCAAACAAAAACCCATAAGATTCTCTATTTCCTTTACTTCTAGCTCATGGAGAATCCACCAACTAACTCACCACTCTTCATAATCTAACATATCTGAAATCCAAGCCAAAATACCATCTAGAATATCCTCAAGCTAAACTATAATCTCTTCATGGCGGCGCAACTAGGGTTTCAACCCCTATATTCTCAACTCATGCTTCTTTCTTTATTTTTACATTTTATATCTAAGTCTTAAATACTTTATTCAAAAATGTATAATCTTTGAAGTCCACATCAAATGATATTAAACATCATTTGGAATCCAAAAGAGACCAAAACAATAATAATAAAATGAATAAAACTATTATGTTGTCAATAGCCAATATCACTCAAGAGTTTGAATATTTCTTGAACAATGTTTTCCAAATGAACACTTAGCCCAATAATAAACACTATAGTTAGCTTGAGTGAAAATTGAATGCACTTTAAAACAACAACAAAAAAATTCTTTAATGCTGACCAATGCATTTACCAAAAACTTATATCACTTATAAACCATGTGCCAAGATATATGTAAATATGACATATGAATGAAACTCAAATATTGAACCCATGTAAAAAGTGAAGGTGCAAGTGTATGTCGAAATACACTTTGGATGAAGTGATATTGTAATTCCAACGAATACCATTGCTTATTTCCCTTTGTAAATAGAGGCAATAAATATATGTATTATTTTGAGTAAAAAATGAACTCCATGTAATGAAAATCTTAAGAAGCTATATACAATAGCCAACTCATGAATAAAAATCTAACTGTGTATCAATACTAGGTATAGCATGAAATATAGCTTGAAAGAGCCTTGTATATATCTGAATAGAATGAAGTAAAAATTGAAAATCATCATGCCAAAATGAGTCCCATCTGATTCAGTATCAAAATGATATAATGATCAAACATATAGAATGATATCACTTGAAATACAATACCATAACCCAACACTTGTATAAGCATGATAACCTTTATTTGCACATGAAGCTCAACCTGATCAATACCACAAGATATAAAAAATCTAAATGTAAACCAAATCCATAATAATGTCCATAGCCAAGGTACTAAATTCCAAAACAAGAATAGACAAAGAGTAAGCCAAGACTGAAGCAAGTATCATAATGTTAATACCAAAATACCATGAGTCATAATACCAAAATTCCAGAACTAAACCAATGAATATGCCAAGACCAAAGTTCCATATTATTATTTTTGACACCAAGGACAAATATGCACAAAGAAAAAGCAAAAAAACTTCCCCTTTGTCCTTGATAGCAAAAAATTAGCCATTTTAACCATCATTTTCTCCCCCTTTTTGTCACAAGGAAAAAGAGTAATAGAGGAGAATGTGAAATGCCATGAATAAAAAAAACTAAATCCAACCAACACATATCCATCGTAAAATAGAAGTCAAGAATCATATCATAAATTTAGGCATAAGTAAATAACTTTGTTGCATATAATTCCTTGTATTCACATGAGCAAGCACAATAACTCTAGCAGCCATAATACTGACAATATGTAAATACCAAGTACTAGGAGATCAAGATTATCAAAGTGCACAAACAAGCTGCCAAAGCAAACCAATACACCACGAAAATGCATTATCAATTCCCATTGTATCAAATTTCCAACTATAAACATAATGTTACCAACATGTATAACCATGTACCATGGCATCAACTTTGACAACATCAAAGAAATTATGAGCTTCTCCCCCAAAGTGAGATAACAAAGCAAACAAGGTTCTAAAGAATCTCACTGTAAATCTCTTCCAAACATGATATTATCCAACATTTGTCATAATATCACAAAAATATACATGTAAAGCACACTGTGTGAGAAACAAATCTCAAGATATTCTTACCAAATAGCCTTGCTCCCCCTGACTAAATACATAGGATGAACCATAGACTTCAAACTTGTTCAAAATCCTTTTAAGAAGTTGCAAATCCATGTACTATGAAGTCTTCCCAAAAGTATTAATGAAGATATCTATCCAAGATCAAAAGTAAATGCCACTGTTATACCAAATAAGTATCACTAATAAGATCATTCTGCTAATGTCAAAGTGCCATATCAAGTGCCTCTGTAACAATGAAACCAAACTGTCATATCCAATATTATACTTAAAACTCTTGAATAACACTGTCAATTGTCACTATAATAGCAATATTGAAAATGCATCAAAGAAGATATGTAAATGGCAAAGAAGATAACTGTCATATGCAAGTGTGATACCAATGTACATTGTCAAACTTGGAAACATACAAGCCACTACCACAATGTTCCTATAACAATCATCAAACACTTGTGTTTCTCAAAACAATCATCATTGTGTTATGCAACAATGTCGAGTTATCTATATGAACCAAGACTTAGAAATAAACCAATACGCCAATACTTCTTCAAATAACATTGTTGCATGTACAATAATCAAAGATTCTGTCATGAAGCTCCCCTTGAATTTTTCAAATGAAATGCCAAAGATAGAATAGACTTGTTGATGCAATTTTCATTAGTACAGATCATTATGCACAACAGTATAGGCTTCTTACAATAGAGTAGAATTTTCAAAGTAAAAGCACAACACTACATAATTATAAGTTACCTTTAATCCATGACATGTTTGAATGCTTTCTGTCCAAGTATAGCAGAACATTGATCACAAACAAATCATCAAGTAGTGTACAAGCAACAAGAAACAAGAGAATCAACAAAAAATTATCACTTTCTACACATTGTCATCACCAAATGTACTGTTCAAACTGAATCATTATCACCATGGTTATCAAACTTCTTGTTGTAGTTTTACACAATTTAGCACTAATATCCAACACATACCTACAATCTAAGCCATCCAAAACACATACCACTGAACTATCACTTGTATTCAAATTTGAATTCTTGCAATAAATGTGTCAGGGAGACAAAAAAGAATGATGCAACCTAAAATATCAAAATTGTTATGCATATCAAATCTATCAATGTCTTAATAAGTTGGCATGAATGCTGCCATATCTCATTATTGATTGCATATGAGTAAAAAATGTTATCATAATAGACTCCCCCTAGACCTTTTCCTCTTCTTAGGGCCTAGATGGTGTCACTTGTGCAAGGGGTGCACAAGGAGTTTTCATAAATCAACTTTATTGTTCTTCTCATCAATTTGATTTCTCTTTCTTCTCCATACTGATACACACTTTTTCATTTGTTTGTTTAAAGTATTCATTTTTCTATTAAAATTGCATTGATGTACTTTATGCCCAATGTTATTACTTTTGAAACAAATGACCTTGTGACTGATACGAGGAACATAAAATTTCCTAAAGACATTTCCAACTTTTTTCCCATCATAATTTTTACTTGTATTCATTCTACAATATTTTCTAAAATAACCAAAGTTGTTACAATTGTAACACACCACATTTTAATTTCTAGAGACACTAGAATGATTCTTATTTTACCATCTCATGCAATCAATTTCCTTATGACCAAATTCATTAAAACCATAACAATAACCTTAAAAAGAATAATTATACCTAAATTAATGATCATGCCAAGGATGTGAAGATTTGAAGACATTTCTCCTTTCTCTGTGAATACCATTAGATTGTCTTCTAGCATCAATGTTATCCTTCAGTGTAGAAATATGGTAACCAAGATCAACCTTCATTCTTGGTGTTTGCTTGGTTGTAAACTTCTTTCCATCTATAGTAGCAAACACTATTTCATGTTTAGATTCTTCTATAGAGCTTTTTCCAACCTCATATCCCACTCCTATAGGACCTTTAGAATGCCTTTTTCTGTTAATCATTTCATTCAATAAATTAGTGTTATGATCAAATTTTTGACTTTTATCTAATTGACCCTTGACACTTTCAAGCTCTTTTCTTAATGTAACTACTTATCCTTCAAGTTTTAGACTTCAATCATTTTTACCTCCAAATCAGATCTTACAACATTTTTTATCCTCTTACATTCTTCAATTTCAATTTTCTGACTAATAATCATATCATCTTTAAGAGTTAGTTATTTTAACAAGGAATCATTATCTAAACTTTTCTTCAAAAAGACAATCTCATTTTCTAGTTTATTACACACTTCCTCCTTTTCTTTTAACTTATCTTCTAATCCTTCTTCTATGTTTTTCGTATCAACCATTTGGGCTTTCATGAATTCAATAATCTTTTTATCACCATTATGATCTTGTATTACTATTTTATTAACATTGAAACTTTCTTGTAGGTGTACCTTAAGATCCTGATTTTATTTTCTAAGCCCCTTAAGTTCATCTAAGGAAACAAGAAATTCCTCCTTCAAATCAACCTCAAATTAATCACCTTCACATTATTTTTCACTTACTAATTGAATTTCTTCTTCTCCAACTGTAGGATCACATTTAATATTAACGAGTAGGGGTATTGCTTGAGACAACACTTCACTAGACTTGAAACTAGTGTTTTTCTTTTGAATTTTATTTCTTTTGCACTTACCCATAGTACTCTTCTTATCAAGAACTTGGTTGAACTTAAACTGGTTAAGTTTATGCAAGGATCTGTCTTTTTACACCAACATTCATCAAAAATAGATATATTTTCACACAACATATAGACTATCCAAATAGACAGAAATACCTTCTCAAACTTGTGATATATTGACTTCCAAGACTAGAATCAATCCTAGGTATGAAACCTAATGCATGACCCTATGCTTTGTAACCACTTGTTGGAAGTGGGTTCACTCTGAGAGGGGGGTGAATCAGAGTGATACAAATCTTAAATCTTAAAGCACAAATTAAACTTTTTAACCTTTAACAAAATATGACAGACTTTGTTTAAATCTTAACTCAATGCAACTCTATTTTTGCAAGTGAAACTTGAACCTTGACTTCACATGTAACATTTATTAAAATAAATATATGATATGTTCAATTTAACTTTAGGAACAATCTTGCTATACTTTTCAAAATAGAACTTAACGACTTCACAAAATATAACTTTGAAAACATTCACATATGCATATTTCAATTTGCTCTATGAAATAATTTTTGCATCAGATTTACATAGATTAAATTTGCATGACCAACTTGAACATTTTAATGCATCATAGCATTTACTAACATCAATATTAAATAGAATGAGAGAGACAAATTATAACATATAACACAAAGATTTCCTAAGTGGAAAAAACCTCATGGGGTATAAAAAAACACTCACTAAAAATTCATTTTTATTAATCAAAGAGCACCAACTCCACCTAAATTTTGAAGCACCAAATCCTTTACAAAGTTTCTCAAACCCCATGCAAACTGTCAGGACCTTATAACTACATAATTTTCCAATTACAAAATCTCAACAGAGTACATATAAAAGATATACAATAATTCCCATTATATTCTGTACTGAATGAAACAGTACCAATATAATCTCACTAAAATATGTAATCTCTATAATAAGGATCAGAGATATACATTTTAAATTCTCTTTTTCAATTTTTCAAAATACAAAGATATCACTATAATAAACCCTTATTCTCTTTTCAACAACACTATTATTTCATTCCATTCTTTGTCACCCTACAATGGTTGAACATTCCATGCTTTTTATATACTGGAATATTACAAATCCTTCATTCCAAAATTTTGACACCCTTGAGTTAACTAGAGTTTGTAAAAAACAAAAAAATGCATTTGTGTAAACATCAAAAACCCTTGAGTTTGAACTTGAAGTTCGAAACAATTTCAGATTTAGTTATGATTAAAGAAAAACTCAAGATCCTTTTTAAAACCAAAACTAGAAATGAAGTCAACTGTTTGAAACTGAAACAATATCAACTACCTTTTTTACTTTTCCATTTACCTTTGAAAGATCAAAGCAAGGTATATATATTACCTTTTGTTATGGAAGATCAAACTGCAAACAAAAACCCGTATGATTCTCTATTTCCTTTACTTCCAGTTCATGGAGAATCC
>VDFB02000017.1:229484563-229495890 GCA_007258455.2 Sequoia sempervirens | reverse complement strand
GAGTATACATCAATTAGAAGATTTGAGAATAGTTCCTAAAAGGCACCTAAAAGAGTTTGACACCATTAGAGGAGTCAATCTCAAGAATCCTCACCATCTCCAAGTACACTCTAATACCAACCAATTTTGAATTGCGCATCATCATGAATATTTTTTGGTTGAAAGCACAAGGAAATTATTTTTTTGTGTTTCCAGATATAGATAGTTTTTATTCTTTTTCTTATTCTCTATGTAAATAGAATTTGGCATTTTTACATGTCTCATGCAACTACATGTAAAAATAGAGATGTCCTCCTACAAACATGGACATCATGTTTGAATAAGTCAAAAGTTAGTTAGGGTTTATCCAAGAATATCTCATAGGTTTCATCTATAAATAAGAGAGACCTCTATTGTATTTTTTACCTTTTGTCTAATGCAACGAATTGTTGCTCTTTTGTAGAGCAATTTTTTGAAAATTTGAGTTCACATTGTGGTACTATTTTCAATTAATAAAGAAGACTAAATTGCATACCAAACTTTGTGTTGGATCGATTTCGATGGATGTGAATGTTCTTATGTCCTTCACATTAGTTTATCTTATTATTGGATTGGATTAGAAATATTTTATTAATTGAGATTGGAGGGCTTTCAATTTGCTTTGTGTAGACTTTGTGCTACATCTTTTTCTTGGAATTGTGTAATTGTTGATCTAATAGTGGTGAATGATCTTCAAGACTTTGTACTTGAAGTTGTTCATGTTGTTTTTGGATTTGTTCATGAAGTATATTGAAGACTTTGTGGTTTATTTACATTGTTGTTTGCTTTATTGTGGAATTCATCATTGAAGACTACGAAATGACTTTGTACCTCCATAAGCATTCCAGTTATGTATTTTTATTGTACTATACTCCTAGACTATGCTTTCATAAGTTAGAAGTATTGGAAATTACTGCTTATGTTTTATTTAAAGTTGTATCACATCAAGAAATAAAAATTATGGAACATTGTACACATATTCTCTACAAGAAGAGAGAATCATGAATGTGATGCACCCCATATGATTAGTGTAGTGTACATATTGTAAATACTTCAATAGTTTACTTTAGCTCTAGTAAGAAATAAGAAGGGTGCCTCCCCTTTTCGAGAGGAGAGATTTTATCTCACAACAACTGTGGCTAAAATTCAAGTTTTGTAATCTATAAAGGGATTACAAAATTTCCACTGAACAATATCTACCTTATATTGAAGTTTTTCATGGTTTAGTATCCTACAAGCTTATTTCCTTAGTTACAGTATGTGGAAGATTATATGGGTGTACAAGATGAGTTTGTTCTTTAGGTGAAAATTGTTGCAAAGGAATTTGTTGGATTGTAGGGTGTTTGTGGAATATCCCAAATTGTGTTCAAGTGATATTTGTTGTCCACAAGTCATCTTTGGATCAAAGGAAGCATTTATTTAAATGTTTAATGGTGTTTGTTGATGGTGTTTTATGCACTTCAACACAATGTGCGTGGTGCACTACCTCTCTTGAAAGACAATCTTCCACAATCAAATTGTAGAACACTATCCCAAGGTCTCTCGGATGTCAGGTCTTGACAGTGCTTAGATACCTCAGTAGTTTGATGTGATTTGCTGGAATCACAAGGCGGGCTTACACAGGAATTACAAAGCATGAAGTTGGATCTTGAAATGGAGTTCCTAGGATGGGAGAGTTGTTATGCATTAGCTTGTAGGTTCAAACAGCAGTCTTGGACTCCATTTTGTCATTGGATTTGGCTTTACAATGTGCAATGAACCTTAGCATAGGTCAGTCATTAAAAAAAAAGGAAAAGAGGCAAGGAAGAGGAGAGTTCCTAAATCTGCAACTAACTGTGAATAGTGACAATGGAGTTCCTGCAATGGACAGCTTCTCAAAACAATCTTCCACTTAACTAGAGGTCTCACAGTATCATGGAACTTGTGCTATCTTCTAAGGTCTGCAAATGTTTCATCTGTCATTCACCATATGCATGCATGAACAAAGATGAAGTTTTGGGGCAGCTTCGAGTTCAAGTCCAGGCTAACTTTACACAGCTATCTACCATCAGCAAACAGCAAAAAGTATGGACTGAGAAGTTATCAACACAACAGGAATTTTCATGATCACATAACAACATTCCTAAAATCTACCCAAGTAAGATAACAGCTAACTAGAACAGCAATGAAACCTAAGTTAAACATCTAACTATGGAGATTGAATCAAGCAACATGTGAGAAACTCAGAAAATACACCAAGTCAATGTCTTTTCTTTATAAATTTCAGCAGCATGCCTTTACAACAACTCAAGTCTCCTTGCAAATAAGAGGAGAGCCCTATTTATAGTTTTCCAAAAGTTAGATGAATGGCCAAGATCAATTCTTATTGTGTGGCCATGATTCATTACAAAATAGGGTTTCACCTACCCCCAATATATCACAATTTAAAATTACATTTTGTCATTTTCCCTGTTTTGTCACCTAGTGATAGCACTATAGCTCTTTTGTCATTTAGCGGATTGTTGTTTTCACTGTAGCTACTCTTCATGGAGTTCTTTATCTTTGGCGGGGCTATCCTCCTATCTCTTAGAAGCTGTGTATTTAATGAACTTGAGGATGACCGCCTGGAGCTTGTCTATTTCAACGATTTCATATCGCAACACCTGGTAGCTCCACTCTTTCGTGTTATCTTCCAGCTTTTTCCAATCCTCATCATACTTTGTGCCTTGGTCCCGGAATAGCTCTGATTGATCGAAGGCATGGGTAGCAAAACTCATAAATTCCACCGTGATTTCTTTTGACATCTCGTCCTCCATCTTCTCCTAGAAGTAGGGCCTTATCTTCTCTGGATCCATTTGCACTGTGGGCACATCGTACTCCGTCATCAACTTAAGATAACGAGCACACACTTCTCTGATTTCTTTGATCCATTCAATATCCGGATCCACTTTTCTCATGATCTGTTCTAGCCTTTCCTTCCAGTTGTCAAAGTCTCATTGCCATACATCCATTAGCCAGTGATCATCTTTCTCAAATGCAAGCTCCTTTTCCCTCATGGCTTCTAGAATTTGAAGGATAGCCTCAATCCTTGGAAAGGTGGAGTCGTATACTGTAGGGAAGTTGGTGCATAGCCTCCTTGTGCCTTCTAAAGATTGTTGCAGGTCCAAGAACTTGTTGGTTGTTCGTACAACCCAGCTAATTCCTATGTTTCCGATGTCCAAGACCTATTAGAACCAACATTCTGTAGTCTTTTCCAAGTTCTTCCTTCTCTCCATCTTGTCAAATTTCTCTTTGGATAGCAGCTGAGGTGGGGCCGCAGATGTAGTGGGTAGGTCATCCACTAAAGACCATTGTTGTATATATTCCGTCAGTGCTGCCACCTGTGCCTTGAGTTCATCCTTAGAAATCTTATCTTTCTTTATTAGATGTACCACTATGGCCACTGACTCCTC
The DNA here is from genome assembly GCA_007258455.2 of Sequoia sempervirens. Classification (NCBI taxonomy): domain Eukaryota; kingdom Viridiplantae; phylum Streptophyta; class Pinopsida; order Cupressales; family Cupressaceae; genus Sequoia; species Sequoia sempervirens. Next base: position 229,492,441 of record VDFB02000017.1, on the reverse strand, counting down.
AAGGTGCCCTACCTTATGTTCTCTAGTGGCAATCCCTAGATCCATGGTGGAAATATTGTAAGTTACCCTCTCTTGACCTACTACGGGCGTGGTTATCTGCATGGTCTAAGACCCAGAGGCATCCATTGTTACTTTGAATCTAACTCTCAGTTCCTTCTTCTTCTTCGTCATAATCTGAGCCCGAGTGAGGATAGCCTCTAGTTTTGCTCGTGGGTCCCTCAGCACAAGAGCTCTTCTCTCAAGTTGCTCCTCCTTGAACTATTCTGGCAAGGCAGACTTTCCCTTTGGTGATCCACGATCACCTTCACTCTTCTCAATCAAGGTCAAGGTTTCTGCTCTCTTTTCTTCTGGGGACTCTCCTTTCTGCTTGGTGGCATCTCCATCTTCCTCATCAGAATCTTGGACGAACATGAGGCGTTTGATAGGAAGTACAGAGGACAGTTTCTGCGTGGGGCTCTCTTTTCCTACTGTCTCTTCTTCTTTCTTTTCCTCAGCATGTTTAATCTTGTGCACATGTTCTATTGATTGTACGACCTTGAGGCTCTCAACAATCTAGGCCCCACCCTTAGTTTTGTCTTTTGGTTGCTGCTCTTCTTCTTCAATGGGCATCCTTTCTTCCTCTGATTTGGTGTCCTTTGACTACCGGGCCAGCTCTTCTTCAATGTCATCATCAAAGGCCCGCACGATGGCCCCACCACTGGGGCTACCTTCCTCATCCCCACTCTTGGAAGATCCTGTTTCTTCTTCCTCATAAGCCACCTTGTCAATGGTTCGATGTTCATACTCTGGGTGCTCATGATATTCATCGACTTGCTCCTCAAAGGACCTCGAGGCCTCATGCTCTCATTCCTCCCACTCCTTGGAGATTAGCATGGTGGCCTCCATAGTCGATGGCCCTATCGGCAGTTGTGAAGGTTGAGCAGTAGCGAGAGCTTGCGCAAGGGCTACTTGAAGAGTGGGATCCATTAAGATCTGGGAGAGTTCAGGAGGGAGATTCTGCATATGTTTCTAGAGAGCCTCACGCATGGTGGAAATGGGAACAGGTGCTGTTACTGTAGCTAGAGGGAGTGATGTGGTTGGTGACATGGCAGTGGAGGACGGGGGAGTGGTTATGGCAGAAGAAGAGTCAACAACTACTATGGATGCAGTCGGAGGGGATGGAGCGAGGTGGACAGAGAGATCCACCGCCGGTGGGGATGTGGCAACCATGGCTAAAGAGGTAGATGGTGCAACAGTAGGGACAGGGAGATCCAATAGGGGCTCTAGTTGGCTCGTACTCTTTGTCTCCTGCTCTTGGGTTGAGGGTTGTTCCTTGGTGCTCCCCGCCTATTTGAGTCTTTTGGAAGGTGAGCCTCCCATTTCTTTCCTGTCATAGACCTTAGGGTTCAGAGACAGTCTTGTTTCTGTCCCCTTTCTCTTCTTGGATCTGGTAAGCAGGGAAGACTTGGAGGTCCCACCAGTTGACGTAGTGACAACAACATCCTCTGTGGTACTTGGCTCACTTTTGAGCCCTTCATAAGCCAAGATCATTTCTTGCTGCTTCAATTGGGCTACTTGTCCATCAACCCACTCCTTAGTACGAGTCAAGACTGGTTGGGTTATAGTATCAAGGTCATCGACCTCCTGCTCATCCCAGTCTATTGTTGGTATTGGTAAATTAGCCATCGCAGGGTACCTGAGATCCATTATGGTGCTTTCGTCCTCTTGGACTTGGTTTGGTATGGGGAATGGCTAAACCTTTCTTACAAATTGCACAGTCATTCGCATATAGTGCCTTGCACGCACCTCTTTATCATCTTGGCAGTCTGCCCAGAAGTCTTCAATATGGTGAAGGTGGCCATACCCTAATCCCAGTGCCTTCCTTACATGCCTGTACGGGTCTATCCGTGGGTGAGCAGTGTATAGGTGAAAGTGGTAATCCTTTACCTCCTTCTCGAAGTTACCAGCACACTGGGAAGTTTGCAGTCTATACATGCCTTGGCCTAGAGTCATGGGATAAGAAATTCCTGCTATGTGTTTGCTGCTGAAGATTGCCTGTATGTGTTGGAGTTTCGGGAAAGCTCTAGAAGGATGATCCGGTCATTGGGGTATCGAGGCAACTTGTTTGTTCTTTCAGTGAAGCCCTGCGTGCGGATGTATGTGAACTTTGGGTAATGGATGAAGAGAGGAATATTGCTTCAAAAATGCCCTGGCACTGTGGGAGACCCTTCTCTTAAAGTCCCTGATAATCATTCTAATAATGTGGCCGACAAAGGCGTCATTCACTCTGCAATATTCCCTTTTGAAGTTTTTGTACTAGAGATGAGGGTATCTATCATAGGCTTTGAGTTTTCACCCCTGCTCCTGATCGTGTGCCACAAATAACCCATTGTATTATCTTCGGTCCACCAGGGAGTAGACGAAGTAGGAAGTCATATAGAACTTGGAGCTCTTCTTCACATTAACGAACTACTCATGGAAGTAGTTGCTTATTATGCCCCCCCAATAGAATTAAGTCTTTGTTGTGACATCCTCATTCCCCCGAAGAATTTGCTTAATGAAGTAGACCATCCATTCTTGAAAAATAGGCAACTGCAGGAAGACCCATAACTCGGCTTAACATGGTGACCAAGTCATGTTAATCTTTAGTGAAGTCATTGCAGAAGAGTTCTTGAGGAAACTTCGCAGCGCTGGCCTGCCTTTCCTTGAGCCAATGCTGATTTATCAATTTTTTACATCCTACCGGGTTATCATCCCACGCTGCTTGACATTCTTCTATGGTGGGGACTTCCATCTCTTGGAAGGTTGGGATGTGGAAGGTCTTCATGATAATCCCCTCAGGTGACATGTCGGCGAGGATGCTGCCCTCTCTATTAATGATGGTTCTTGTGTCGGATTGATAGGCCTCTCAGCAAGCCATGACCAGCTCAGGGGCCACAAGGGATGGAGGGAATCCTACAGCCTTTGCAATTCCACTTTGTCTTATCAATCTGGCATTCTTCGTTGTTGGATTGATTCTAACCCTCTGTGTGAATTCGTCAATATCAACTTGGCCTATGTTTGTGTCAATAATCTCCTTCCAATCCGTGGTGACTTTAGAGTGTAGAGGCTTGCCCTGAAATTGATATTTCATTTGGTCCTTGTCTTCTTTTCCTCGAGGATTTTTTCTTGTCTTCTTCCCTTTGTCCTTCTCAACAGGTGTCACTGAAGGTCCCGCGCTTGATTCCATATATTCTGCAAGCAAAGGCATAGTCAGAGTAGTTGATTATAAAAGCATTCATGTTAGCCGAGATTCTAAAGATGACATCCATTTTAAATGATCTATTAAGCATAACATGACTTTATCTCTTGACATCATTGATCTTTTGATTGGGGGCATTTGGTCAGTTCGGGCCCGAAGGGCTAGACTTCCCTAGCATAAATGTTGTTTGGAAGGGAAATTGGGTGGAGAGCTCCCATAGACTCTCTTTGATCAAATTTTGATAACTAAGAAGTCTCGCAATGAAAAGGACCAAAATTAAGCACATGGGTCAAAGTTTGATTTCAGATTTGGGCTCATTTGGGTCGATTTAGGAGAATCCGAAGGTCTTGGGCCGGAGAGCCATCTGGAGATGGCAGTTTGGAGCAGCAAATTGAAGACAGAATTCCAAAGACGGAACTCCGAGATTCGGGGTCAAGCGGGTCAAAAGGCGGTCAACAGTTTCTCATTACCAGGTTCAGGAGGCCTGAGGGCCATGGTGCTCTTTGGCGTTTGGGATAAGAAACATCAGGCAGAAGCCCAAAGATTTGGGCCCGACAGGGGAGAACATCGTCACTTCGTTTTAGCTTCAATTAGCATGAGAATCCGTCTCGGGGAAAGGTCTCGGTGACAGTCACATGTTTCGCTGATTAAAGCACTTCGGCGTGAGATATTGGGTCAGGAAAGGATCTTGGTGAAGACAAAAGTCTTGCTGACAGCCAAGAGAAATACCAGACCCAACAATGGGGCCCACTGTTCAATTTCATTTTAGTCCTGCGGCGGTCAAAAGGGCAGAGTCCGAAGCTCGGAGGGGCAGGCGATGTTTTCCCCTCAGGACGATAGATGACCAAAGGACTACGGATGGCCCCACTAAATCACTTGAGTTATGCATTTCGTGCTTGGGTCCATATCGGCATAGGTTCCTAGTTGCTTTAGCGATGGGGGGGAGGTTTCTATCGACATAACCTATGGCTCTCGGGATAGCGTCATACTGACAACATTTGGTTTCCCCAACTTTCACTTTGGTGGCTCATCTGTATAGATGGAATGCTTTCGGTATAGGGTCATGGCAACACCCATATGTTATGTCGATGGACTTCGATGGGTTTCTTTAATCGGCTTTCGGTATAGGGTTATAACTATCGGCGTATGGTCTCAACGATACGAGTATGTCTCACCGACTTTGCATTTGGTTCCCTTTCAATGTGGCTTACCAAATTCTATATAAGGTCTTGCCAAGGGTTCGGGCTTATAGTGACATGTTTTAAGGCATATGGGGCTCTGTCGGGGAGAGAGATAAGATGTCTTGGCGACGGTGAACTAAATGATGACACATGGATATCTATCGGCCAACCTAAGTGATTCTTCTGGCGATCAAACATGAGTTCGAGATGCTTTGGTGAGAATTTTGCTTCGGTATAAGTCCTAGCGAGATGCCCGGGGTCTCACCGAATGGAATGATGAAGTCTCCCCATCGGCATGACAACAATGCCATTACAGCAACACATAAACAAGCGGGTGCCTTTGGTGAAACAACATATGATCAGCAAAGGGTCCTCCTGACATTCGAAAGTTATGCCGAACGATGATATCGGCAGGACAACCTTTAAGTGGGGGAATGTCTTAGCGACTGGGCCATGCTATGCCGAAAGGGGGAGCCTTTGGCACAAGATTTCAAATCGACGAGAGGTCTTGGCAACCCCACCAAGTCTTGCCGACTTGCATGGTGCTCACTGAGGAATAAGGGGATCGGGGTGTCGACAAAAGCTTATGCCGAAAAGCCAAGTTATGCCAACAAAGGGGCAAAGGGTGCTCGCCATGAGGAGGGAGCCTCGGTAGGAAGTCTTGGTGAAAGATGAAGGGTCACGCCGACATCACTCAATAGGAGAAAGATGCACTCAACGAAAGGTCCTGCCAAAAAGAGAAGGTCTCGCCGACAAAGAGAGAGGGGCAGAATCCCAGGGACGGAGGTCCGAAGTCCCAGGCCCGAGAGACCCAAAGGATGTTTTGAAATTTTTGATCTCTTGTCAAGTCCCCAATGGCAAAGGAAGGATCCGGGCCCAAGGGCCACGAATGCCTCTATGAAGAACGGTCATGCGACGGTAAAGCTCTGAATCGGTCATGAGGATGCTACGCTAGTTTACTCAGTTTTCAAGGACATGTGTTTTGTTCAAGATGTTGTATTCTATCATTCACATGTCATTTTGATGCTCGTTATGCATTTTAAGCCCCAGAAATCACAAAAACAATGCTCGGGAGGGTGAATAGAAGACCAACCTTGACACTTGATGCAGGGAGGCGTGGGGTTCACAATCAGCAAGCAAAGGCAATGGATGAAGATCAACCAAAAGCTTCAAAAGGCAGAAGACTCCTGCAGCAAGCTTTGATTATTCTTCTGCAACACCGCCAAGTTAAAATGACAAAATTGAGCTGGCCCTTTATACCCCTAATTGCCATTAATTATCCTATTGAATGCAGGTATGGCGAGACAAAGGTTGGTAGATTTGAAAATCAGAAGCGGTGGTGGGAGACTCAGGGTCCAGTGGCAGGGAGGGCGCATGATGACAGCCACTAGAAGATTCGACTTGGTAAATTCACTTAGCGGCAAAGGGGAGGTTGGGACCCGGAAGGCGGGACGCCATGAGAGGTTCGCCGTGACAGACGACGAAACACTCTTGGAACCCCAGGAGCGGAACTCCGAGGTCCCAGGCCCGGAAGGTTGGATGGTTGTCAAGATTTTCGTGGTTTGAAGGAAACGAAAAATGGAGGTTCGAGTCCCGGGGGCCGGGAGGAGGCGAGCTGAATGCCATTGGGAATGGCGGGAGCGAAAAGGAAACCTGGCATGGGAAACCCAGATGGCCGGGCCCGAGGGGGACCGGGGCCGTTGGTAGGGTCAATATACCAAAGAAACTTCGCAAGGCATCACAACATGACAAAATTGAAAAGGGGAAGGCACAGTCAACTTATGGTGGGACTTTAAAGCAACATTGACCATCTGAGACACCAAAAAGTGGGGCACACAAAATGAGGCGGTGACAAAAATGACCCGAGAAGGAGAAAGAAAAGAGGGTCTCCATTCTGAATGGGGCGTGTGTGCTAAGGGCGCAACACTATGCTACTACTACATGTCTATTCCTCGCAATTCCAAGTCTCAACTTTCCTTTTGCATCAAAGGAAGCTTCGCTGTGCTTCCACGTGGTGTAGTTCTGGGATACATCTAATCGTGTTTTCTTGCTGCCTCATCGGGCTGCAAAACACTGCCACGAATCCCTCACTCCTAAAAGGGTTTTGGCAGGCCCCATAGTTGCTAACTATGGTGTGCATTGGCTTTGTGTGTATCCTTCATGAATCTTTCAACCCTAAAATGAAGTAGCGAACATGAGTACTGAAATGCTGCCACATGTCTCTTTTGCGCTCGTCTACTATTCGTTCCCTCTATTGTTGATGAAGGCTTCGCCCACTTGACACAGGTAGCATTAACGCAAGTCCTCAACGGCAAAGGAAGAAAGGTTCATGTGGGCAGCGAAAGGTTGCCATGTGCTTAACTAGTAGATCTCATATAAAGGCAGGGGATTACATGAACCAAATGAGGCTACTAGCTACTGCATGTCATCGTCATTCACTCCAGAGGATGACACTTGTCTGATTAGGTCTAACCAGGATGACTACCATCATTGCAAAGGATGCACCTATGCTTGGGATGACTGGATGCTTGGTTCCTGATTATTTCTTTTATAACGGCTTTGGGAATATTCTTTTTTTGGCATCATTACCAGCGATCGCGAGATATTTTCTATTACCGCTCTCCGAAGTAGTGAGAGTATTTCCTACTATGTATAATTTTCTCTCTGAGGAGAAAAGGGTCCATAATTTGGAAGGAAAATGTTGGTTTTAGTAAAAGATGCCAAGCCTTTATTACTGTTTTGTTTAATTGCAAAAACTCTCAGACTTTGCCAATTGTTCGACCTTTTTGTTTTTCATGCTATTTAATCAAACTATGAACTATGTTTTTTATTGTCTTGACACTTCATTTGAGAACTTCTATATATGTTGGATACAATTTTTCTTACCTAGATCATGTCTAAGGACTCTTCTTAGCAATAGGAATGTATACAATGTTATTTTGTGCCAATAAATGAATTGTCTATGCTATAATCTTAACTCTTTAATGTTTGGGAACACTACAACACCTTTTAGGCCCTTAAATCTATGATTTATCATGCCCATCATTGAATCTTGGTGCATCACCTTAGGTTAGACTTTATTTTATTATATCTGCTTCCTTTTTCCATTCCAAACCCCATTATAGAAGAAAGCTTCTCTAAAAATATGGAGGTTACTCAGTTTAGTGCAAAAGGTCCCTCTTAAACTAAGTTTTGCATAAGCCTCTGTTACCTCATCAATATTTGGAATCAACAGTTCGTTCTTTTTTTGGCATCACCAGTGGGACCGAGCTTAAATCAAATTTCATTTTAGAACGGTGTATGAGCCATTAGCCTGTAACTAGAACCCAAACCATAGGCAACCCTAGTTTGCTAGTACCTCCAGTAGGGACAGTCCAAATCGCAAATCAGCTGGTAACTGTTCCATTCTCACTGCCCTTTCCTCTCACCATGTTCCTGGCTGCCAACAAAAACTCTGTAGCATGGGATGCCGAAAGT
>VDFB02000017.1:229340366-229484463 GCA_007258455.2 Sequoia sempervirens | reverse complement strand
ATCTGATATTGCTTCTGATCATGCGCTCTTCTCTTGGATGGAGGAAGAAGAAATGGTGTTTGGTAATGACGCGTTCATAGCCAAAACACCACAAGTGTTGTCTGATTATAACACACACTCAAAGAGTAGATTCACTAGTAAGTTAGTTGTTTCACATCCGGACAACTCGCAACTCAAAGGCATTTCTGATTAGATTCCCAGTACTTCAATCAGCCCTTCACCTTTTCAACCACAAAAAGAAATTATTATAGCAAGAACCAAGGAGCAAAAACCTCTGAGTTTGTCACCTTTTAATGTGGTAGAGAAATTGAAGAAATCATCCGCTAATGTGTCTCTATGGGACATTCTAGCTATCCCAAAACAAAAGACGCTATTATTGAAGGTGCTTCAATAAGAGATCAACTGGACACCAACATAGCCGTTTTCCAATGCAGAGGTTGTCTATCAAATACTGTCAGCTAGAGTCCTTACATATAATACAAAGGAATCCCCTGCCGAGGATAGGATTAAGTTAAAACCTCAACCCTTCTTCTTGACTCTCATTATAGGAAATAAGTTATTGCACAATTCTATGATTGATTATGGCACTAGTACCACGATTGTGCCTAAACAGATAGCCAAAGCTTTGGGACTTAGCTACGCACCTATGAAAAGAGGGGTAATGCAGCTTGATAGGAATAAAGTTGAGACCATAGGTGTCATCAAAGTGCTTCCTTTAACTCTATTTTCTTGTCCTAGTATCATGGTCCCGCAGGACATGGTCATCATAGATGTTCCTCCTATGTTTGGTCTCTACCTATCCTGAGAATTTACTTTAAAGGTGGGTAGATACTTGTCCTTAGATTGGTCACATCTGATACTTAGGAACAAGGTACAAAATTAAAGATAGAATCGACGACTTTACATTCTGAACATGTAACAGATGAAACCCTGATCAATTTTGAAGCCGTGCATACCTCTATCACCAAGCAAGAAATGTATTGCATTGAATTAAATTGCTAGAGGAAGAGAAAGTGAGCGGAGATCAAAATGATAAAGAAGATGCTATGTTGAGTGAACACATAGATAATGATCCTTTCGACAATTATCATGCTACAGGATTGGGCACATATGTAAGTTATGATGAAGACCAGGTGCTTCCAAGGGTTGCCAAAGAATCTGAAGGTAGCCAAGAAAATGAGCTATGGACACTATACTTTGACGGATCAAGAAGCAAAGTGGTTGCTAGAGTAGGGATATATCTAATATCCCCACAAAATAAAAAATTGTTGAGGTCCTTCTGTTTACATTTTTCCTGTTCAAACAATGAGGTTTAATATGAAGGATTGGTTCAAGGTTTAAGCCTTGTGGAACGAATGGGAATTGAGAAAGTAGTTGTGTTCAGAGATTATGAACTAGTAGTTAACCAAGTCCGAGGAGTTTCTGCAGCAAATAATGTCTTCATGAGATCCTATCAACCCCAGTCTGGGACCTGATTGATGGTTTTGAAGCTTTCAACATCAAGACTATTCCCTGAGGACAAAATAGCAATGCAGATCGCATGGTCATGATTGGCGCTCAGTTTGATCCTATCTTTGACCTTCTTCATAATGAACATTCAGTACAAGTACTAGTCTGACCAGTGATTCCCAACAATGATCATAGTTGGTAAGTTTTTGAAAGCGATGAACACATCGCCTCGTTTATCCAGCACTCAAGAGAGTTCGTTGATCAGCTTCAATCAAAGATTGCCGAGGCTTATGAAGGACAAATTATGCAGCTCAAATCTAATAAACTTCTAAAGGGATTGGTTACTTTCAAAAATAAATTTGATTGCGATGATGTCTGAAATGATAAGCGAAAGTTCGTGGTGGAAAAAAGTGATTATGTGGACCTTCGGGTCTTCGATGGTAGGAATCTTCAAGTTGGGAAAAATGTCTCACACCATGATAAGGAAAGACTAATCAATTTCTATGAAAAATATGGAGTAGTGGCCTAGTCTTATGATGATCTAGAGGGATATGATCCTGACATCATTCAACACACTATTGAGCTAACAGAAGGTGCAAAACCAGTCTGCCAGAAACAGAGGCCAGTCAACCCTAAAATTGAACCACTAATGGCACAGGAGTTAACTAAGCTCATTGAGTCACACACTATCTTACCAATCAAACATAGTACTTGGGTATCGAATCTAGTCCTAGTCTGAAAGAATAATGGAGATATCCGCTTGTGTGTGGACTTTTAAGACCTAAACAAAGCATCTCTAAAAGACCACTATCTATTGCCTTCTATGGAGTCAATCCTACAAATGGTCATAGGATTGAAAACATTTTCTTTGTTGGATGATTTCTCCAGCTACAGTTAGATTTGATTTAAAGAAGAGGATTAATACAAGACTACATTAACCATGAAGTGGGAAACATTTGCATATGCTAAAATTCCTTTTGGTTTATCCAATGCAGGAGTGACATTCTAGCGGGTGATGGACATCTTATTCAGTGAACTAATCATTAAGTTTATTCTAATTTATTTGGATTATCTTACTGTGTTCTCTAAATCTAAGGATGAACATTTTGATTATTTAGAATTAGTTTTCAAAAGTGCCAGGAATTCAGAGTTTCCCTAAACCCAAATAAATATGTATTCAGAGTACTGTAGGGTAAGTTGTTAGGGCATGTTGTGTCTAAAGAAGGTGTTTCAATTGACCCCGAATGAGTAAAGGCTATTAAGGAACTTACCCTTCCAGTAAATAAGAAAGTTGTTTAGTCTTTTCTGGGCAAAGTGAATATTTTTAGCAAGTTTATTTCTGATTTTGCAGGAATAATTAGACTGATCACCCTGATGCTGAAGAAAGATCAGACATTCAAGTGGACGACCGAAACTAAAGAAGCTTTTGAAAAGGTGAAGGAAGCTATTTCCACAGCTCCGGTACTGATTAATCCAGATCAATCCAAGGATTTTCTAATGAATTCTTTCAGTAGCAAGTCCAGTATTGCTACTGTCCTAACCCAAAAGGATGACGAAGAAAAGGGGAACATCCAGTAGCGTTCTACTCTTGGACCCTGAAGGAATATGAGGTGAATTATAATTTCATCAAAAGGAAGGCCTTTGTGATAGTGAAGGGACCTAAAAAGTTTTTCCATCTAGTTTCCTACAATAAGGTGCTTGTATATGTTGCACATTCTAGTGAGCATGAATATATCATGGAAGGGGAGATTATAGAAAAAATGGCTAATTGGATCACCAAGATCCTTGAATATGACATTGAAGTAAAGAATACTAAAACTATTAAAAGAAGAGGAATGTGGAAGTACATGGCACAAAACAAGGAGGTACCTATAGTAGAAGAGTAGTCAGAGCTCGTCTTCATAAATGAATTAGAATCGGAAGGCGGTTGGTTGACTAATAGAATGAGGTTCATACAAATTGGAAAGTATCCGCCAGGTGTCTCATCCCAAAAAAGGAGATATTACCATTTACAAAATTATGGATATACGCTAATTGAGGGAGTCCTTTTCAAAAGGAATTTCAATGGTGTTCCCCTGCGATGCGTCACTTCGGAGCAATGAAAGAAGATCCTCGATGCATTCCATAATAGTGCTGTGGGAAGAAATTTCTCTGCTAAGAACATTTCCATTAAAATCATGCATGCTAGCTATTATTGGCCTACACTTTTTAATGACTCCCACTCTTTGGTGAAGTCTTGCAAAAAATTCCAATTCTTTACTAATAGAAGGAAGATTTTCGCAATGCCCCTCAAACCCATAGTGGCAGATGAACCATTTGCACAATGGGGCATAGGCTTCATCGAAATGATCAACCCATTTCTAGCGTTGAACACAAGTGGATTCTGACCGCCATGGATCATTTCACAAGATGGAAAAAGGCGGTTCCACTTAAAAGTGCAATAGAAATGGAGATTGTAGATTTCCTTGAGGAACTGGTGACAAGGATGATCGACCCTCTGAAAATTATCATTTTAGATAATGTCAGAGCTTTCTTAGATGCAAAGGTATGTCACTTTGCATTAAATAATGGCATATTCCTCAAGACATCATCAAACTATTACCCACAGTGAAATGGTCTAGCGGAGTCAACAAACAAGAGCCTAGTTCAACTCCTTAAAAGGATTGGTTCAGAACCCCAAAGGGAATGGCATAAAAACCTCCGAGTAGCACTCTGGGAAAACCTCATAACTCCTAAACAAGTCCTTAAGACCTCACCTTATGATTTGGTATACAAGAAAGAGGCGTTGTTACCTATATCCATGGAGATTTCGACACTTCTATTATTGAAATCTCTCAAAATTGAACAAAATGAAGCCATGGAGGTTTGACTCATTGAACTATTAGAAGTACAGGAAAAAAGGAAAAATTCCTTAATAGCAATAACAAACCATCAACAAGTGGTCAACTGATGGTTTGACAAGAAGGCTTCCAACCAAAGTCTAAAATGCGGAGACTTAGTGCTAAAGTATGATAAAAGGGTTGCTAAGTTAGTTCAACATGGTAAATTTGATAGCCTATGGGAGGGCCCTTTTTAAATCATTTAGTGCAAAAAACATAACAATTTTGACCTAGAAAATATGGAACAGGAACCCTTAGGAATCCCGGTCAATGGGATTCATCTTAAGGTATTCCATTAGACACTGAGCTCTATTTTTCTACATATGTGAATAGTGCTTTTATTTTATTTCTATTTCTTTGGACAATGTTTATCAAAATTAATTTGTGCTTCTATAGATTAACCCATTATTACGGAGGGTGGAATACCAGGATTGCTTTACACAAAACACACCCATGTGCAGAAAAATAACAAAATGAAATTTGAGAGCCCATAAAATTGAAATACAGAATGAAGGAATATGGATTTTCTTTTAAAAGATATATATCTACTTATATATATTCTTTACATTGCAAAAGTGGCGGGGAAGCCATAGTCCAAAATTTACAAGTATTTGAGCTATTATATATATGATAGCCCTTTTTTAGGCTTAGATACATGCTATAAGGCAGGTATTCTGAGCAGCAACAGGAAAATTGAGTAAACAAGGAGACATTTGTTGAGAGCAGAAAGGGGGTTTTCATCTAAAGGAATGGGAGGTGACAATTGACACATTAACAACAACGTCCACCTCTTCCTCATCCACAGGTTCTTCGGCAGCGCTAGCAACATCATTTGTCACAACCGCCATTGGTGGGGGGAATACATGGTTCCTTAAATCAATATACCAATCTGCATCGTAGAAGGGTATTACATTGTAGCTATGGAATAGGAAATGTAAGGCCTGAGTAACCCTCTGTTGGTGCTCATCGTGAGTCTATAGGTGAAATCCGTTGAGAAATGGCAGCCAAACGACAATAGCTTCTTCCTCGATAAAGCGATGGAGGTCACTAGCTAACAGCAGACCTACTCCATAGGCAACATGAGCAACAACCTCACTAAGACCATTCAACTACTTTTTGGGGAAGATTTCTTTAACAAGTTTCAAGATAAAAGGTCAGTGGATGTTGATGTATAGCATGGAAGCCACAAAGTGGGAGCATATGTCGGTGTTCACCCGATACTTGTCCTCATACTCTATGCAGTCTTTACCCATAACCCACTTTATGGCTATCAAGACCAAAGAATGCTTATTCTTGGTCATACGTTTCAGCTTGCTAATAGAAACCTCCCCTAGGAATGTCATCTATGACTTATATTAGGTTAAATGAACTGGAGTGTCCATAGTTCTAACACTATTCCTATACTTTTGAGCTAATGCAAAAATTTATCTATCACCTAACCTATGAGAGGGCTTGCTTAAAACACTGCTACCAACCTATCACTACTCGAATGCTAAGTATGATTTCCTCACTATTTATTGGCCTATTTATATAAAAAATGACAAGACACATGTTAATCTGTTTCGAGAAAACATGATAATAAGCTAGTTGCTAACTTCAAAGGCGTGCCTACGTTTTTTCACATTTTTGGGCCAGTTGGATTTGCGAGAGTACGACTAAATGCCTGCTAGATTAATAGGAGCTAATTAATTAGCTTTAAAAAGGTGGCACTTATTGAGAGTAAGATGTATGGTCATAGGCTATTGTGTCATCTCATAAGCATTTCCCAGAGCCCAAGGCAATATTCATATCTTTTCAAGCCATGATCATTTGCTTTGGTGGCATCATTCCGACCAAGATACTAATTACCAGCGCATGCTAATGCAAGGTTAGAAAGCAAATAGTTGGCTCAAGTTCCAAGGGGATCACATCATATTACACAATTTCCAAACACAATGATGAACTCCTGCCACCTCAAAATGGCAAGCAGTTCATTTTGCACGAATTGCAAAATTAATCTTACATGTCGAATTAAATGTAAAAGACACACTTTCATCTACTACCTTGAGGAAAGATTTCCAAATATTACATGAAAAGGCTTAATATGTCAAAGTATTTTCAAAAAAACAAAAGATAAAAGTACAGAGTTCTTCTTCTTCTGTGTATCTAGAGCCGAGGAAAATTACAGAGCCAGGAACTTGCAGGGATCTTCAGAAAAAGAAGAATGTCAGAGACTTCATCTCAGCCAATACAAGAAGAAATTAGTCAAGAGCTATTTACAACTATACATTCTTCAGAAGAGGTATATGTCTATGAGGATGTGGTGTATGCTATTCCTGGTATACCCAACAGGCCAAAGAGGGCTTATACAGAAGAACTGAATAGGCCCAAGAATTATAGAAACCAGAAAAGGGTTGTAGAGAAATGGGATAATATCTACGATCCACGACTCATAAAAAACCTTAAGTCCCTTAGAGAGGCAGGTTGTGCAAGGTTATTGGCACCAAAGGTAGACCAATCTATGGTGAAGAAATTTTGGTACAGTGGTCTCCCTCAATACATGGTCCCATTGGTGCACTATTTCCCAAAGGTAGTTGATGCTGCTATCCAGCATTATAATCTTGATATGTACTACATTGAAGGCCGCAACTTAAGGGTGCACATCACTCCACAGGCCATCTGAAACATGTTATGCATTGTAGAACCAAGTAAGAGAAGAGATAATATTGAGTCCTTTCACCCTGGAAAAGGAGAGAAAATATGGAAGAGGATGAAAAAGAACTCAGAGTTCTTGTTGGAGGAGACTAGTAGGAAAGGCATCCCAGCCACCAAACTACCAAGTATTCCATTGTCACATGGTGTGTTACACGATGATCTACAGGATGCCATGTCCATACTAACTTTTGTGTGCAGCTGAGACTCCGATGAGAAGGTGGAAACTTTTCAACTGGGATTGACATTCCAATTTCGCAAGCAACATGATCTCTTTTGGTACGATTTTGCTGAGTTTATGGTATAAGAAATGATATGGAAAATAGAAAATTACTAGGCAAAGAAAAAATTTAGGTTTCTTTCTTTCTTGGTCCACATGTTTTTACATCAGAACTCAGATTTCTTTACCCGATATTTTTTGTTATCAATTTTTGATGAGAAAAATAAAAGGAATCTAGTGTCCACGTGAACACCTTTTCTTTCCATATCATATGATTATTATACATTTTCATAATTTTTCATAGCTTCGGTCTTGCATGATTTAATAAAAAAGGGTCACATAATTAGGCTCGATAGGGAGCAGACCAAATATATGTAGAGTTTCTCTCCCGCCTATGACTAGTTCTTAGGCAAGGATTTCACAATTCTCCAGATGCAGGGCTTTACTGGTAAACCTTTCTTGCTCACAGCCTATGTCATAGACAGAATGCTCACACTGGAGATGTTTTGGCAGGTGTGTATCATTGATTTTACCTTCTATATCAGCAAAAGTGTAAAGAAGAAGGGATTCTTCTCTTGTCCGAAGAATTTCAAGTCGGTAACTCTAATAAAGAAACAATCGGACTAGTTGTTGGAGGATAAGCTGGCCTATCTAGGGTTGGTACTGGTAAATGATAAGTGGGAATACAACTCTTTCAATGATTTTCTGGAGCCACACATGAGAGTTACCAATGTTCCCTAACCTTACTAGTAGAAGCGGCGTAACCCACGGGCAGGCAAGGATAATTTTTTAGTTGAATTGGCACGTATCCCTATGCAAGACACTAGAGGTCTATGGCACAAGTTCTACTTTGTTGTGGCGGTGGCCCAGGATAATGTCTGGATGGAGTTTGGCATGTACAATAGGTTGAAGAAAGATAAAGAATGGACTGAGGAAAAAATAGAGGCTTTATGGAAGTATCGCCAAGAAATAGCACAATTGGATGTTCCTTACAACAATCTCAAGGATGACCAAGAATTTGAAAAATGGTGGAAGGAGGGCCACCCCAGCCTGAGCTCTAGTATTAATAGGATCGGAGACCCGGAGGAGGAGTCTGAAGAGTAGGAAGAGGAAGCGGCAACATCGGCCTCGTTTGCACTGAAAGAAAAAGGCCTCAGACAACCCACCTATGTGGCCACAAATGTGCGCTTTAATATATCAAGGTGCTCGCATACACTCACTTGGGCTACTAAACCAGCCAGGTTATCACTGTAGCAAATGGAGATGACTAATGAAGCTAGAGAGACCCCACCTACGAAATGATAATGCACAGAGAGTATCATCGGAGAAGGTTCACAAGAACCAACCGAAAGAAAAGCAGTCGCAATTAGACAGGAGCCTGAGGCTGAGGGGGAGTTACTGATGATTCTAGAGCTGCCATCGACCAGTCAACAGGTAAAATTTTCTCCTTCTTCCCTTGTTTCTCATTCTTTGGTATCTGCCCCTGTCTCACTGGTGATCCCTACCATGAGTACTAGCCCTCTTCCTTCTACTCTTAGTCCGACATATTCAGTAGGATTTTCCCAATTTTCTCAAAACACCCTCCTCATCATTACTCCTCCACGTATCCTTACACCTGCCACTACCGCTCAGACTTTCCTTGCCTTGCTTTCAGAAAGAATTTCTCCTGTGAGTGTTCCTTCTATTTCCACTATTATTGTAGATCCTTTTTCATCGCAGTAGGCTGACACCCTATTGACAACTCCTTCACCATCCCATCCAAGAGTCTTATAGTTGATTCCTCAATTCAGTCATTACAAATGACTAGCCCTACTGTTGATTCTCAAACCAAACTATGGAATGTACCCCAGTTCTCCCCACAAACTATCACTCTCCAGACGAAACAAATGTATGTGCCTATGAAGGTTACCTATCCCTATGCCCTACCTTTTGGTGCTCCTTTTGTAGGTGCACTAGTTTCATCACCAGCCAAACTTATAACATAGATAGATTGTGGAAAAAAGGCGTGCACAAATAGAATGAGAAAGCACAGGGAAAAAGATGACAGTATTTGTGTTGATCGAAAAGTATAGGCTCTTTATGATGAGGCCTAGAAAGAATTGAAGTTCGCAACCATGTACCCACGGGTAAGCAAGCCTTAGGGAGAAATGTAACCAGAAGACTATGAAATATATGTAGGACTCGACATGAAGGTAGCCTGACCATAAGATAAAGTTGAAATCATGGAGGAAACACAATGGGTATTCACTTCTGACTTCCTTAAAACTGGTCACCAGTTAAAGAAGAAGGATGAATAGCTTAAAGCAGCAAGGGAATGGGTTAGTTTTTTGTAGAGGGAGGAGAAATCTTTAGAGGTGGATATTGCTCATATGACTGAAAGGGCGCTGGCAGCAGAGGATGAGAGGAACATAATTTAGGGTGAACTTGTGAAGAGTCAGGCCACTAACCCTGCCATGATAAAGGAGTTGCGCTCTAAGTATCAGGAGGTGGAACAAAATATGCAACTAAAGGATGAAAAATTGGAGCATCTTCGCCTTGAGTATAGTCAAGGAATAGCACAAAGAAATGAAGGGTTGGAACACCAATAGGCTCAATATGAGAAAAAAATACAAGAAAAAGAGGTTGAATTTAAAAACCTAAAAGCTCAACTAGAGGAAGAATTCCAAGAAACAAAGTCTTCTCTGAATGAGCACTTAGCAAATCACTCTCGAGTCAAGGAGAACTAGAATAAAGAAATGAGCAGCTATGTGGAACAACTAGCATCCAAGAAAAAGAAAAGGGAAGATTTGGTTGATGCCATTATTTCAAGAGACGTGGACATTGCTTCTCTTAAAATCTGTCCCCTGCCTTCCCCTACACAGCCAGATATCATTTCCCGAGTCAGGCAATTGTATATCTCCCATTGGGAAAAAATTAAAGCATTTTGCCTAACATTGCAACCTACCCTCTGATTCATTGCCAGGGCATCGAAGCTAAGCTAGGAGGCCCATGTTACAATTGAGCAGTTCCCATGGTTCATCTTGGAGAGGGTTCCTGAGGAAAAATATTTGCTCACCAAGCTATACTCGGTCTCTGATGAGAGCCTTGTTAGAGTGGGCATTGAAGATTGGGGTGCTGCTGCTCAAATGGAAAATAAGTTCATCCATTGTCACTCTGCCTTCAAGCGCACTAAAGCAACCACGACTATTCTGAGTAAGACACTAGATAGCATATGAGGAGGTTTCACTGAGTTAAATGGAATTGGTTTTCTGTCTCCATTCCTTGAAGATGGTTCTATTTCCATGACCAAGCAGATTGCAGAAAGGATAGAGGAAAGGGAAGATGATCTAGAGGATTTTAGGGATTTCAGTCATCCTCCCACAGTGACCAACATAGAGGGAGTCATTCATCTGCTCTCACGACTACTATTCCATTGTGAAGTGGGGGCCAATTTACCCAATGTGCTGCCATACAAAGAAACTATTGATCTAAGTGGAGCACAAGAGAATTTTTGCAACATGGTGAAGTTGTCTGAGGATGAATGGTCACCTCTGTAGGTGGCTCTTTCAAATCTTTGACTCCATTGACCAAATTAAATGGCACTCTAGTCTTCTAAACTAGAGAATTTTTGGGTTCTGTGTTCTTTAGTCGAAACACCCTTGATAGTCGCCAAAAGTTGTTAACAAATATTTGACCAACTCCCTTCGAGTTTATTTTTCCATGTAACAACCTATGCATCACAAGTTCTGCTTGCCTCTTTATCTAAGTTTTTCTCTACTGCTGCTACGTGTCTACTCCTCATAATTCTGAGTCCCAACTTTCCTTTCGCATCGAAGGAAACTTCGTCGTGCTTCCACGCATTAGGGTTGCGGGATACATCTAATCATGTTTTCTTGGTGCCTCATTAGGCTGCGAAACACTGCCACAAATCCCTCACTCCTAAAATGGATTTTATAGGCCCCATGGTTGCTAACTATGGTGTACATTGGCTACATGTCTATCGTTCGCGAATCTTTCAGCCTAAAAATGAAGTAGCGACCGTGGGCAGCGAAATGATGCCATGTGTCTCTTTTGTGCATGTCTGCTATTCATTCCCTCTATTTTTTATGAAGGCTCCGCCCACTTGACACATGTAGCATTAATGCAAGTCCTCAGTGGTGAAGGAAGAAAGGTTCATGCAGGCAGCAAATGGCTTCCATGTGCCTAACTAGTGGATTTCATATAAAGGCATGGGATTACATGAACCAAATGAGGCTATTGGCTACTGTGTGTCATCATCATTCACCCAGGAGGGTGACACTTGTCTGATCATGTCTAACCAGGACCACCGCCATCATTGCAAAGGATGCACTTGTGCCTAGGATGACTAGATGTTTGGTTCTTGATCATTTCTTTTGTAATAGCTTTGGGAATATTCTTTTTTTGGCATCATTGCCAGGGATCGCAAGATCTTTTCTATTACCGCTCTCCGAAGCTGTGGGATTTTTTCCTGCTATATATACTTTTCTTTGGGAAGAGAAAAGGGTTCATAATTTAGAAGGAAAATGCTAGTTTTAGTAAAAGATTCTAGACCTTTATTACTATTTTGTTTAATTCCAAAAACTCTTAGATTGTGCCAATTTTTTGGCCTTTCTATTTTTCATGCTATTTGATCAAACTGTGAACTGTGCTTTTTATTGTCTTGACACTTCATTTGAGAACTTCTATATATGTTGGATGCAAGTTTGCTTACCTAGATCATGTCTAAGGACTATTCTTGGTAGTAGGAATCTATGTAATTTTATTTTATGTCAATAAATGAATTGCCTATGCTATAATCTTAAGTCTCTAATGTTCGGGAACACTACAACACCTTTCAGGCCCTTAAATCTATGATTTATCATGCCCATCATTAAATCTTAGCTCATCACCTTAGGTTAGACTTTATTTTATTATATCTACTTCCTTTTTCCATTCCAAAGCCCATTATAGAAGAAGTCGGCTTCTCTAAAAATCTAGAGGTTTCTCATTTGAGCACAAAAGGTCTCCCTTAAATTGATTTTCCCATAAGGCTCTATTACCTCTCAATTTTTGGGGTCAACAGTATTTATTTTGGTGAACCTAGCTTTTGGACACCTTATTTCTGATATGGAGTACATCATAGTCCTAGATCTAGCTTACATTCACTTTGCATTAGATCTTGCATTAGTTAATTTTCATTTAGTGCTTCTAAATCTTGAATTAGTGAAAGTGCATATAAGTTGCATTTTGCATCTTGCATCATTGAATTTCATTTCAAATCTATAATTGCACATAGTCTAGGCAACATAGAAGTTAGAAACCTTAACATTCACTTAGAATTTTCTCAATTTAGTTTCAAAACCCTAATCTTGGACTCAAACAGCCCTCTTGGTGATTTATTCTCAGTATAGGTTGTTTTACCTAATTTCTAGGAATTTTGTGGTGACTATTTTTCATCATTTGAACCCTTCAAAAATCTTAATTGGGACTCATACGCCCCTCTAGGAAATTTAATTTCATGGTAGACTTGAAACTGCATTTTACAACATTAAAAACCTTGTTTCTATGTTTATGTTTGTTTTTGTTAGATCTCTATTTTAGTTTACTGAATTTTTGTTTCATTCATTTCATTGCATCTAGCTTAATTTCATTTGAATCATAATTAAAGAATATCATTTATCTTAAATTCATTGCATCTATCTTGCATTCATTGATTATCCCTTGCATGAGTTTTACAACTCGGTGTCTTATTTCTAATACTATAGTGAGACATAGTTCAAGACTCATGTCATCCCGCAATAACACACTCATTGTGGATCTTGAGTTATCTAGTTTCTTCATGTATAGTGTTTACACTAGTTCACTAGGTATGGACCATACCCTTTTAACAAATCTTTACCTTCAAGTAGCATGACAAGTGTTGATACAATGGTTACTAGCATTCCTCAAGAAAACATAATCCAAATCCATGAAGAGTTAGCAAACCTACAACATCAAGTGAGTACTGAAAAAATTTCCACCACTATTGTTCCTACCATAGATAGCATACATCACATGATTGAAAGTGAAGAAGGAATAGAACTTGTGTGTAACCTAGCTCAAATTTTTGGAAAAATTACTAGTTGTGCTCAACCTTCAAACAATTTCCAAATTCAAAGAGGAATTCAAATTCCCCCTCCCACAACTATGTCCTCTATTCCTATGTATAATAACCCTCAAGTTACAACAATGATGCAACCTACTACTAATGTCTTCCCTACCTTGGGTATTTCCACTAGCAATCCTAGTACCTTTGTGGCATAATACATTATATCTCCTACCACTTTACCTACCATAAGCATTCCATTCACTCCCCCTTGAAACACATATACACCTCCACCATATTCACCACGATCTCAAAATACAACTAATGACGCCATTCTCAATCAACTTTTGCAAAATGTTTTGAATCCCTTTAAAAGAAAATTTCTACCATAAACCTATTACTAGCAATTTGTCACCTTGATTTTTTTTTTAATTTTCACCTCTCATGTGATTTTGTGCTCTACCTAGCATTCCAACAAGGTATTGGGGAAATTACATCTTAAACCTTCACTTGGCTCAAATGCAAACAAAGTGTCGATCCCTTTGATACACCTTATCCAGTGACATGGATACAAGGCCATGGGAAGCACATGCACCAAGTTCTTCATAGTCTATTGTTTGGGTGACACAATGGTGCCAGGTTTGAAGTCAAAAGTTGAATGAAATATCTCTCATAACCAATATGAGTCCTAAATCACCATCGAGTTCATCATGATAAACAAGTGGCTTAATATCATAATTTTAAAAAGGTTTTTCCTGGTTCATCTTACAAAGCAATTGGGATATCTTTTCCAAGGTCGAAGAATTGGCAGTGTTAGGCCTGATGCCGACCCAAAAGTCTTTCCACATTCTCTAACCTCTCGATTTAACATCCCCGGCCTGATATTCAACAAGGAGAACAAAGCATCAGTATCAGATGCGATATGAATACTTTACCGATAATATATAATGTCACTTGATCTACAAGGTGAGACTAGCATGTTAGTAGCACCACAAGTGATTGAAGTAGCTCAAATACAAAAAAGGATGGTAGAAGCATGAGCTAGGTAAAGAAGGCTACACAAACCAATAGAAGGAGCCTATCTCATCAAACACGATGATTACACCTGTCAATGAGTATATTTTTTGTAGATTTTTCTTGATGGTTATATTTATAGAAAGGAGAAAAGGAATATTTTTATTTTCAAGAATCAGTTTCTATAACTGAAAGCTCTAAAAAAGAGGATGAATTATTTAAATAGGAATTAGAAGTCATTGGGGCCATATTTTATTACTCTTTGGGAGTACTTTGTAACTTAGCGGGAAATATTTTTAATTGTTTTATGTTGTAAAGGGGAAACAGGGGAAAGGTGGGCAATGTTTTTTTCTTTTCAATTCTATCTTGTTGTATAGGGATGTCGAGTCTTTAAGATCATGATTTTTTATATTGGATAAATAATGAAGATGTTTTTAGATCTATGAATTTGTTAATGTTTTCTTATGATTTCCAATGAACTTTGAGTCTTTGCAATTAATCTCTAGTGTTTATTTTGTTATATTAGGCTGTATATGTGGTTAATCCTGAAGCTTTGAATTTAGACTAACTCATCTATTGAGGGGAAATTTGCTACTTTTTCTTTTCTTGATTCTCACTTGTGGGTGTGAGATAAATGAACTTTGTGTCGTTTGTTTGCATCCACTTTATTTTAAATCAATATTTCTTATCTGTAGGTGTTATATTTTCCTTTTTTTCTTTCCAGTCAAAAGCATACCCTATTCTAATTCATTCAACATCATAAAAAATGGAGTTGTACCTTTCCAAAATTTAGAGGAATATCATCAATCTAATGTTGATCTCTCCAACTATTATTGTTGTTTTTTCTTCTTTCTGGGCATTCTGAGTTATTTTTTATATTTATCTTCAAAGGAAAAATCGTTTTACTAACAAATTTTTGGTGACTCTGCTAGGGATATTGAATTGAAGTGTTGGTGTTGCATTTCCTATAAATATAAAGGTGCCTCCCTTGGAATGAAGGTTGGTGACTTTATTTGTTTAAAATCTTGAATCATGGCTTGGCTCCAACAAAGATAACTATATGTTGCTGCTATGGATGATTATGATATTGATAAAGATGGAGAAGACTCCTCTGCTACAGCTCAAAATATTTAGATGGATGATGAACCCAACCAATTAGAGTTTTCAAAGAACTTCTATGGTGGCATGCAATTTCAATCCCAAGAGGTACATCCATCCTTGCTCCAAGTTTTGTAAGATATTGAAAAAGAGACCAATAGTGTGAATCTCTTGCTTACTTAAGATCTAAATGTTCTTGAAAAAGATAAATCTAAGTTCATGGATAACTTAATACTGGATACTATAGAAGTTGAACAATATTCTGTCAGTATACATAACCAAGAGATAGATAAAAAATATAATGGTGAAGCAGTGACTCATATTGAAGCAGACTCTCCTATTGATGTTAGCATTAGGGAAGTAAATAGTGCAGAATGCCTACAACAATAATGCCTGGAAACTCATGAGAGAAATTGTAGAGATGAGTTGTGCTTTGCAAAGGTAAATGATGTTTAGTTTTGGAGTCTCCTCATGTTGAAGATAAAGATAAGCAAGTTTTTTCTTTCTTTCCTAGTCTTGATCGAGAACTCTTCTATTAAAAGGGGAATATTGAAATGGTGAATGAAAATATCATTTTGGTTAATATCCATCAAATTCTATACAAAGGGTGTCCCATCTGAGACTTAATCCATTATCCTAACAAGCATGTGCAGGATGATGCAAATTATAATTTTCTTCATGTAGATTCTTTTAAGCATGTGCAGTGTGATAAGGACAATTTTCTACTATCTACAAAAGTGCATGATGAAAGGTGGCTCTTTGGCCATGAATTTCCAGCTAGCAAGGATGCAAGCACTAGGGTATTGGATAATGGAAAGATAAATAAATCAAGAGATTAGATGTTTATTCTTCTTGATAATGAGAAGGATGCAGTTATTGTTGAGCCATTTTTTTCTTCCACTATTGCATACAAAGTCAGAGAAGAAATAAATCATGTTCCAAAGGTTTTTGGTGAAGAATGGTTGTTTGGGCATGATTGTGTGCTTATCAAATTCTTACAATCTATCAGTTTTGGAGTCTCCTCATGCTAAAGCAAATAGTGCAAAATGCCTACATCAAGAATGCTTGGAAAGTCATGAGAGAAATTATGGAGATGAGTTGTTCTTTGAAAAGGAAAATGATGATTTAGTTTTGGAGTCTCGTCATGCTATAGTGGATTTTCTTTCTCTCATCCCATGAATGGATTTGCATGAGCAATATCAATATTTCCCTGCAGGTAGGGTCTTATGACTATGTACATAGTAGGTGGTATTTGGTGTGTTTTAGTTCAACTATTTTCCTGATTTGGTTCCAATTTTGGATTGCTTGTTTTTGGTTTGTGCCCAATTCCCCTTTTCCCTTCTACAAGAAACACCCCATACCTCCTCTTATTGATTCTATTTCCCAATGGATGTAGCACTAGTCCTTGCAAAAGATATTGGACTTCTCTGTTTTTCTTAGGAAAATCAGTCCCCATTCAGAACCAAATGTTACTTGCAAATTTTCACCTTGGAAATTTTTTAAATTTTTATCTCTCATGTCATTTTGTGCTCTGCCTAACATACCAATGAGGTATTGGGGAAATTACATATTAAACCCCAATTTGTCTCAAATGCAAACAAAGTGTCGATCCCTCTGATACACCTGATCCGACGACATGGAGATAAGGGCGCAAGTAGCACATGCCACAAGTTCTCCATAGTCTCTTCTTTGGGTGACACCATGGTGCTAGGTTTGAAGTCAAAAGTCCAATGAAATATCTCTCATAGCCAATATGAGTCCTAAATCACCATCAAGATCATTATGATATAGAAGTGGCTTAAAATCATCATTTTAAAAAGGTTTGTCCCAATTCATCTTACAAAGCAATTGGGAAATCTTTTCCTAGGTCAAAGCATTGGCAGTGTCGGGCTCGTTGCTGATCTAAAAGTCTCTCCAAATTCTTTGACCTCTTGATTTATCATCCTCGACCCGATATTCAATAGGGAGAACAAAGCATTGGTATCAGGTGCGATATGAATACTTTACCGATAATATATAATGTCACTTGATCTACTAAGTGAGACTAGTATGTTAGTAGCACCTCAAGTGATTGAAATAGCTTGGATACAAAAAAGGATGGTATAAGCACGAGCTAGGTAAAGAAGACTATGCAAACCAATAGAAGGAGCCAATATCATCAAACACAATGATTACACCTATCAATGAGTATATTGTTTGTAGATTTTTCTAGATGGTTATATTTACAGGAACGAGAAAAGGCATATTTTTATTTTCAAGAATTAATTTCTATAACTGAAAGCTTTAAAAAAGAGGATGAATTCTTTAAATAGGAGTTAGAAGTCATTGAGGCTAGATTTTATTATTCTCCAGGAGTACTTTGTAACTTAGGGGGGAATTTTTTTTTATTGTTTTATGTTGTAAAGGGGAAACAAGGGAAAGGTGGGCAGTTTTGTTTTCTTTTCAATTTAGTCTTTTTGTATAGGAATGTAGAGTCTTTGAGCTCAAATTTTTTATATTGAGGAAATAAGGAAGATGTTTTTAGATCTTTGAATTCGTTAATGTTTTCTTTTGATTTCCAATGAACTTTGATTCTTTGCAATTACTCTCTAGTGTTTATTTTGTTATATCAGGCTCTATATGTGGAACGAATCCTGAAGCTTTGATTTCAGATTGACTCATTTGTTGAGGGGAAATTTATTGCTCGTTCTTTTCTTGATTCTCACTTGTGGGTGTGAGATAAATGAAGTTTGTGTTGTTTGTTTGCATCTGCTTCATTTTAAATCAATCTTTTTTATCTATAAGTGTTAGATTTTCCTTTTTTGCTTTCTGATCAAAAGCATACCCTATTCTAATTCATTGAACATCATAAAAAGGGAGTTGTACCTTTTCAAAATTTAGAGGGAGATCATCAACCTAATTTTGATCTCTCCAACGGTTAGCATTGTTTGTACTTCTTTCTCGGCATTTTGAGTCATTTTTCATATTTATCTTTGAAGGAAAAATATGTTTACTAATAAAACCAAAATCAAAATGGCCAACCTATGTATAATATGTAAAAATCAATCCCTTATCCTTGGAGATATTAAGAACACTAATACCACGAGGTACATAGATTCCTAGATTTGGGAAATATGGAGGGAAAGGGGATCCTTCTAACCATGTTTCCACTTATACCACCTTATGTACAATGATTTTTTCCTTGAGGATAAGTTGTTGGCTAAGATTTTCCCTAGGTCCTTGAAAGATAATGCTTTAGAATGGTTTTCCTCATTACCAAACAAATCAATTCATTCATTCAATGAAATTTTTTTGGCCTTTATAAACCATTTCCAAGTTCACATGACTCCTAAGATGACCGTAGCCAATTTGATGAGATGTAATCAAAAGGATGATGAAAGGGTTACTGAATTTATTTCATGCTACCAAATTCTTTATTCGCAAATTGACATAAAGATTCTTGATCCTCACCTTCAATGGATTTTCATTGAAAACTTACAAACTAAGATACAAGATAAGATTGGAATGAAAAATTTGCTTCCTTTGTACACTTGTGTACTTCCCTTTGTGATTATCAAAACTTGGTTAGTATTCATGAAACAAAACCCACCTCTAGCCGTCCTAAGAAGTCTTAATCCACTATCAAAACAATTATCAACCTTTTAGGAAATAGAATAAAGGATTCCTTCAAATTAATCCCCCTCAACCAATTCAACATATTGATGCCCAAGTGGCTGCTATAAAGAAGAAAAATCCTTTTACATTTGGGGATTTGGCTAGAAAATTTACTCCCTTACTTGATACCATCCATAACACAATGTTACAAATTCTAGAATAGAAGATGATATCCTTACCTCTTGAACATTAAAACACTCGATCCTAATTAAAGCCTTTACCTCTAAACTTTAGATCAAATTGCTATTTTCCATTATCACCAACAAAATGGACATGATACAAAACATTGTAAGCATCTTAAGCATCTTGTGCAAGACCTCATTGATTTGGGTTGACTTCAAATTGGAGGTGTTAATGATCAAGGAAATAGGTTTGTTGCCCATCCTAATCAAAACTATCAAATATTTACCAACCCTAGCCAAATCATAATATTTCATTTGTCAAAGCTAGTGAAACTAAGAATAATGATGCGATGAATGTTGAAACAGATGATGAAAACATGGTTACTATTGAATAAGGTCTTATGGATACTAATGAGAAAAATCCTATGGATGGTTTGGTTGTATTGATCGAAAATCAACCTAGTAAGGGTTAAACTAAAAATCCTCTTGGCATTGCTTTCTCATCTAAGGATATAATTAGAGATGCACCTAATGGTCCTCCTTACATAGCTAGCCAAATCAATGAAAATATCACTAATTGGATATTAATTGATCCCATATGTGGAGAGAATGTGATCACTGAAGAATTCTTACTTGTGTATAAACTCTATCAACAAACATATGATAAACCAAAGGCATTGATAGAAATGCATAATGTTTTTGCTTTCCCTATGAAGGGATTAATCGTGAACCCTTCCTTTAAAAATTGGACAAAAAAAATTGGATGTCTTATTCTATATCATCCCAATGTTAGATCAATTCCATGTGAAGCTTGGTTATCCATGGCTACACTCCATGGAAGGAATCCCTTCAGTTGTGCATAAATGCTTAAAATTTCCCTTTAATAATGAAATCTTTACCATGCACCATAGTGGCTTTAATCCAGTGTCTTCTCATGGGAACATTTCATTGGATTTCTTTTTGTCCAAGCCTATGGAACCTATTAAATCTCATGAGGACTCCCTTTTCAAATCTTATTAATTAGGTGGAAAATAGAGTTTACCAAAATCAAAATGATAGACCAATAATTTTGTACCTTAAATTATATGATTTTGTGTGTGATATGGTGCCGATAATAATAAAAAACTAAACCTAACTATTATAGCAACTATGAGGGGAGTTTTTAGAGCTTTAAATTATGTGTACCTTGCTGCAAGAAGTCTATTTTTAGGGCACACATGACTCATTCGCCTTTAGTGGCTAATGGGTTCTTGAAACTGAGATCTAGGTTATTTTCCTTAATGTCTAAACTCTCAAATTCTCAGTTTTTAGCTCCCGAAAACTTGTCATAAATTCTATAGCTTCCTTCCTTTGCTCTTGCACTATGAAGGTCAACTTTGCAATTTGAAATTTTTTTATAATTTTTCTTCAAACTTCTTCTCCACTTGATCTTCAACCTGTAAATATTCAAACAATCATTCAAGGGAAGATAAAATTGTTGTTTGTTAGTGAGTAGAAGTTTTTCTAAGTCAAACCCCTTGTAGGTAATTAATTTTTTTTTTGAAATAAATTAATTCAAGCATGAAACATGAAATGTGCAATGTTGATACCTTGTAAGTTGTATTGGAGTATACATCTACAAAATAACATGTGGTTTCCATGAAGAATGTAAATGTTGATCTCAAATATGATGTGTAACAATGCTTGCAAGTGGATCTTCAATGCTACATCCATTCACCACCTAGAGTGAATGGGTCCTAGCACCATTTGCTAGGACCTCAAATTTTCCAAACTAAATGTTTGACAATTTGAATATTGGGGTCCAAGATGGATCTTTCAAAAGGTGTCATAAATAGGGCTTAAATTTTAATTAAAGAGGCTAACTAACTCTAATTAACCACTATTAATTAAGAAGTGCCTAGATAAGTGTGAAAGTGAGTTACAAAAATTTATAACACCTAAAATAAGGTACATATTAGGTACACATTATTAAAAGGGGCCCAAGATCAATGTGAATGTGTACAACACATTACAACACTAAACCTAGGAAAAAGTTAGGTTAATTCAATGACAATTTTTTCCAAACTGAGTAAGGAAAAGGAATAATTCTTACATTACTACATTTTTCCCCCACTTTAGTGAGAGGATGACCCCATTTCAAACTCACACTAAAGTAGAAATTCAAGACAATTTAGTATGCAAAAATGATGAAGATATATAATCATACCTTGTGAAAGGCCAAAAAGAATAAAGAAAAACAAAGGATCAAGCACAACCATTCCAACGTGATGTGGAATGGGGCTGTTTGTTTGTAACATGTGTTGCTCACTCTAAGGTAGTGGAACCTTAGTTTTTCCTATAGGCGAGTTATCCCAAAATATGTGTTACTCACTCTCAGGTAGTCGAACCTTAGTTTATCCACTAGGTGAGATATCCCAACGAGGTGGTTTAGTGAGAAAGGCATGCCAATGTGTCAGCTTCCCATCGTATAATGAGAAATTCATGTTAATCTATTGAATTCTCATCATACTAACCATACCAAAGCTATTCTCTTGATAAGTTCAATAAGGCACCACAATGTAATGTTTTTTTATAAAGTCTTTTGAATGTATGTAAAGTTTTGTTAAAGGGGATTTTGCTTTGTTCATTTAAGGTCTTCTTCTTAGGAGCATTGTGCCTAATGTCTCCAAGAGAGGAAAATTCATAATATTAGATCACCATTTATGGGATGCCTCATTTTCATCATGCCATGAAGGGACATCATACACTCTTGGAGGACATCAAACCCAATGTCACCACCAAGAAAAGGACATGTCAAAAGAAAAAATAAAAATCACGTGACATGAAATATGGTGAAAGATGGAATCGATGTATACCCCCACTTTAAAGTGGTTGCTACACTATCACTTGTGAGAAATTGATTTAAACTAGCCAAAGTTTTCTCCTAAGACATGAGATCTTTCCTCGGAAAACCCTATGCCAAGTCATATGTATCTGAAATAAGTTCTCTCATGAAATAGGAAGGAAGGGTTGTCCCCACAAATACATAAGGGATTTATGGATTCGAGGTCATTATGTCTTTGCTATAATTTTATCATAGAGAAAAAAATTGTCATCATTCCCCAAATACTCATAGAACTGGAAGAATGACACAAAGAGAGTGAAAACAAAGAAAAAGCCTTTGAGGTCAACAGAGAAAAGACCTAAATGTCTTGACTCCTTGCATCATCCCTAAAAGGAAAACAAAAGAAAACTGAAAAAGATAAAATGTTTACAACATAGAGAAGAATGGAGGTACATATAGAGGAATGCACAAAAAGAGATGGGTGATCCCACAATAGTGGTTTACAATTTTTGGCGAAATTTGACACTGAAATATTTTTTCTAACTAAATCTTCACTTTCAGGCACTTATAGCGGCTAAACCGTGAGGAATTTGAAGATGATGCAAACTAGAGTTTTGTGAAATTTTGTCTTTAGATTCTAAATATATATTTTTTAGAAAATTTAGAATCATACTGCGCCTCTTTTTCCATCTTCCTCGAAAACTAGTTTTTTTCATAAAACAACATTTTTAAGGAGTGATGCTCATTGTATAATGCATAAAAAAATTTCAATGAAGGATAAAATTCTAATTTATTTAAAATTTAGATTTTTAACTCTGATATCTAGTGCTTCCACTTGGTTAGATAGTGTTTTATTGAATAATTTTTCCTTAATCATGTTTCGAAGATAAACCAATTACAATTAAGACATAAGCAAACCGTATAACACATAACTTTTTTGTATGTATCGAAATTGAATTTTTATTTTATTGGATCAAGGAATTCAATATCTGGTGCAATCATATTTTTCAATTTTTTTTATAATATTCTATTTTTCCACATGTGCAGAAAAAAGGGCTTCATTTTCGGTGAAAACCCTACATTGACAAGAAATAAAAAATAAATATAATAATCAAATTAAATTTAATTAAAATTATACCTTTTTGGAAGCTTATAATAAGGACTACATACTTACAAAAATAAATTTTAAATGAATTCATTTGATCCCCCAAAAGGTAAATCAAAAGTGGTTTTTTATTAGCATTTTGATTGGTGTAAAGGAGACTATATTATAGGTATGGTTTAAAACTAGCAGGGTTCTATCCAATGTGGCTTGGTCTAAGCTGGTTTGATAAAATCCTCTTCAATTAGAATCCTTTAAATGAAAAATTTCAAGGCTTAAATCATTATATTTTCTAAAAATATGTGATTTTAGCAAAAATAAAGATCTCCCAGAAAGTGTAAACCACTATTGTGGCAGCACCTAGAGAGATACATCAAACGAAACATCATGGGGGATCACATTACACACATGAAATCACATAAATAAAAATGAAAAAAGAATAGACTAGTAAGGCACATGCGAGTCAACCTAAAACAGGTCTTCTACATCACAATCTCGGTCTGTATAAACAAAAGGTGGACAACTAGCCAAAGGGACAAGAGAAAGTGTATTACTAGGACAAGGCTATGTAATTCCTTCCCCTACTGTGTGCAAGAAAAGAATAACCTGAGGTAGGTAATGAGAGTAAATTCCTTATATCAAAGAAAATAATTTGCAATAAGTGTAAAACATGTAATAGTGAGAATGTTTGAGATCCTACAACTATTACATGGAAAGGAGAAAAATGCATGTTTTAAGGGAATATTTATATGATATCAAGTTGTTTAAATAATTGTTGTAAAGCACAAAAATCATCAGTGCTATGTCCAAGAGTTTTATGGTATCAACAATGTGGAACATTTTCATCTTTAGGATACAGTTTTGGCATTTTTCACATGGGTGGTAATGCTATAAGTCCATGGTGTAGAAGTATCTATAAGTTCCTTTCAATTGAAGTTGGTGGATAAGGAAATTGTAGTTTCTTTAATTTGGAAGGCCTTTTGTGCTTGCTAGATTCACCAATTTCCCTAGGTCGATATAGGGTAGGAGGAATCAAGATGACCTTTTCTTCTTTATCATTATCATTAGGAGGCCTTGGTTGATCTTTAGGAAAGAGGAAACTTATGTTACAAGGAGGATCTAAGACAATCCTATCATCATTACAAAGTATTGGTTGTTATTTAGGATGGAGAACACTTATGTCAGGAGGAGGGTCTTGATATCCTAACCCTTTTGTATCTTCAGTTGGTATTTTCTCTAGTAGTTGATGAATTTCATGTTCACTTGTATCACATCCTTGTTTACTTAAGACCATCAATCATTTTTTGTATGTCTTTTCAAGGTTAATTGATGTGTTGGTTACATTTTTAACATATAATGGTTGAATTTTTTCTTGTTTAGAGGAGCTAGGTTCACCTATTATAGGGAACTTAGGCTCGACATGCGTTTCAACTTCAGGACATGTAAATAACCAAACACCTCAAGTGGTGGGATTATGGGGGGTGTTGGTTGTCTCATGGATGGGTAAAAGGATGAATTTATTTCAAGATTATTTAGGCAATAATTTATGAAGTTGTTCATATTGTCATCATCTTCTCCAATGTTGTCAACATCACAAGGAGAACATGCATTAAGAGTTTTGTGAGCATGACTAGGTTCAATTTCATTAGGGTCATTTCCAAAAACACAACTTGAAACATCAACCAAAGAGAACAAGGATTTCTACACATTTCTTAAACACTTTTCCATTTTCAAAATTTTAGATCTAAACATAATAGTTTGTTGATTGCATAATACAATAAACTAAAAATGAAATGTTGTTAATGCAAACTTTGGATTTTGAAAATGCACTAAATGAAGCAATTTAAGCTATATGCAATGAATTTGATGAAACAAAAAATAAGAAAACTGAAACAAGAAAGTAACAATAGCAAACAAAAGCCTAAA
The DNA here is from genome assembly GCA_007258455.2 of Sequoia sempervirens. Classification (NCBI taxonomy): domain Eukaryota; kingdom Viridiplantae; phylum Streptophyta; class Pinopsida; order Cupressales; family Cupressaceae; genus Sequoia; species Sequoia sempervirens. Next base: position 229,459,420 of record VDFB02000017.1, on the reverse strand, counting down.
GCTAAGATTTCAATTTCTAGAAAATGTAGATCAGTAGTTAATAGAGACTCATTCACCAATAAGGTTGAATGGGTTCTGGTTAGGTATTTTTGAGATGTTTTTATTGATTTCAAAGAGATTTTTAATTCTTTTTCAAATGCTAGATGGTTTAGGTGTGACTTGATCAGGGACTCATTTTCCAGTAAAGGAAAATGGGCCCTAGTTAGGTATTTTAAAACTATTTTTGAATGATTTGTAAGCTTTCAGTTCCAGGTCTAAGATAGTAAGTTTCAATTTCATATTTTCTAGAAATGCAATGTGAATATGCAATGAAAATATGAATGAAAATACCGAAGTTGAAATGCAATTTTGTTTTTATTTTAAAATGCAATTTTATGAGATCTGAATGATATGCACAATGAGTTACTTATTTTTGTATTTTTCAGATTTAAGAAAATACAAAACAATGTGATTGTAAACCCTAAATGAGATGCAAGTTTTTGAGTGCAAAGAAAGAAACCCTAAATGATATCTTAAGTCAATGCAAATATAAATACAAATGAATGCAAGATCTAACCTAGGATGCAATGAAAGACTTAAAAATCAAAAAATTGCAATATTCAATATGTCGGGTTCACCATTAATGATTAGGTGGAAAATAGGGTTTACCAAAATCCAAATGATAAAATAGTAATTCTCCACCTTAAATCATGTGATTTCATGTGTGATATTATGGCAATAACAATTAGAAACTAACCCTAACTGTTATAGCAACTATGAGGGAAATTTTTAGAGCTTAAAATGATGTGTACCTTGCTATAAGAAGCCTATTTTTTGGGGCACAAAGGAATCATTCGCCTTTAATACCCTATTAGGGTTTTTGAAACTGAGATCTAGGTTATTTTACTTGATTTATACACTCTCAAATCCTCAGTTGTTAGCTCTTAAAAACCTATTTAATAAATTATGTAGCTTTCTTCCTTTGTTCTTGCACTATGAAGGTTAGCTTTGAAATTTGAAAAATTTTGTATTTTTTTTTCAAACTTCTTCTCCACTTGATCTTCAACCTATAAATTTGTTAAAAATCATTGAAGGGAAGAAAAACTTGTTGATTTTTAGTGAATAGGGGTTTTCCTAAGTCAAACCTCTTGTAGGTAATTAAACCAAATGATGAAATAATGTAATTGAAGCATGAAACATGAAATGTGCAATGTTGATACCTTGGAAGTTGTCTTGGAGTATAAATATGCAAAATAACATGTCGTGGACATGAAGAATGTATATCTTGATCTCAAATAAGATGTGTAACAACTCTTGCAAGTGGATCTTCAATGCTACATCCACTATCTTAGCTCAACAACATGTATGAGTGCATTATGACAACATGTATGAGTGCATTATGCCTTAGAAAAGATGAAATGACCTTGAATTGCTGCAATAAACTCTTGATAATATGCCTTGAAATGATCTTGGAATGATCTAATTCTTGAAAAATTGAATGCTTAGACCTCTTGTAAACTTTCAAGGTGAAACTAGGTGAATTAACCCCATATTTATACTAAATCTAGATATTAACCCAAAAATTCAAATAATTTAAGCCAACGCCAGATCTAGAAATGAATATTATTAAAATCTCACTAGAATTAAATTCAAAAAGGGAGTACTTATTAAGGGAGGACCCATTCACCACCTAGGGAAAATGGGTCTTGGCAAAAGTTTCTAGGACCTTTCCCTCGGGGGGTGAAATAACACCAAAATCCCATGTCAAATATGTAAAGAAAGAGGGGTCCTATAGAGGGAGGACCTAATCACCACCTAGGGTGAATGGGTCATATCACCATTTTTTAGGACCTCAAATTTTCCAAATTTTTTTTTTCACAATTTGAATATTGGGTGTCAGGATGGATCTCTTAGAAGGTATCATAAATAAGGCTTAAATTTGAATTAAAGGGGATAATTAACTCTAATTAACCATAATTAATTAAGAAGACCCTAGATAAGTGTGAAATTGTGTTACAACACTTCACAACACCTAAAATAATGTACATATTAGGTGCATTTTATTAAAAGGGGCTCAAGATCAATGTGAATGTGTACAACACATTACAACACTAAACCTAGGCAAAAATTATGTTAATTCAATGACAATTATTTCCAAGCCAAGTAAGGAAAAGTAATAATTTTCCGTTACTAAACTTATCAAAAGTTTAAAGTGAAATGCATAGCAAAACTATCCCTTAGAAACATGCCTCAACCTATGACTGAGCTTCCTATCCTTGCTAAGACTATGATAGGACCAAAAGAATTTCCAAATAACCAAGACCAACCTAAGATAGATCCTTTTCCTATCTCCTAAAAAAGACCAAGAGACAACCAAAAATATCCCATCATACCTCCTAAGATAAAACAAGTTTACTAAGCTAAAGAGAAAGTGGTTGAACAACCTCCCATGGTTCTTTTTGTTCCTTCCCTTAAGGAAGAAAAGAAACCTATGGTTGATAAACCCCCTCCTACACAAACACAACTTGAAAATAATACTAGAAAATAAATAAAAGTGCTAGAGAGCATATGTGTAGACGCGATGTTGTTTCTCAAAGGTTAAATGAAGAGAATAACAAAGAAAATCAACATCCAAACTTGACTGAAGAAATACACGATGAGTCTCCCTCTTCACCGCAACAAAAGGATCCTATATCACAACTACAACAAAAGTTAAATCCCTCCTTGGACATTATCATTTGACCTCCCATTGTGATTAACTTGGATGATGATGCTAAGATTGCTAAATTTGATGAAGAAGTGCATAATGAGTTGAATACATTGTTTTCCTCTTCTATGAGCTTAATTGATAATTCTCTTAGAAAGAGTGTTGAACTTGGTGATGAACCTAGTTTGACACTTGTTTTTGTCCCTTTGTATCATTTTTTTTCCTTCTATATACAATGAACAAGATTGGGATGTTGACAACCTTCTAATAGGTTGACTTGCATGTGCCTTACTAGTCTTGTCTTTATTTTCTTTTACATGTTTCTTTTATGTCATTGCATGTGTGTAATGTGATCTCCCCCGTACTTTTTCGTTCAATGTGCCTCTCTATTTGTAGCAAAGACATACTGACCCTGAATCCATGGATCCCTCATGTGTTTGGAGTTTCATTTTGGGGGCAACCCCTTTTCATGGCATAGATCTATTTGGAAACATATGACTTGGCATAGGGCTTTCTAAATAATCTATTATGTCCTCTTTATTGTTAGCATTTATCATTTTCTAATTTAAAGTAATTTCTCACAGCATGGTTTTTAGTAGTTTCTTTAAAGTGGGGGCATACATTGTTATTATTATTTTTCATTTTCAACTTATGGTTCATTGTGTAACTTCTTACTTCATATAGTGTGTCTTTCTCTTTTTGGTGACATTGGGTGTGATGTTCCTCAAGAGCGTGATCTCTCTTAGTATATTATATTCCTCTCAATGGCTTGATGTGATGCACTGTATCCCATAAGTTGTGAATCTTCTATCCTTCAATTGGTCCTATCTTAGAGACATTAGGAACAAGGTCCCCTAAGTTAAGACCTTACATGAACTAAGAAAAACTCCTTTGAATGTACCTTACACTATTTTGTATTTACAATATTTGTTATTATGGATGCTAAATCTGTAAATGGCTAAAATTTAAACATACATCATTAGCAACAAAGTAAACATTCACATCCATATAAAATAAATCAACATGCTTTAATGATGCAATCAAAACAAAAAAATATTAGATAAACTAGATGAAAGCATACAATAAAACATGAAGTAAATAATATCTCATATTGGATTGGTGCTATTGTGGAAAATAGCCCTTCCAGGCTTTCTTAAGCTCCATGATATGAAAATTATATGTTGATGATCAAGATGATGAATGGGAAAAATAAGTTCTCAAATGAGGAGGGTGACTTTGCATAGGATTTGTAGATGAGATACAAAGATTGTGGGGGATTTGATCAAGAATGAAGCCTTTCATTTATAGATTGTTTTGATGAGAGAATTCTTATGAGAGAGAAATGTGGAAAAAAGATTAGGCCAATGAAAAGAGGCCACTTGTCAACTTGCCATAGGTTGAGGGATGTGCAAGATTTGGGAAATGTGCCCAAGAGAGAGAGATTCAAATTTGAAATTGAGAGTTAATGGTGAGTTTGACCTTTGCAAGGGACATGTAAGAGACATGTAAGACCTATTAAATGCCTTGTTCAATGTACATTTCAACTTGCTTTTGAATTCAAACTTGATGGAATATTCCTCAAAGATGCCATGTTGATGGAAAATGTTGATTTTAATAAATCAATAAATTGATTTATTGGTGCAAGTGGGAAAAGCTAGAGGATGTGATGGGTGATTAGATTAGGTTAATCAGGATTAGCTTAGCTTAGATCTTTTTTAGGTGCTTTGACCCCTTTGACTTGAATTCTGTGATTTATTTAAATAAAAAAGGGATTGAATATGCATTTGGGATTTCAATTAAATAAAGTTTGGTTTATTTAATTAAAAGGATGATGCAAGGCTTAAATTAAATAAAGTTAATTTATTCAATTTAAATGGATGATCTCTAGAGATTGAACAAAATAAACCTGATTTACCTGATGAATGGATGAATGTGAATTTGATTTATGAATGAGAGGATGAATATGCATAATGCTAATTTCACGTGTCTAGAGTTATATGGCCACCTTGCATAACACACTTTTTTTTTCCTATGGAGCCATCTAGTTTGTTCGTGGGTGTTAGCATACAAAGTTTTGCTTGCCTCATGAATCTTGTTTTTTATGTTGTGTGGTGCTTATCAAGAGGTATAACTTTGGTATGGTTACCATATGGGATCCCAACTTATGTGTGACTTTCCCATAGCCACTTGCTTTTCTGTGTGAGTACATACTGACCACGTGCATATGTGTCTTACTGGGGGCTCACCTAGTTGATAGCTTGAGGTTCCACTAGCCCTTGTGAGCGTACATTTTGTTTGTATAGTGGACATCATGTTCCAATTGATTTTTTTTTTTGGAAAAACAACTTATAACTGATCCACATCATGTTGGACAAACAGTCGAGGCTTGATCCACCCCTTTTTTTTTCTTTCTTCTTTTTGTCTTTGATAGTGTATGCTTGTACCTTGTTATTGTTCCTTACATTATTCACATATGTGTTCCTTTGTGCATATGTTGGTTTTCCATAGGATCTTGATCCTAGTGGCTTGTGCAACCCTCCTGGTCATTTTCATCCTATCTCACTAGCATTGGTACACTTGGAACCCTCTTGATGTGATTTTGTAACAAGTTCTTCCTCTCACTAAAGTGGGAGCTAAATGTAGTGTAGAAAAATGTATCACTTCACATTTTCACACTTTTTTGGGCCCTCCTTGCTAAAATTTGGATTCTTCATTGATTATTTGGTCCTATTTTGCATCCACAAACCTTATTAAATGCATCTTTATGAGGATAATCCCAACACATATCTAATGAAAAATAATAATTTAGTGATTTTGGATTGTGTGTCCCACATTTAGTGATGTAGGACTCATACGCCACCTTGTGCGTAAGCATCCCACCTGAGTTTTGGGACCTGATCCTGAATTTGGCATAAAACTTAACATTTCTTGAAATTTGTGTCCCAAGCTTAGGCCACTAGGACTCATACGACCCAATTGACATATGAGTCCCAATTATCTTAAATCTATTTTGAATTCAATTCTTGGTGGTATTTTATTCTCCTAGATCTAATGTCGACTTGTACTGTTGTAATTTTGAGAAATTTGGCATAAACAAGTATAAATACAAGGTTATTTCACACATTTTATTTGAGCAAATTGATGAGAGCATTCTTATAAAAAATTTACGATCAAGAGCATTCAATAAATTTCAAGAGTTGATTATAAATAATTTTGTAGTTACATTCAAGATTCAAGCATCATGTCAAAGTCATCATGCATCATGTTTTTTTTTATCTAACATTTATGATGTAGGTATTTATGATTCAAGAAATCATTCAAGTCAAGATTCATATCAACAATCAATAGTCAAGATCTACATTCATGCAAGAAATTTCATACAAGATTGCAACCTTTGTTTCAATGGTTTGGTGAGTTGCAACATAGATTATTTGTTCATTCATGATTCCTTCATTCTATTTGATTTAATTTTAACGTTTGATTGCCAAAAAAAGGCTTGACCAAGGAAAACTCCTATCCACTAGCAAAAAAAAAGTTTCCCTCTCTTTGATGTGTGATTTGTAGATTTAGGTTGAAGATATATTGAAGAGAAATATTAGAGAAAGTTGTCAAAGTTGCAAAGTTTTCAAAATTTTCATCTTTCTTGCAAGATTACAAAAAGTCACCTACAGGTTGGTATTTGAAGTTTTAGACCCAAAGATAAAAAATAAGAGAAGCTACAAAAGATCACTAGAAGATACCAAAAATTTATACACACCCTAATACTGGGACTAAATCACCACCTTGGGCATATGAGTCCCAATATACCAATTTTCAAACATTTTATGTAGATCCTAGTTTACTAGTTGTAGATTCTAGATCCAGTCTGAAACCCTAAATTGGGACTAAATCGCCCCAATTGGAATATGAGTCCTAGTGTGATTCAAAAGTCATAATTTTGGGATTGCAAACCTTCTTTCAAGCATCTTCAGTTTTCCAGGTGAACCTCTAATCATTCTCAATTTATTCTTCTAGTTTTAAGTTTAATATCCTGAGTTACATAGCTAGATTTGCATATCATTTACATTTATTTCTTTCTAAGCATTTGCTTAGTGGTGAACCCCCTTTTATCTTTAATCATGCCCAAGGAAACCACCCTAACCCTAGTACATTCCTCAATCAAGTCAATTGGTTGAGGAATATTGGTTTCCTTTAATGAACTAGAGTGAAATAGGCCCTTATCCCTTGTTCCATCTCCTAAAAGGTGGAACACCTATTTCTCTGTCTTCAGTGAGTTACGTATGTCTTTGAACCATCCTTTTTAGTAATAGTAGCATGAGATGCCTAAAATATTTCTTTAGCGATATATACTTTTTTATAGTTGAACTTTATCTTAATAAATTATAATTTGAATAGAATTCACGATAGGAGATAAAATGGTCGAGGTGTGTAATGTTTAAATTCATTCTCATCAGGTTCAAATGCCCTCCTGAGACCATCGTTTCACATAATAATTATTTGTGTCGCTTTAGGAAATTTCATTTTTTAAATAAGTGTTTTATATTTTTTAAATTAAAATTTTAATATTTTAATAAATATCTTAAATATATTTATAAAAAAATATTACAACTATTTAATTTATTTTAAAGTTATTTTAAGAATTATTTTATTTTATTTATTTATGATCCAGGTGGATCTAGAATACCTAAAAATTTCACAGTCTCAAAATTCATCCAAAGAAGCATCAATGTGTAGAGCTCACAGACATGATCCTGACGTAACTTTAATGGGCTCAAAAGGAGTTCACATGCAGAAGCTATACTCAGTCAAAGGTTCGATCAAACAGGCAAATCAAGGGTTCAAAAAGGCAAAAAATTGATTGTCTCAAAATGAAACAAAAATGATGCCAAGTCATAGTGCTTGTCACGCTGATTCCAGAACTATATTTGGTTTCAAAAATGGAGCTCATATGTGAAAGTTACGGCTGGTCAAAGGTTGGTCAAAATTTTGACTTTGGTTGATTTTGATGACATCAGAAAGTTGACGTGGCAGGTGATGACGTGGCAAGAGTGGTGAGTTGGCACATACATGGTGGAAAAATAATATGGATTAAACCATATTGTTAAAATAAAACACGTATGGTTTAAAAATTAAAAGATTTTTGTGATTTCAAGGAGGATTTGGTGGGATTTTATCCCTTAAAATCCTCTTCCCTTGCCCATAAAACAAGGAAAGGAAAAAAATCCTGTAAACTTTCATTTCAACAAATTAACCCCTTTAACCACCTTTCTCATATTTAACGGGTTTATTTTAAAGAATATCCAATGAGATTATTAAGGGGCTTTTAAAAGATATTTTTTAAGATTATAATGTAAGTCCAATATTATAACGGCCCATAGTTAAAGGGGTTCATTTTTTTAGTTGTATGGCTTGGAATTATAAAAGCCAAAGGTGGATTTATTTTTGAAAGATTAATTTGTTATACTAACGGGATATTAGTTATTTTTATTGTAAAAGGGGGAAATGGTTGGAATTTTTACTTGTATACGAGAGATATGCAATATTTGCAAAATAATATGGTTAAAGCCATATTAGCAAATAAATGTGTATATAAAGGGTTGATTTTTGTAAAGGGACAAGGGGAAAATTATTGAGTGGATAATTTGTACGAGAATTTTCCTGGAGAGAATTGTAACAGGGAGAATTATTCAAGTTCATTTTGGGAGAAATAATTCTTTGGAGGAGAATTTACAAGGTGTTTTTGTACACCAAAAATTGTAAAAGAGTGAGAGATTGTGGAGAGATTATTGCAGGTTCTTGGAGCTTGGGTATTGTAAGAAAGCATAATTTTGCTTGGCGATATCAATAAAGTGGTCCCAGCATTGAGAAGCGGACCCGGAGACGTAGTCCACATTGGACGAACTCCGTTATCAATCTGCGCATTGTGATCCTTCTATTTCTTTGTCTCATTATTCTCTCTTTTGTCTCAATTTTCTCTCTAGTTTAAATTCAATATTTGAATTTCTAATTACTTATTTTGTAATTTCAACGGTTAAAAGGCATAATCACGCAATTGTGTATTAGATCGGGAAATTACTGTAATTAGATTTAATTTACAAGTTTATTTTATAAACTCTAATTACAGATCAAGTTCGTATCAGAGCCCATTTGTAGGAAATTGTAGAGTGAATGCTAACCAGGTTGAAATTGAGGCAAGGAGAAGGTGCACTGGAAGAGTTCAATCCAGAGATCAGAAAACAAAGGACTTTTCCACAAGCAGAGATGGCAGCTAAACAAAGTCCTACAGAGCTTGATGAGAAAGCTTTCCAGAAAGCATTTCTCGAAATGAAGGCTATGGTGGAAGTTCTTTTCCAAGAGAGGCAAGAGCGACAGAAGAAAAAGGAACTCAAGAAAAGAAAGAAGAATGAAGATAAATCCTCCTCAAAAGATGATAAAGGTAAAGGAGTAGGAGGTGGTAGTGACCCTCCTAAACCTCCATCCCCATCTTCTTCTTCATCCTCTTCTTCCTCTTTGTCTACCTCTTCTTCTAAAAATAAACAACTTGTGAAATCTAAAGTTAATTCACCTTTGTTGAAACTTGATGTTAAATTTGATTTGCCAATGTATAATGGAGAACTAGATGCAGATAAACTAGATAATTGGATTAAGCAAATTGAAGTTTATTGTAGAATTCAGAAGTTTACTAAGGATTCTCAAAAAATCAAATTAGCTACTCTTTGACTGGGAGGCACAACTTTAATTTGGTGGGAGAGTAGAACACAGGAGGATCTAAGTCATTATGGAAAAAATATTTCTTCTTGGTTTGAGTGTATTGCTGCATTAAAGAAACAGTTCTATCCATTAGGACATATGCAAAAAGCTGTAATGAATTGGCAATCATTAAAGCAAGAAAAAGGACAATGTGTGCAAGAATATACACAGGAGTTTAGGAAGAGGGCTTTAATTTTGGGCATTCCTTTATACACACAAGAAACTTTGTTAAAGTATATAGGTGGATTACATGAAAGTTTGAGACATACAATACTTATGTTTAATCCAACTAACATTGATGAAGTTAGTGTGCAAGCTATCCATTTGGAAACAAGTTCAAGGAATAGCCATGATAATCTGTTGATGGAATCCAATAAGCAAAAAGGAAGCAAGAAAGGGAAAGAGAAATCATAGCGAACAAATACTTTAAAGAAAGAGGACGAAAAGCCTTATTGCTCACATTGCAAGAAGGAAGGGCATGAAGATGCAAGATGTTGGAAATTGCATCCTAATCAGAAGCCAAAGTGGTTCAAGGATCAAAAGGGTAAGCAAAAGTCCACAGCGATCGTGCAAGACCTTGGTATGGAATCTAGTGATGAATCAAAGATTTCAGTTGTGGGTATCAAGGGTAAAACTCCTATTCTCAGTACTAGTTCTCATGCTTCTTCTCTAAGTTGTAATGAAGTACCTGTTGAAAGTAAGAGGAATGAATTGTTTCATATAAGGGCTATTGCAAAACAAAGAAAGATTGATACACTCATAGATAGTGGATCACAAGTGAATCTAATCTCTGAACAAGTTGTTAAGCAATTGGGATTAAAGAGAACACCTCATACTAAGCCATATCCTTTTGGTTGGGTGAATGATAATGCTCCGTTACATGTGTCACAACAGTGTAAACTCTGATTTGCAATCACATCCAAGTTTGTGGATGAGGTAGAGTTAGATGTAATTCCACTTGACATTTGTGGGATGGTTTTGGGAAGTCCTTATTTGTATGATAGAAAGGCCATTTTCTAGAGGGAACATAACAAGTATCATTTGCTTAAGGATGGATTTGAATATATTGTAAAATCTCATCACATGAAGAATCATAGATCTGTTGTAAACATAGGGCATATGAAAATGAATGTAAATTCAAGCAATGCTTTAACTCTCATGTCTGTAACAACTAGTGATACTAAGCATGAAGATGATAGAGTGTCACAGACAATACAGTGTGAGGATCAGTTGCAAGTAGAATCATGCCTTCAACCAGAGGTGGTAAAAGAGGGTTTGAATGATTCATTTTCTAACAATGTTCCTGTTCAGGAGATTCATAATGTTGATACTATTTCCTTCACATCAATGTATTCAGTATTGTTGCTTGTTATTCTACTAGTTATTTCTATGTGGATGATGAATGTGATAGTGAATATTGATGAACATGTAGTTGATGGTATCAACAAAGTTACTTAATATTTCTTTGTGTTTGTGATGGGTCACATGTTCAAAATTTCAGCAGGAAGGACAAATGATACTGGGCAACTGGGGTGACATTGCCCTAGCTCAAATTATACATAAAAATAGACTTTTGGAGGTCCAAAAGCTTCTCAATGGGGAGGAATGATCCAGGTGGATCCAGAATACCTAAAAATTTCAGTCTCAAAATTCATCCAAAGAAGCATCAATGTGTAGAGCTCACAGACATGATCCTGATGCAACTTTAATGGGCTCAAAAGGAGTTCACATGTAGAAGCTATACTCAGTCAAAGGTTCGGTCAAATCTAGGCAAATCAAGGGTTCAAAAAGGAAAAAAATTGATTGTCTCAAAATGAAACAAAAATGATTCCAAGTCGTAGTGCTCGTCGCGCTGATTCCAGAACTATATTCGGTTTCAAAAATGGAGCTCGTATGTGAAAGTTACGATTGGTCAAAGGTTGGTAAAAATTATGACTTTGGTTGACTTTGATGACATCAGCAAGCTGACGTGGCAAGTGGTGACGTGGCAAGAGTGGTGAGTTGGCACATACATGGTGGAAAAATAATATGGATTAAACCATATTGTTAAAAGAAAACACGTATGGTTTAAAAATTAAAAGATTTGTGTGATTTCAAGGAGGATTTGGTGGGATTTTATCCCTTAAAATCCTCTTCCCTTGCCCATAAAACAAGGAGAGGAAAAAAATCCCATAAACTTGCATTTCAACAAATTAACCCCTTTAACCACCTTTCTCATATTTAACGGGTTTATTTTAAAGAATATCCAAGGAGATTATTAAGGGGCTTTTAAAAGATATTTTTAAAGATTATAATGTAAGTCCAATATTATAATGGCCCATAGTTAAAGGGGTTCGTTTTTTTAGTTGTATGGCTTGGAATTATAAAAGCCAAAGGTGGATTTATTTTTGAAAGATTAATTTGTTATACTAATGGGATATTAGTTATTTTTATTGTAAAAGGGGGAAATGGTTGCAATTTTTACTTGTATACGGGAGATATGCAATATTTGCAAAATAATATGGTTAAAGCCATATTAGCAAATAAATGTGTATATAAAGGGGTGATTTTTGTAAAGGGACAAGGGGAAAATTATTGAGTGGATAATTTTGTACGGGAATTTTCCTGGAGAGAATTGTAACAGGGAGAATTATTCAAGTTCATTTTGGGAGAAATAATTCTTTGGAGGAGAATTTACAAGGTGCTTTTGTACACCAAAAATTGTAAAAGAGTGAGAGATTGTGGAGAGATTATTGCAGGTTCTTGGAGCTTGGGTATTGTAAGAAAGCATAATTTTGCTTGGCGATATCAATAAAGTGGTCCCAACATTGAGAAGCAGACCCGAAGACGTAGTCCACATTGGACGAACTCCGTTATCAATCTGCGCATTGTGATCCTTCTATTTCTTTGTCTCATTCTTCTCTCTTTTGTCTCAATTTTCTCTCTAGCTTAAATTCAGTATTTGAATTTCTAATTACTTATTTTGTAATTTCAACGGTTAAAAGGCATAATCACGCAATTCTGTATTAGATCGGGAAATTACTGTAATTAGATTTAATTTACAAGTTTATTTTGTAAACTCTAATTACGGATCAATTTATTAAATTTTTATATATAAAATACGATCAAAGGGATAACACTCTTGATTATTAAAATGTATGCATGCAAATTAATTGTGTTCTTGGGTTAGAGAGGTGTTGGAATTTTAAATGTGTTTTTATGGTGCTTTTTCTACATGTCTTGATCAGTTTTGGCTGAATGAATATGCCTCAATCCTTGGCTCTTAGCCAAAAAAATCAACATAGGATATGCTCTCATATTGAATAAAAAATAAACTCATGAGTGATAGTAAATCCTAGAAAATCTTACAAATCAAATTTAGAATAAGATAAAAAAAGATTGAAAAGCATCTAGTTAACAAGCATTACTAATCTTTGGAATTACTCACCCCAATTAGATAATCCTTGTGGAGTAGTATAGCGCTAACCTAGATTAAATTAGTTGTGCTTTTAGTATATTCCATACGCATTTTAGATTCAATTCAACATCACTAGATCAATGAAATTAGTTTTATCCAATTGCATATTAAAATTTTCCAATAGTGATTATTGGCTGATTTCTAAGTTTCATTAACCATCATTCCATTTGGAATATGAGGCCCATCTTATGTAGAAAAAGGAATCATCCATATATGTATTTGATAGTGTCATGTTATTGACCTATCTATAAAATATTGGGTCTTAGTTCACAAGGTTATTGATATTATTGGAGAATACCTATTGGGCATTACACCTATTGATGCACTTGGAATGGACAGAAGTGGGTGCATGTGCAATTTGAAAGCTGAATTAAAACAATCAATTTGGGATCACAATGGGAGTTGCACGAGGTTTAGTTTATCTCCATGAAGAATATAGATATCATATCATTTATTACTATATTAAACTTAAAAACATTTTTCTAGATATGGAATATAACTTGAATGTGGCTAATTTTAGGCTAGCAAAGCTAGTGGGTAGATATTTCAGTTTTGTACTAATGACCAAGAGAAAACTGATGGCAATTGGTGAAGGCATTATTGCTTAATTTACACTACATTTTTTCATGACACATATAATCCTATAATGATAGAAACTGTATGCCCTTCAAAATGGTACAATATCACTTGATTTGAGAATAATTAATGATAAATTGGACTTTATATCACCTTGATCAAGTGTTGTGATGTGTTTTACATATCCACATTAGGTTTTGGGCCCTTTTTAAGCCTAATAAATCTAACTTTCCTTGATTTAATGTTGTAAAGTGTATTCATTTACACCTTCACATTAAATTTATGGACCTTTGACCTAATGTTGCCTTAATCTAGTGTTGTAATGTTTTGTGCACATTCACATTGGATTTAGGGGCAATTTAAGCTAAAAAGACCTATTTTTCCTTAATTTCATGGGTATGTGCAAGATCACGATGGGCCAAAAAGTGGCAATATGATGGGTATGTGGCTGACAACTTTTTTTTTAACCAAAATTGATGAAACAAAAAGGGTTTTTAAAGGAGATTATCAGCTTTTCACCAATATAAATTATGTTTTACTTTGAATTTAATACATAATTATTATTCATTTTCTATTCGAATGACAACTAAAGTCCTGATTGATAGGTTGATTGAAAAAAAACCATAGCTTTCAAACGGTATCACATTTTTTGAATTCAAAACATGTGTCACATTCTATGCTTCGCATGCTATAGGATTAAAAAAAGAAAAATTGAATTTCATGAAGTTTTGACCAAGTTAAGGTGGTCAGACATACGAGTTTTTATATGTTTTAAAAGTTGTAATAAAAAAATCATAATTAATTATTTACATGGAAAACAATTACAAAAAAATATCAATCATATCAAGACATGAGTCCTCTACTTATATCTAAAATCTTACAAAAATATATTATCATTAAAAATTGTGGTTAGGGTGGTCAGACAGACACCTACTTCTTATTTTTCCCTAAAATTTAAGTTCTACCACATTGAAATTTCAAATTTTCACCATATATATATATATATATATATATATATATATATATATTTAAAAAAACCTAGTAGTTTAGAAACTACATTCAATTTGCTACAAATCATATTCTTCCATATTTTTGAAATAATATAGATAACTTATTCAAATTTTTACGTCAAGTTGCCTAACTATGATTTTTCTGAAATTTTTTCCAATTAAGGTCCTGTTTTTTCCGTGATGATCCTGCACATACCCTAATGTTGTAAAGTATATTTATTTACACTTTCACATTTAATTTTGATCTCTCTTCTATTTATGACCTTATATCATCATTAATAGGCCCCTAAGACCCTATATTGTGCATCCCATAGAATATTTCTATCAAAATACCAACAAGATCAACATATAAATTTATTTTTTTCACCCCCCAATATTCTCTCTCTTCAAATAAGCCTTGTGGTACCCATATGCCACAAGTGGCATATTAGTCCCATATGGCCTATTTTTAAGGTTGAGTGGGAAAATTGGTTTTTAAGTTCAAATTTCATTATTGTTGGCCTATGGATCCAATTACTGGGATATTAGATGGATTTCCTGTATAAAAAATCTTTAAAATCATTATTTCACCTAAGCAAGACTAAGCCTACATGATATCAAGTCAAGCAAGCAAGAGTTAAGCATTCCAAGACTTCACAAGAGAATTTCTAAGGCATTCAAGAGTAGATTTCTTCATCAATTGTGGTAGCAATTCAAGATACATTATCATGCCAAGATTATCAAGCATCAAGCATGTTATTGAGCTAGTGTTGTGATGTTGCATTCAAGATACAAGTTCAAGCATTTTTCTACACTTATCTCAAGATCTAGATCTACATCCTTCATGGTCATTTCATGTTAGATTGTAGATTTACAAAGCATCATTTGCAAGGCATCATTCAAGGTATCATTTTTCATGTTTCATGTCCCATGTTTCATTTTTCATGTCCTTATTTTATTGTCTCAGATCATTTGGTTTAATTACCTCAAAGGGGTTTCACAAAGGAAAACCCCCATTCACTTACAATTGACAAGTTTTTATTTTCTTTACATGTGTCATTTCAGATCTAGGTGTCTTGGAGCTTGAAGGATCATTGAAGATTAGGTTAAAAGATTGGAGAAAGTTGTTGGTATTGTCCCCTCATTTGCAAGGTTGTAATCTTCACTAAAAAGTCACTTGCATCCCCAAAATTAGGGTTTCAGATCCAGAAACAAAGTGGAACATTAAGAGTAGAAATTAAATACTAGACTTAGACTTTGAAGTTCCAAAGATCCCTAACTAGACTCATACACTATTCCTAGCATATGAGTCCTAGATTAGGTCATTTTTTTAGATTTTTGTAGTTTCAAATACCCTTTTTCTAGAAACACATTCTTACATTGAAAACCAGATCTAGGAGTGATACGCCCAAACTGGCTTATGAGTTTTAGTAGGCCTAAATTTTAGGTTATTTAGCATTTCAGATCTCCATTCAAGCTCTCTCAGTTTTTCAAGTGCCTCTCTGCACTTTTCCAATTTGTTGTTTTTATTTATTTGCATTTATAGTTCATTTAGTGAAGTTGCATGCATCATTGAGTTCAATTATTAGATCTTGCATTTCATACATTTTTCCAAGCCCTAACTTGGTGGTGAACCCCTCATTAACCTCCAAAAATACCCAAGGATACCTATTGACTGATCTCTTTCCCCCTTTCATCATTGGATTGAGATCCCTAAGGTGTCCTTGAGTGTAGCAAGTGTGAAATAGGAACGTTATCCTTGTGCTCTATTCCTCAAAGGTGGGGAGTACTATTTCCATTGCCACATTTTTGTGAACCTACATTTAGAATACCTTCTTTACTGATTGGATTCCATCATCCTAGATCTAGCTTGCATTGAATTTGCATTAGTTAATTGGCATCTAGGGTTTCTAAATTTCAAATTAGTGAAAGTGCATATAGGTTGCATTTTTTTATCTCAAATAATTGAAAATCATCTAAAAACTACATTTGGATTTATTCTATAGATCATACAAACTAAAAAGCATAAAAATCACTTAAAACTCCTTGAATTTTTTGAAGAAAACCCTCACTAGTACTCACATGCTCCTCTGGGCGAATTTTTCCTAAAGCACATTTGAAACTACCTTTTATAGCATTTAAAACCTTGTTTCTACACATTTGTTTGCTACCATTTCTTATCTATTTCAGTTGGTTGAATTTTTGTTACATGCATTTCACTAAATCTAGCTTAAATTGGTCTATTTCATGCATTCCTTAATTCCAAATTTTCATTTACAACATTTCATTTTCAAATTTTGGCATAGTGTAAATAGTAATATAATTTTTTATAAATCTAAAAAATGAATCTACACATTTCATTCTAGGCCTTTACATTGCATTTTAAGTTTGCATAGATTAATGTTCAAAAATGTTAGTTTTGCTCTTTTCCAAGTTTTCTAAGAAAAAGCTAGTCAATAAGAATGTTAGTCATTCATTTAATGCATTCCCTAGTTATGAGAGGGTCTTAGTGCAAGAGAGTGCAAATGTTGACAATTTCCTTAAACCCACACCCTCTCCTATCTATCATATTTGTGGGAATGATGTGATAGAAGAAGATGAATATATCAACAATCCTGATGATCATAGTTTCTCTTCTCCTAATACCTCTCCTACATGTGAAGAAGGTATTTCGGTGTTGGAATATGCACTCATTCAGAATCATGAAATTGTTTAAAGCTCCTCTTCTATAAAATCTCCTAAATTGGAAGATATTTTAGTACAAGAGAATGATAGCATATACACACTTTTAAACATCACCATACCTAATTTCCATTCTCCTTTTTCTTGTGAGAATTATTTAGTGGAATAGGATGAGATTATAGATGATGAGGATATGTTAGTGTTAGATGATCAAATATTTAAGGTCTATGGCAACCCTCTTTATGATCCTTACCCTACCTATCCTATTTTGGAAGACATTAGGGAACAAAGGAATGACATAATAAATGATCATGAAAATCATACTTGTCCTTCTCCTAGTATCTCTCCTAGTTGTGAAGAAGATACTTTGATTGATGAAAACCATAAGAATATTAGTTGTCCCTCTTCACCTATGGAAACCCTTATTGAGAAAGATAATTCAACCCTTGACCATTCCCCTACCTGTGATGAAGTCATTGTAGAAGAGCCAATCTTTTAATGTCACAAACATTTGGTTTGTAGTTCTCTTAAAAAATCTCCTCCTAGGGAGGATACCCTAGTGCAATAAAATGAAAATAACAATGAAGTGGCTTCCTTAGGTGATGGGAAAAAGGTGATTCTAGATTGTCCCTTATTAGAAATGCATCAAACCAAGACCATTGTGGTTATGAATGTGCAAGTGTTCATTAGATCCCCCTATATTAATGGACCTTCTACATATCCTATGGGACATCCTTTGAACCATCTAATTCTTTACCCGCCTTCACACAAACCTCAAACTCAAAACAAACCCAAACTTATCCTTTCCCACCTTATGGAACTTGCAAAACAAAATTCCATCTTAAACCCTTGTCATTTTTAGATGAAGGATTGATTTATGAGGGTTTAGGATTCCTCTGTCATAAACGATTGTAATGTTATATTTTGTTGTTGACTCCCTACTGCTTATTGTCAGTCATCTTAAAAATTATTGTGTCTATCATTATCGTTTGGTAACCGTTTCCCCAATCCTAAGTCTAAGAATTTTAATTTTTATAAGGTTAAGTTAAAGGCCTATTTTTCCTTTACATCCTTTGCATTATAATGGATTAGGTTTTTTTGATTCATTTTCTCTAGTATCATCCTAGAGGGTTCCCCTCTATTAAAGCAACTTATGATAATGTTCCTAAATATTTGCACTTAAGTCTTGTGGCCTCTATCTTTATCGCTCATCACTGATTTCTTTTGAAGTGTATGTTCCAAATTAGTGATGAGTGATGAGGTGGTATGTCTTTTATATCACTCATCACGAATAGTTGTGGAACTCTTAAAATTGAATGTGCAATGAGTGATGTCCTTTGTATTAATGAGGGAATAGTGATAAGCAATTCCCTTGGGCCTTATGATCTTATCGCTTATTGCAGATTTGTTATAAAATGTCAATTTCAATCATCGATGAGTGATGGATAGATTTCCTTTGCATCATGTCTCACAAAATTCTTTTAAGTGCTAAGTTCTACATTAGCAACATGTGATATGTAATGGTACTATGATGATCTCTCATCATTGATTACTTGCAAACCATACGAGGAGAATTAGCAATGAGCGATGGCTCGATATTTTTTATCATTTATTGTTGATCCATTCCAAAGCCTTTGACCTTGATTAGCGATGACTGATAGAGTCCCTTATTTAAAAAGTTTCTTTTGCTAATCTGAGTACATCTTATTTGTGATGCTTTTATGCCATTGATTTTCATGCAGGTGTACATGTCTAGATCTAATTCCTTCACTATACTCCATGTCGTTGATAGGAGCCTAGGTGTAAAGATTGTATTAGCAAGGAGTGATGGAAATGAACATGATCAAAGAATAGGCCACATAACCAAGGGTCGATATTTCATCACATAAAAGACTTGCATCATTGATGGAGCTAGACAAGGATGAAGTATATCAATGATAAGCAACAATTACTACATGAAGAGGCAATGTGGTGGAATCTTAAGCACCTTGCATAAAGAAAAAAGGAAGGTGGCGAGATGAACTGATAACCATTGATGTAGTTTTAAAGTTGAATGATCAACGATCAAGGTTTAAACCTAAACAACTAATTGTCAATTCGCTCACACAAATTTATTATCAAGCATTAATGGTGGTATGCCTCTCTCTTGGCCATAAAATAAAGTAGATACTTGGTTTATCGTGCACTTGGACTCATTGGCTAGCAGAAGGGATACTAGGATATGAAGAAATTGTGAGGAAAGCTTAAAAAATTTCCAATAACAAATCTCGCATAACATTCACCCGAGCAAGTAAAATTGATATCTCCTTCTACTTGAAGTATTGAGGTGAATACCTTAGAGAGCTAATAAGAAATTAAGAAATTGTCTATTTTTTCACTATTGATAGCCTCAATTTGGTGATTAAGAACTGGATAGATTTTGAGAAAGTGTCTTGTTCAATAGTAGTGTTTTATGCTCTCATAATTGTGAAGGGTTTCTTTTGACTGTAAGAAATTGTAAACCCTAGTTCTATTACATTGCAAATATGAGTGATCCAGAGCCTAGTGAATCAAGTATTAGACCAGAGAGGAAACCAAAATAGAAGAGGGTTGAATGACTTAAACTTCGAATATTTCAGCTGAGGTTAATTCTAAGCCACTGGTAGCATCTAACCCTTCACCAAGTACTCCTGCAATTTCCACTAGGTCCAGAAGTGCAAAGAAAGAAACAAAGAAATTTATTCAAGAGGCCTATGGAGATATAAAGGAAGGAGGGTCAGGAATTGGTAAAAGACCCACAAGTCAAGTTGTTGTTACCACTAGGTTGATTGATAGTGCTTGTGAAATTGGTGAAAAACCTCAACCTTAGATTGGATGGTAATTTTTCTAGTATGCTTTCAATAGGAAATATTCTAGCAAGCTTGCATGTTATCTATGGGGGCTAAACCTTGGAAATCTAGTGGCCCCGAATGTGTTTGTGGAAGTGGAATTAATTATGGAACTAGCTAGGCACTATAAACCTACTGATAGGACAATCAGAAGTGAAAATGGTGATCTAATTTTAGAGGTAACAAAGGATAAGATGATAGATTTATTTGGATTAAATCCCAATTATACTATAAAGTTTAGGCGTGTTGAGTTGTATGTTGAATATGAGAAGGGGAAATTTGCATACAAAGAAAGACTACTTGTGTGAAATAGGAGTAGGGAGAGATTCACTACTAAGGATGTTGAACCTTTTGAGTGTGAAGAGTTTGAAGATTACTTAAAGAACACTTATTATTTCTTAAATCAAGTACTTGATTAGGACTTTGAGGTTAGGATAACCCCTAATTTGTTAGTGATGGTGGCAGATATACAAGGTCATAATAAAAATATTAGTTTTGATTATGCCAACTTTGTTGTTGAATGGATGCATGGGGGTTTCCTCAATCTTAAAAAGGAGGTGATCCCCTTATATTTCCCCCATTAATCTTTGTTGATGCATATGATTTTATGGGAGGGTGATTATGAATGGAAAAGAAAATTGGATTTGAAACTTAGGGATAGTGAAAATATCTTCTACCAGTACAGATGTGGACATACATTTGGGATCAAGAGTGCTCCAATTCTAATTATATATTTATTTTTTCTAATACTCTAAGATATGGTATCTTAGAAACATTGGGTGTGGCACCTATATTCAGGATTTCTCTAGAGATCAGAAGTATCATGTGTCCAAAAGATATAGCAGGATCAAAAGCCACACATAACTAGGTAGATTGGTTTTTACCTTCTAAATATACTTTGATAAGAGCGTATGGAGCTAAAGTGGCACCTCATTCTATACCCCTATATGTATCAGACATATGGGATTTTATGGAGCTCATGTGGAAAATTGATATCATCAATCATGAGATGTTTAGAAAGCCTAGGAAAGGTACTGTGGTAAATCCCCAATGTACTTTTCCTTACTTCACACTCACTGCCCCTAAGGGGTATGAAAAGTTTGGCATCATGATAAATAATCTAAGAATTCTTATTGATGACATTAAAGCTTTTGATCTAGAAGGGTTTGTGGAAAGAAGAACACAGAAAATCTTAGGTATCATATGTTATGAATTCTTATATAAAGATGATGTACTAAGAAATCTGATAAGTGATGAGGCTATAATGACAAGAAAGAAGGAATGCACAACTATAATGAACATTGAGGAAAGTATCATTAAAAGGAATTCCTTTTACATAAGTCCATATAATGTAATTAAAAACCCCCTAGAAAGGGCCTTCACTATGATAAGGGATTATCAGTTTGGTGAGTTTAAGGTAAAGCTAAAGGAGGCCGCTGATAAAGCACAAGTTCTCCTAGAACAACAACAACAACAAGCTATAGATATCCTAGAACAACCTATAGATTTTCAAGAGGGACTGAGGAACAAATGGCAGAACATGTGCTAGGGAATGAGAAGCTAGAGGAGAAATTTCCTCCTCCATATATTGAAGAGACTCATAGTTCAGATGTTCCCCATGATAGAATTGTCAAATAGCAATATGACAGAAAATAGTGATGATCCCAGGATTATGGACTGTGATGAATTTTTGGTTGATGATAAGGTTGTGCAGACCAAGGAATTTCAAGAGTTTATGATTCAACAATGGAGTAAGGAGATAAAAGAGAGACTCAAATCAGCCCCAGCTAATGTTGAACCTTCTCATTAGGAGGAAGCTAAGAAATCAAAGGAAGAGAAAATCAAGGCTGAAATTGTAGCTATTATTGCCACTGAGGTGAGAAAATTTTTCAAGGCTAGTGGAATCATGTTATTGCCAGGATATAATATCATTGCTTCCATAACATATGATGCAGTGAGAAGAGACCCTCAAGATTTACTATCTAAAGATCAATTTGAGGATAAAGTGTTTGGTTATGGATATAGTCCAAAGTTGCATACTCTTGCAATTTGTTCTATGGCACCTAATACTAGAAAACATGATGTTGCTAGACCTATGGAAGAAGTTATTGGTTTTTTGGTGTTCAAAAGAGCTATTGAGTTAACTTCTATCCAGGAAGCTGAGTTGAATTCCCATGCTGCAATGCTTAATTAGTGTGGATACTGCACCTATTTCTTAGGAAAAATATGACTCTTTGGTTAAGGAGTATAATAAGGCCCTCAATTAGCTAAATAAGATGAGAGCCACTATTCAAGCTACTCAAAAGATAATAACTCTTCCATCCTCTTCTTCATTTGATTCTTCTACACATAATAGGGAGACCTTGGCCTTGATAATTGATGATCTGAAAGGGAAGTTGACTGCTGAGAAGGAAAATGTCAAGCATCCAAACTTGAAATAGTTAGGGTGGAAAATGAAATTTTTGAGGATGTACTAAAGCATAGGGTGACCAAGTTGGTCCACAAGACTGATGATGTTTGGGCCACTTTTAAGAATATTCATGAGGAAAATACAAAGTATCTACAAGTACAATATTCCTTCAGGAATGAATGGAATAATTGGATTGCTAGGGTAAATTATTTGAAATAAATGACACCCAAAATGAATGACGACCACGAGGAACCTACCAATATTCCTAACAGTTTGCAAATCATTGAATCAATAAATGAAATAACTACTTTCCATGGAAAGTTAGGTAGACAACTCCAAAGTATGTTGAAGATATTCAAAGAGATGGAGGAACGTGGTATGCCTCATATATTGAGTTCAAAAGTTGAATTACATCCATTTGACACTTGGAAGAAATATTTTGGAGGAATTCTCACATCAGCTACAACGACCTTGATTGTCACCAATTACATCTTGGTCAATTCAAATATTGACACAATGGTGGAAATTGAAATAAAGGTGGACACATTTGTTAAAGAAGCCAAGATTTTAATTGATGCAAGATATTTTTAGTAGATTACTAAGGTGTGGGATTTGTTGAATGTAAAATGGCCCACTAAGGAAGAATATAACACTTGGTTGGAGAAATACACATAATGAATCTATGTAGGGATTAATGAGTAATATTAATAATAGATGGGAGAAGAATAATACATAGCCTGAATACAATACATATTAGGCTTTTGATAAAACATGGTAAAACACTATTTTCTCCCTAATTTGAAATGGATAGCACATGGTGCTAATGTGGATAGTGAACTTTGACTTTTATCTACTTTCCTTGTCTTGCTTCATAAGATTTGTTGTTTTGGCTTTCCCACAATTATAATTTTTTGAGCGCATGGAAAATATATTGAAATTTTTGTAACAAACTAATGATGTCTTTGGAGGTGGGACCTGTTTTCTACAATGAGTTGAGGTCAATTTTGCCTCATGTTTATTTGCTTCACCTAAAGACTCAAGTGTAACTAAAAGTAGAATATTGTTGCAATGGTCCAATGAAATCTTGACATGTGTGCTTTCTGGATTGAAGCCTATTTTGCTCCTTTGTCTCTATAAGAAGGAATTCTAGGCTAGAAGCAAGAGTTAGTTGAATTTTTTTGAGTTAACACTGTGAAATTATCAAGACAATATGAAGCAGGTTTTAGAGTTTTGGCTTTCCCACAGTTGGAATTTTTTGAGCGCATGGAGAATATATTGAAATTTTTGTAACAAACTAATGATGTCTTTGGAGGTGGGACCTGTTTTCTACAATGAGTTGAGGTCAATTTTGCCTCATTTTTATTTGCTTCACCTGAAGACTCAAGTGTAACTAAAAGTAGAATATTGTTGTAGTGGTCCAATGAAATATTGACATGTGTGCTTTCTGGATTGAAGCCTATTTTGCTCCTTTGTCTCTATAAGAAGGAATTCCAGGCCAAAAGCAAGAGTTAGTTGAAATTTTTTGAGTTAACACTGTGAAATTATCAAGACAATACGAAGCAATTTTTTAGAGTTTCTTTTGGAGTTCATATCTATGCATGTAAATTTGATAGCAATATAGCATTTATATTACATAGTAATATTAGTTTCATGGCTATTGTCTCTCCTTGCATGTGTTATTTAAGTTATGAGTGAAATTAATCTAGTATTTCTTTTGTTTGTCTCTATCATTTCTTGGTAGATGCTTAGTTTCATGCTTGCTTATTGATTCAATGAATTAATGTAAGTGCTTGTGTAACATTAATAACTTAGAAGAACTAGGTGCTAGGATGGTTGTAAGCAGTAATAATCATGAAAATCATAGAGAAATGTTGTAATGCAAGGTTTCTTGAGGTAATAGGTGCTATTGCTTAAATTTTTATCAGGTCACATAGAAAGATATTGACTCCGTGCTTGGAATAAAGGCACTAGTTCATGCAGAGTATTTGTGGTTCATTTTTTTGTCTTGATTCATTAGCTACTCAAATTTTCAATCATAAAATTTCAAGTGGATACTACTATTGTTGTTTTTTGTTAAAGTTGCATCCTCTCATGCACAATATATATGATATTGATTAATAGGTTTCTAACTTATTTGATGCATATTATTGAATGGTTTTGTGAGATATATATATTATTGGCAAGGCAATTGATTGTAGTTGTGTGAAATGTTTTAGTATACATTGTGGGATGACCCTCCAAAGTTTCATAGAGCCCAAAAAGTAGGAATAGAAGTCTTGTAGCTTCTATTTTTTCATTGGCCAATCCCTTTAGAAATACTAATAATTGGAAATGAAAAATTCCATAGGTATTTCTAGAGATTAGTTTGGTTCTTAAAAAATAATAAACATCACATAAGAATAATGTGTTGCAGCAACTGAGTCATAATACTATTGCTCATACATATAACACTAGAAACAATTTGAAAGCAAGACAAACACCTTAAACATCTATCCCCTTGCCTAATCCTATCCTATCTAACCTATTTTACTGAGTCCTCCTCGTGGAAAGGAGTAGGATCTAGTTGAACAACTAAACAATACTCCTACTAAGATAGATCATTATGGGATCTTATTCAAGCCTCCCCTCATTATCATCACATGATTTAAAATGATTTACAAAAATTTCCTGTCCCTTCTAATGTGCAACCAAATGACATAGCAACAATGATCCAAGGAATAAACGCTAACATTTTTTTCCACCAAAGTGAACTCCCCTCTTTGGAAGTGTAAACACAAAATGAAGCTTTTATGGTAATCGTTCACAACAAAGGAAGAGGCATAAAGAAAACCCTTGTCAATAATGGATCGACCCTTAATGTGTGTAGGGTAACCCTTTTGGATAGTCTTGGCGTTGATAAATTAAAAAATCAACCTACCTCTTTATCTATTACTGGGTTTGACAATGTAAGAAAGAAACCACTTGGTGCGATCACTTTACCTATTACAGCTGGAGAGGCCACATTAGAGAAATAGATCCATGTTATGCCTCATGATCTTTCATATAATCTCCTTTTAGGTAGAAAATGGATCAACACAATGAATGGGGTGCCTTCTACTCTTCATCATGTAATGAAGTATGTTTACAACAACAAAGTGTACACACTCAAAGCTGATCCCAAACTAAACAATTTTTTGAACATTGAAGAAAAAAAGGAGAATCCTTTGAAAACATTGTCACCAAATACACAAGTTGAATCCATGCAACAAAAAGACAAAGAAAAACATATTGAGGAAATCATGAATTTATTAGATGATGATTGGGGTTCCATGTATTTTGAACCAACATTCATGGGAGAATGGAAGATTATAAACAAAAAATCTAAAAAGGGAAAAGAAAAAGTGTAATGTCAAAAAAAAAATTGGAAGACCTTTCGAAAGCATCTAGATCAACCACTTTAGAACAAAATACAACAAATTACACAACAAACTTTAACGAAAATGACTATCAACAACCACCAAATCTAAAAGAGAGGAAGAATCTTTATGGAAAAGGTTATGAAATAATGAAACAAATTAGTTATAGTGGAAAAGGATGTGGTGCTATAGAACAAGATATCTGTGTCCCTATAGAGCCTCACAAGAATGAAAATTCTAGTGATCTTGGTTGTTTTCCCTCAAAAGAACAAACAAGCCTTCACTTAATACCAACACTATAATTACAAAAAATTCTTCTAAGCCAACTTTAAGAGTAGTGCACCTTGAATTGATAAAAACTAGTGGCATTGATTGTTATCCTTTGAAAGAAATAGAGAAGTCCTCACTTAACATTAATGTCATATCACAAAACACTAATGATTTCAATTCATTATATTTTAGACCCTCCTATAAAGGAGAGAACAAAATCTCACAAGATCTAAAGAGTCTTGTGTAAGTACAACATCTTGTACTAAGCAAGAGATGTTTTTTTCGCAAAATAATGAAACATCCTCTACTTTTAATCAAGAAAGTATGTTGATGAGACTCCTCCAAGATTTTTTGATATCTCTCCTTCCAAGAATGCAAGATATTTTACTACAAAAGTTCATTTTTTTATATCATAGAGTTCATGGTCATTCTACTAATGAATGTAAGGCTTTGAGTAACAAAATTCAACATCTTAGGGACTGTGGTACTCTTCCTTGTGTTAAGGCACCTAGTTGCTCTTTTCATTTTGGCCCATCCTTGACCTGCACTAACTAGGGGCAAGGGGTTAGGTAGCATTTTCCTCATATGTCACTTTTCATTGTCTCTTTAGGCTAGTTGATCACCTTCCATGTATATATATAAGAGAAAGCTTGGGAAGTGGATGACATGCCTTAAGTTGACTTGCATGTGACATAATTATTCATGATGTAGTTCGATTCAGAAAAATATGATTTAGCATAGGCCCTTTGAAATAAGCTCTCATATCTTCTTCTATTTTAAAGCAATTTCTCACAAAAATAGTGTTAACAATTTCTTTAAAGTGGGGGCATACATCAATATTCATGTTTCATTGTGCGGTTTTCTTTATTCTTTCAATGTGTCCTTTTCTTGGTGTTGACATTGGGCTTTATTTCCTCTGAGAGTGTGATATTTCTTTGACTTTCCATCTCTTGGAGACTTTAAGAATGATGCTCCCTAAGAACAGACCTTGCACAAATTAAGAAAAATCCCTTTGAATGCACCTTACACTATTTGTTATATGGACACCTTGCATAGCACACTTTGCATTCCTATTGATCCATCGTATTTGTTCATGAGTTCCAAGCACACAAAGTTTTTCTTGTCTCATGAAGCACAAAATTGATTATTTTTTCATGAGCTCTAAACATATGAAGTTTTGCTTGCTTCATGAAGCTCGAAGTTCATTTTTTTGTGGCACCTTATCAAAGTTATGCGGACGTATAAATTTGGTATGGTTGTATGGGAAACCAATCAGAGCCATGACTTTCCCTTAGCCACTCACGCATTTTTGTGTAAGTGTATATCGGTCATATGTGTCGGGTATGTGCAGGATCATGATGGGCCAAAAAGTGGCAATATGATGGGTATGTGGCTGAGGACTCTTTTCTTACCCAAAAAATTGATGAAATGAAAAGGGTTTTTAAAGGAGATTCTCAGCTTTCCACCAATATAAATTATTCTTTAGTTTGAATTTAATAGGTAATTATTATTCATTTTCTATTCAAATTATGAATAAAGTCTTAATTGATAGACTGATTGAAAAACATCTTAGCTTTCAAACAATATCATATTTTTTGAATCCAAAACATGTGTCACATTCTATGAGTCACATGCTATAGGATTAAAAAAAGAAAAATTGAATTTCATGAAGTTTTGACCAAGTTAAGGTGGTTAGACATACGAGTTTTTTATATTTTTTAAAAGTTGTAATAAAAAATTCATAATTAATTATTTACTTGGAAAAAAATTATAAAAATATGCATCACATCGAGACATGAGTCCTCTACTTATATATAAAATATTATAAAATAATTATCATTTTATTGTGGTTAGGTGGTCATGCACACCTACTTCTCATTTTCCTTGAAATTTAAGTACTATTGCATTGAAATTTCAAATTTTCACCAAACTAATTTTTTTTTTTTAAACAAAACTAGTAGTTTAAAAAATACATTCAATTTTCTACAGATTTTATTGTTACATATTTTTAAAATAATATAGATAAATTATTCAAATTTTTACGTCAAGTTGCCTAATTCTAAATTTTTAAATTTTTTTGCCACTTAAAGGCCTATTTTTCCCATGATGATCCTACACATACCCTATCTCACCTTATTGGATTACTCACCTGATGGATAGCTAAGAGTTCTATTGCCTCAGAGTGAGCATGCATTTTTTGACAAAAAAATAAGATTTGATCCACATCATGTTGGAAAAACGGTCAAGGCCTGATCCACCTCTTATTATTTTTGCTTAATTTTATTTTTGTCTCTTTTAGTTATTGACATTGTATGCTTGTGTATTTTGTTTTGTTGCATATCATACAACTTGTGTGTTTCCTTTTGTGCTCATTTCAATTTTGCATAGGATCTTGGATCATGGGGGTTTGACCACCTCCTTGATCTTTGTTATCCTAAGCCATCCATTTTTGCACACTTGGAACCCTCTTGAATGTCAACTTTAGTGCGAGTTTGAAGCAAGTTCATCCTCTCACTAAAGTACAGGATAAAAGTAATGAAAAATATTGTACGCCCTTAGAAATGGTACAATTTCTCTTGATTTGAGAATAATTAATGATAAATAAGACTTGATATCACCTTGATCTAGTGTTGTGATGTGTTTTACACATGCACATTAGGTTCTAGGCCCTTTTAAGCCTAATAAACCTAACTTTACCTTGATTTAATGTTGAAAGTGTATTCATTTACACCTAAAAATTAAATTTAGGTTCCTTGTACCTAATTTTTCCTTAATCTAGTGTTGTAATGTGTTTTACACATTCACATTGGATTTAGGGCCCTTTTAAGCTAGAAAGACTTATTTTTGCCTTAATTTGATGTTGTAAAGTATATCTATTTACACTTTCACATTGAATTTTGACCCATCTTGCATTTATGACCTTAATATCATCATTAATGGGCCCCTAAGACCCTATATTACTCATCCAAAGGAATATTTCAATCAAAATCTTGACAAGATCAATATATAAACTTAACTTCTTCACTCCCTAACATTCTCTCTCTTCAAATAGGCCTTGTGGGACTCATATGCCACCTTAGGCATATGATTCCCATGTCGGTGGGACCCATATGCCATAGGTGGCATATGAGTTTTATCTAGGTGGGACCCATACACCACATGTGGTGTATGAGTCGTATTTGGCCTATTTTTAAGGTTTTGAGCAATAAAATTAGGTTTTAAGTTCAAAATTTCATGAATGTTGGCATGTGGGATCCAATTTATAGGATATTAGATGGATTTACTATATAAAGAAGCTTTCAAATTATTATAAATCACCTAAGAAATCCTAATACTACATGATATCAAGTCAAGCAAGCAAGAGTTAAGTATTCCAAGACCTTACAAGAGCATTTCTAAGGCATTCAAGAGTAGATTTCTTCATTAATTCTAGAAGAAATTCAAGATCCATTATCATGCCAAGATTATCAATCATCAAGCATCATTTTGACCTAGTGTTGTGATTTTTCATTCAAGATCCAACTTCAAGCATTGTTCTACACTTATCTCGAGATCTAGATCTACATCCTTCATGGACATTTCATGTCAGATTGCAAATTTACAAAGTATCATTTACAAGGCATCATTCAAGGTATCATTGTTCATGTTTCATGTACCATTTTCATGTTTCATGTCCTTATTTCATTGTCTCATCATTTGGTTTAATTACCTTAAAGGGATTTTACTAAGGAAAACCCCCATTCACTAACAAACAAGTTTTTCTCCTCTTTACATGTGTGATTGTAGATCTAATTGTCTTAGAGCTTGAAGAATCATTGAATATTAGGTTACAAGCTTGGATAAAGTTGTTGGAATTGTCCCCTCATTTGGAAGGTTTTACTATTCACTAAAAAGTCACCTATAGCCTTGAAATCATGGTTTTGGATATGAAAAAAAGTGGAACGGAAAGAGCAGACATTGAATACCAAATTCAAAATTTGAAGTTACAAAAAACCCTAGCTGGACTCATACACCAGTGTCAACATATAAGTCCTACTTTGGGTCATTTTTTATATTTTTGTAGTTTTAGATACCCTTTTTCCTAAAACCTGTTCCTGCACAGAAACCCAAATATGGGACTCATATACCCAGACCATCGTATGAGTTCAAGTAGGCCTAAATTTTAGGTTAATCAACATTTCAAATCTCTATTCAAGCTCTCTTAGGCTTCTAGACCTGTTCTTTTTTTATGGTGTTTTTTGCACAACAACAACTCAGATAGAAAATAATATCCTATCTCTCTTGAAAGGTAAATCTCTATTAGCAAGCCTCAAGAGATAACCCCAAGCTCTCTAATGTCAGGTCTTGACAATGCATAAACAACTCAGTGATAAATCTGAAAATGTTGGTAATCACAAAGGGACCTTACTACACGCATATAATAAATCTTAAATTCATCAGATCTAGCAATATGATGATACTTCAATCCTAAATCTAACCCAGATTCAAAATAAACAACAAAAGAGATAAGGGTTTTTGAGAGATTATTTAATTAACACTAATCCTAAGATTAACAATGCAAATGATAAAATACTTGAAATAGACCAATCCCTCAGAAACTGATTTCTGCTTGACCCAGATGAATCTACAATTTTCTAAGGTATTAAAGATTTTCAAATCATGAACATTCATTCAAAACAACGCTATTGCAATCAAAATGAATAAGCCTTCACAATTGAACTAAGCTCAATGAATATAAAAGTCCAATCTAACCTTGCAAAGTAACTAACAATCAGTTGGTTGTGAAAAGTATGGACCAAGGATTGCTACAAACACTTCAAGCATCAAACCATAAATACAATTAAATCATACCGAATTCTAAATATAACATCAAGCAATTCCAAAAGATAGAACAACAAGAACCATGCAAAATAAGTCAACACAAAGAGATCACCAGAAACCACAATGTCTTCAATTGTATTAAATTATCCAATAACAACAATAATTCCAATGTTCTATGTTACAGTACCTACTCAGAATGAACTCACTCTCACTTTACCACCCTACTTGCTTCTAAGTGTAATTCTTCTACTCTAGTGACTTCTACTAGCCCCTTTAGAAATAAGGAAAAATACCATATTTATAGAAACCCCCCAAGATATGTCGACCAAATTAGGGTTTACAATAATAAAATAGCCACAAACAAGTCAGCCCAAGAAGTTCAAGAACAACATGAAATAGCATTAAACTCTCGGGACTCATCTAGGTCGGCCTAGGGTCTGCAATGTAATCCAGTCCAATGCATGTGAAGGATGACAAATGAATATTAGGGAAGCACAAATTTCAATGTAGGCATGTATTAAATTCTCTTTCCCCTATATTTATCTATTTGATCTTGCACCTTCAAGAAGATTCCATCCAGGTGGGCCAAGGGTGGAGTAACCAACACTTTAAATTTCCTCTCCATAGATTTAATCTCATCATTTGATTCCTTGACGACTTTGTTAAATTCAACTTGCACTCTGCAAAAACCACCATCAATATCCATTATAACATGAGGATCAAAATTATCCCATTACCAATAATATATTCATCATTCAAATAAATCTAAACAAAGACCAAAATCCCCTTGAAATATCATTAAAGCATAATTTCTTCAAAGTTCAGGATTTTCACCCCTTCGCGAAATTCAGGCCAGAAGGGAATTTCAAGGAAATCAAATCCAGGTGGAACTCGGAGATGAAAGAACAATAAACATTCAAAAGTCATTCAATCAACATCATTAATTAATAAATAGCATGATACATCTTTAAATCACTCAAATCCACCATATAATGTGGAATAACTAACTAATAGCTCATGTTATCCCTCAATTCCTCATTTCCAATAGGTTTTTGAGGGATTCCATTAGGGATGGAAATCCACGAACATGACAAGACATTGCATATTTCGGGAAAATGAAGGAGCAACGAAATTTTGCGAAGCATTCAAAATCCTAAAATCTCCAATCCTTCACAACTTGGCCAAATTGATTGAATGATCATTAATTCGGGACTTGGGCTCAAATGTTGTTTGTCTCAAATTGTTCATTAACAAATTTAGACTCATAATTCATTCAAGGGAAGCTCGATCGGTATTGGTGATGGCTCCAAATTTGAAACCCTAAGGTTCCGCCATAAACAGACTGTCCCAATCTCGATTCACTTCGTTTGTTTCACTAAATCATGATAAATTCACCAAGGGAAAGCCAAGCATGCAAAACATAGACTTAGGACACACACTAGACATCATAAAAACATTCATACTCATCAATCAAGGCAAGGGCACTGTGTACATACCATCGATGAAGAACAATTCAAGACGGCAGTGACTTGCATGATATCCAAACCTCCAACAAATGCAAAGACAGTAGGAAAATGTAATCAAAGCCATCAATTCAAAGCTCAAACACCAAATTCAGACACAACACTCAGAGGTTAAGCTCTTCCAAATTCAAAGCAAGACAAATGACATAGATTTTCAGCACAAATTCCCCTAAGAGATTAATAAACACAAGCTATAGGGTTCGTATGAGAACATAAATGCAATGGCAAGACAAAAAGCTTAGGGATCTGAGGTCAAGAAGGAATTCTGAAATCCAAAGGCCTGGCAGAATTTTTGGAAATTCCGAGGAAGACAAAATTCCTCGAGGATCTAAAATCTTTCAAAATAATGTAAAACTAGCCTCCGTCAAGTTTCCAAGGAGTTCGGGGAATTATAAGCAGAGGGAATTTTCCAAAAAAAAAAGAAAAACCCAAAATTACCTCAAAGACCTAGGATTTTCAAAATGTTTCCTCAAAAGGGACAATTGGACAAGCAAGATAATCATTCACACACATGCCAAAGCAACTAAATCCTCACAATCAAAGGGCCAAAGCACCAAAACAAAAGAAAAAGAGGGTCCCTCCTTTGAGTGGGCCGTGTGTGCAAAAATAGCACAACAAATGGCAACTCTGTTGGGGAAATGCTCTAGAGCATTTGATAATGAACAAGAATCATGAACCCAAAATCTTTGGTTTCGATCTCCTTATCAAACAAAAAAATAAAAAATGCAAGATTAAAGAATTGAAACCAAGGGTAGAATGAACCTTCCATAAACTTAAAATCCAAGTGTGTGCAAGTGAGTTCATTCCCTCCTTGATCTACTATAGAAACCAAGTTCAGTCAGGTAAGGCTACGTAAATGATTTTGACTCCAAAAACAACCTAGATAGAGCCTCGCTTCCAGTCAGGCATCCATAGCCGCAATGAGGTTATCATTGTGATTCTCTTGAACATAGCTTTACTGCCAACCAGGCATCCATAGCACCAATAGAGATATTTTTATACTCCTGATAAGTTGAATTCATTCTTTTGATTTTCAACATTTTCTCTTTTTCTTCCTTTTTAATATTCTTTTCTTTTCACTTTTTTTATTTCAACTTGTGAACAATGAAGTTCGCACTCAGGGCTAAGAACCACAGTGGCGCTGAAGTAGAAATAGGATTTTTCACCAAACATGACCTCCCAAAGATCCCACAACAACCTTAGGATTCTTAAAATGTATGACATATATAATATTTTAGAATACTTTAGGTTCAAATCAAACCAATGACCCATCCACTTTAAATCAAACATTTTGACTGCTTGACACTAACAAAATATCTCAACCATCCATTCAAGACACATGATTAAAGTTCATCAATGAAATAATCAGAACATTCCTAGTTAATGAATAATTATTGTGCACACAAGACACTTCCCCAACCATAAAACAGAGAAACCCAAGCCAGAGAAGCAAAGCAACAACCAAACAGAAACCCAAAGCAAACCTAAACTAACCAAAATAGAAGCAAACCAAAAGCCAAAGAAAAGTAGAGCAAGCTACATTTATTCAAATCTGAATTATGTACAAAGAGACTCAAAGTGGCTAATGATCAAACAAGGTGAACTGAGACCCACCCCCATATGGTTAATCAATGCATGGAAAAGAAACAAGGTGATGGTAATAGTCCTCAAGAATGCAAATTTATATTTATATTTAGCAAAATGAGGCTCAATAATGTAGCATTCAAACTCAACCTCACAATCAAGAATAATCAATAGTTGAGGTAACCCATTGGGACCATGATTAACCCATACACAAGTTGTCCTTCCTAATCACCCATAATCAAATTGATAAGCTTCAGAATTCACAGTAAAAAAAGAAACAACTTGATGTTATACTGTTGTAGATTGAATGTGGTATTCATTCCCTTGCACTTATGAAGAGTTGATGCCCTCATCTCCAGGTGGTATCGACTAATGATCCAATATCCCTCTTGCATTTGAAACATGTAGAATAGAATTAGAGTTTTCAATGAATAATTCAGTGTGAAAATAAGATTGAATAGGTTCAAAAGTGTAAACATGGAACTTTTCAACTATTTGAATGTCTTTATGAAGGGTCCATGATGAAAATGCAGAAGCCCCTTCATGTATAGTAACTTCCCCATCATGATGTTTGTTAGGAGGCCCCATAGACTGATCTTTAAGCATGTTTTCACATAATGCACTGTGGTTAAGTTTATCAAATATGAAGGAAACAGTGTTGTTCTAAGCATCAGTCAGATTTTTCTGCACATCCATGTGAATCACATCAGCTATCTCTTCCGTAATACATAAAATCTATGAATTTTCAATATTTAGTCCATCAACAGATAGAGAAAAAATAGAATTGAATGAATAAGAAGACTCCCTGAATTCTTTTGTTGGCATTGGTTCAAGTTTGTAATTGTAACTCTCAGGAACACTAGCTTCTTTAGAAGCAACATCAACTCCTACAATTTGCTTCATGGGACATTCATTGGAAACTTGTTGAGGATCCTCATCTGAAAGCTCAACCTCCTCCAAGGATTCATCAATGTTTATTGCTATTACTTTCTCAAATCCAATGCTAGTTGACTCTTCTACTAGACATTTGCGACTAGCTTGTTGAAATTATTTTATTGGAAGCTCATTCTTTGTAGTTTGATGCACATTCTCTATATGATCCAACAACCATACTTGCTCTTCCACCCCTTCTATTGATTCTACCAATGCTTCAACATGGTTGGATTTATGAATATGTTTCTTAGGAATATCATTTAACATAAGGATTTCCTCAGCATCCAATCCTCGAGGGTCAACTATCAGTGCATAATTTCCCAAGCTTGTTTCAGATAGGAGTATCTCCTTGAAAGTATTTGTATCAGCTTGGCTTGAAGCATCCTTTTGTTCAGAAAGAATATCTCTTTCAAGATACCTTAGTACTGCACCCCTAATTGTAGGATCCCTTAACAACTCATGATAAGAGAGACTTACTTTGGCTTTCTTGAATTCTTCTACCACACATTCTCCTATTTGCTCTGCAGTCATGATAAAACAATTGTTTTCAAAGCTGACCACGAAATTATCCATGTTGTTTTCAATGCTACCTCATTTATCACCATTAGATTGTCCCCCATTTACACAATAATGAGTAGGCATATGATGGAATGCTTGAATCTCTTCAATTGTAGACTCTTCTTCATCTAGTGGACTATTTTCATTCTCCTCATTATTTCCAAAAGGTTGAGCTACAAATCCTTCATTGTATGCATACTTTGTTTTAGCACCTTTATCCTGTTCTTCTTCTAGTTCATTCTCTTCACTTCTTGGAAATGGGACATGATTTACCACCATGACTGATACATCATGAGGATTATATGGTACTATGTCCTGCCCACTCGAACTTCCTGCTCAAAAATGGATAGAATAGTTTGGAATTCTTGACAGTCCAGCTCAGAGTACTGATTAGTGTTATGAAGCCAACACCATCCTGAAAGAGCTGCCTTAGCCAAGGGAACTCCACTATATTTTGTATGATTGGTTGGCTGATCCAGAGATGTTAGGGCTCCTTAATTATTCTTTTGTGGTGACTACCCTCTATCAAATGTTGGCCTTGAGTGTTGATCTTTAAAATACTTTCCACCATCGAGATTCTACCCCTGATCTTGATCATAATTGGACTGAGTTCCCCTTTGGACGGCTTGATTTTGATTATTTCAGTTCCTTAGGTAGGTGACTTCGGTGGCCAACTTCTCAACCAGCTCTGTGAGTGCATCCAACCTCTCCTTGTCTACACTATTCAATGGAGGAACACTACCCGCTAAATTCTGCATATAATTAGTATGGAACCCATGGTTCAAGGATTGATTAAATACCTCAGAGTTCTTCAAGTAATTGGGTATATTAGTTTATTGATGAAAGAATGCAGGATGGTTCATATTTGAATGGTAATTTGACATGGGTGGAGCTTGATTCCAAGTCTGACCTAGATGTGGAACTAGGGGTAATTGAGGGACTGAACCCAACACAAGTATTTTGTTAGCTAATGGAAAGGGTCTAGACAAGTGTTGCCTCAAATCTGTACTCACTTTAACAACCACATCATAAGTTTCAAGTAGGCTATCAGGGGGGTTTTCTTTCCATTTCATGAAGGTTAATGTTAAACTATCTAAAGCTTCATAATAAACCTCCCTGGTAGAGGCATCATCTACAACATAAGGGGGTTTTAGCCTAGCATAATCCCTATGAAATCTATTATTGAAAGCACCTATTGGTTCATTTTCCTCCCTCTTGATCCTGGTAAACTGCAAAAGTAACTCACTGGCACTGATTGGGATCTAAAATTTCTATAAAAATGTAGTTTCCAATTGAAGCCAAGTAGTGATAGACCTAGTAGGAAGATGGTTATACCAATAAAATGCCTCATCCCCAAGGGAATATGGGAAAATTTTGCATGCAACATTCTCATGATTAATTCTTGTATCCTTAAGGGTAGTTTTAAAAATACTAATATGCTCCTCTGTAGTTATTTTGGGATCATTAATGTGAAATTTAGAGCATAAATGCTTAGGATTTTTAAGCGTAGGATTGTAGTGGTTGAAAGATAAGGGAGGTGGGTTGTTCACCAAGAAAGCCATTGGTATAGGTGGAACTTGTAGAGGCTAATTTATGACTCGCTGAAGTGATTGAATGGGAATGGCTCCATAATCAGATGAAGATGAGGATGATGGAGATGTTGGTAGTGGTTGGGTGGATGATGATTCGTCCCTTCTTCTGGTCCTTTTTGACCTAGTAGGAGCTGGTAATTCTTGAAATTCCTCCTCCCCTAGAGTAGATATGGTTCTTCTGAATCTTTCAAGAGAAATAGCAGATAGAAACCAATCTAGCTTGCTTATTCAGACCCTCTTATGTATGTGCAAGATCGTGATGGGCCAAAAAGTGGCAATATGATGGGTATGTGGTTGATGACTATTTTTTTACCAAAAATTGATGAAACTAATTTTTTTTTAAAGGAGATTCTCAGCTTTCCACCAATATAAATTATGCTTTAATTTTAATTTTATAAGTAATTATTATTCATTTTCTATTCAAATTATGACTAAAGTCTCGATTGATAGGATGATTGAAAAACATATATAGCTTTCAAACGGTATCACATTTTTGATTCCAAAACATGCATCACATTCTATGCTAAACATACTATAAGATTAAAAAAAGAAAAATTGAATTTCATGAAGTTTTGACCAAGTTAAGGTGGTCAAACTTACGATTTTTTATATTTTTAAAAATTTATAATTAAAAAATCATAATTAATTATTTACTTGGAAAATAATTACAAAAAAATATGCATCACATCGGGGTATGAGTCCTCTACTTTTATCTAAAATATTATCATTTTATTGTGGTTAGGATGGTCAGACAAACACCTACTTCTTATTTTTTCCCTGAAATTTAAGTACCACTACATTGAAATTTCAAATTTTCACCAAATATATATATATATATATTTAAACAAACCTAGTAGTTTAGAAACTACATTCAATCTGCTACAAATTCTATTCTTACATTTTTTTGAAATAATATAGATAACTGACTCAAATTTTTGCATCAAGTTTCCTAACTTTGATTTTTCTGAATTTTTTCCACTTAAGGGCCTATTTTTTCCATGATGATCCTGTACATACCCTCCTTCTAGTGCCAATCTATTGATGGTGTTTTCTACACAACTCAAACAAAATATAATATCCTATCTCTCTTGAAAGGTAAATCTCTATCAACAAGCCTTAAGAGATAACCCCAAGGTCTCTAATGTTAGGTCTTGACAATGCATAAACAACTCAGTGATAAATGTGAAAATGCTAGTAATCACAAAGGGACCTTACTAAAAATAAATAATGAATCTTAAATTTATTAGATCTAGCAATATGATGATACTTCAATCCTAAATCTAACCCAGATTCAAAATAAACAACAAAGGGGATAAGGGTTTTATAGAGATTAAAATTAACACTAATTCTAAGATTAACAATGCAAATGATAAAATACTTAAAATGGACCAATCCCTCAAAACCTAATTTTTGCTTAACCTAGATGAATTTGCAATCTTCTAGGGTATTAAATATTTTCAAATCATGAACATTCATTCAAAACAACCCTATTGCAGTTGAAATGAATAAACCTTCACAATTGAACTAAGCTCAATGGATAAAAATTCCAAGCGAAATTTGCAAAGCACCTAACAATCAGTTGGTTGTGAAAATTATGGACTAGGGATTGATACAAACACTTCAAGCATCAAACCATAAATACAATTAAATCATACCTAATTCTAAATCTAACATCAAGCAATTCCAAAAGATAGATCAACAAGAACCATGCAAAATAAGTCAACACAAAGAGATCACCAGAAACCACAATGCCCTCAATTGTATTGAATTATCCAATAATAGCAAAAATTCTAGTGTTCTTTGTTATAGCACCTACTCATAATGAAGTAATTCTCTCTTTACCACCCTACTTGCTTCTAAGTCTAATTCTTCTACTCTAGTGACTTCTACTACCCACTTTACAAATGAGGAAAAATGCCATTTTTATAGAAACCCCCCAAGATATGTCAGCCAAATTAGGGTTTACAATAATAAAATAGCCACAAACAAGTCAACCCAAGAAGTTCAAGAATGACATGAAATAGCATTAAATGCTTGGGACTCATCCAGGTCTTCTTGGGGTCTCCAATGTAATCCAGTCCAATGCATGTGAAGGATGACAAATCAATATTAGGAAAGCACAAATTTCAATGTAGCCCTGTATTAAATGCTCTTTCCCCTATCTTTATCTATTTGATCTTGCATCTTCAAGAAGATTACATCCAGGTGGGCCAAGGGTGGAGTAACCAACACTTTAAATTTCCTCTCCATAGATTTAATCTCATCCTTTGATTCCTTGATGACTTTGTTAAATTTAGCCCGCACTCAGCAAAAACCACCATCAATATCCATTATAACATGAGGATCAGAATTAGCCCATTACCAATAATATATTCATCATTCAAATAAATCCAAACAAAGATGAAAATCCCCTTGAAATATCATTAAAGCATAATTTCTTCAAAGTTTTGGATTTGCACCCCTTCGCAGAATTTAGGCCAAAAGGGAATTTTGGGGAAATCTGAGCCAGGCGGAACTTAGCAATGAAAGGACAATAAACATTCAAAATTAATTCAATCAACATCATTAATTAAGAAATAGCATGATACATCTTTAAATCACTCAAATCAAGCAATGACTGTCACAATATCCAAACCTCCAGCAAATGCAAAGATAACCAGAAAACACAATCAAAGCCATCAATTCAAAGCTCGAACACCAAATTCACACACACCACTCAGAGGTTAAGCTCTTCTAGATTCAAATTAAGAAAAATCACATAAATATTCATCACAAATTCTCCTAAGAGATCAATAAACACGAGCTATAGAGTTCGTACAAGAACATAAATGCAATGACAAGACACAAGCTCAAGCATTTGTGGTCGGGAAGGAATTCAGAAATTAGAGGGCCTAGCGGAATTTCAGGAAATTTTGAGGAAAATGAAATTCCCCAAGGATCTAAAATATCTAAAAATAGTGTAGAACTAGCCTCCGTTAGGTTGAAAAAGCATTCGAGGAATTCTGAGCAGAGGGAATTTTCTCGAAAACAAAGAAAAACTAAAAATTACCTCAAAGACCTAGGATTTTCAAAAAAAATCCTCAAAAGGGACATTTTTAAAAGCAAGATAATCATTCACGCACATGCCAAAGCAACTAAATCCAAAAAATCAAAGCACCAAAACAAAAGCAAAACAGGGTCCCTACTTTTAGTGTGGCGTGTGTGTGAAAATTGCACAACATGCTTCTCTATACTTTTCTAGATTGTTGTTTTGATTTTTTTGCATTTATAGTTTATTTAGAGAATTTTCATGCATCATTGAGTTCAATAATTAGATCTTATGTTTCATATATTTTTCCAAGCCATTGCTTTGTGGTGAACCCCTCATTAATCTATAAGCATACCTTAGGATGCCCTATTGTCAAATCTCTTTCCCACTTTCATCATTGGATTGGGATCTCTAAGGTGTCCTTGGGTGTATTAAGTGTGAAATATGAAACCTATCCTTGTGCTATATTCCTCAAAGGTGGAGGGTACTATTTTTTGTTGCCACAAATCCATTGCCCTCTTTCATCACCACCAAATTTTAAGGTTGATAGGTGTTACAATTTTATTTTCTAATTATTTCTTATAGCCATATTTAGACATCTATTATCTATCATGAAAAATGTTAAAAATAACTATGTCCAAAGAAATCATGTGGCTATTAATGGGATTGTAATATGTATTGTAAAAATTATATTGTTTTTTCTTTGTTATGTTGTTCATTCTATAGGTTGTTGGTTTCAGAGGCTTCTATAGCTTACCACATCAATTTAGAAGCTTTTTTGTATAAGGTTTTAGTGCAATTTTCTAGAAAGCATTAGAAATAGTTTATTTAGCTATAAAAATTCAATTTTATTCTAAGGATATATAAAATTATGTTGGTTTGTATATATACTATCTTTTATCTATAATAATAGCTTTATGGACTTCTAAAAATTATTTCTTCGACATTCCTGTGTCGTAGAAAAATGTACCCTTTTCTTGACACATCAAGGATGATTCATGATAAATTGACTTAATGAGGCCTTTATTACAGTGTTGCAAGGCATTTTATGAATTCACACTAGGTCTTGCACCTTTGCAAACTAAATAAAATTTATTTAAGAATGTCTTGTGAAGATGTTGTGAAGTGTTGTAAGACATTTCTACATTCTTCTAAACTCTATTAATTATAATTCACCTAAAAATTACCTTTTCATTCATTATCAAGTCCTATTTTGAAGTGTTGTAAATTATTGTAACAAGCTTTCACACTTTTCTAGGCATAATCTACTTATTTACACCCTTCCTATGCTTTATTTGACCCCTTTATGCCCTCATATGACTTAATTAAGTATATTCTTGAATGTAAAATTGATAAACAACATTAAATACAACATATTTCCCGACACTTTATTTTAGGTCCTAGGTGGGACCCATTTACCACTGGTGGAAAATGAGTCCCCCTTGGCCCCAAATTCAAAATGTTTTAAATTTCCTTTCAAGTTTTTATTCAAACTTACTTGATGTCAGCCTGTGATGAGGTATTAAAGGGTTATTAAGGCACAAGTGTGTATAAATAGGTGTTTTTCTCCTCATTTTTACAATCTTCTATCATCTTCTACATTCACCTAATTAATGCTTCATTCTCCATTCACCAATCTTCCATCACAAGCCACACAACTTAGGGTTTTATCATTTCAAGGTATTAAGAGATCAATTTTTTAGAATTTCAAGGGTAGATTATACAGGTTATGTTGCATAATTTAAAAATTAATCATCATGCAAAAGGTAATCTATTCCATTTTTGCATGTTTCATTCCTTTCTTTCATCATTTTAGTTTAATTACCTAAAAAGAGGTTTGACCAAGGAAAATCCCCATGCCCTGACAATCAAAATTTCTTCTTTTCTTCTTGTATGGTTGTAGATTTAGGTACTTTGGAAGCTTAAGAATCATTGAACATCAAGTTTCAAGGTTTTTAAAGTTGACAGTTTCAGAAATAGACACCTATAGAGAGCAGAAGTGTAGATCTAGCTCCACAGAATCTACTCCTGAATTTTCAAATTCCTATAGGTGGAATAATTTTCCACCCATGGTGAATCAGTCCCATATATGAGGCTAAAAATTAGTTTTGTCAAAATTCAGATCTTGGCAGTTAGAAACCTGTTTCCACAATTTTTCACTAGAAGCAGGACTAATTTTCCATGCATGGTGAATTAGTCCTAGTGGGGATTGACAATGACTTTTGGAACATTCTAGAACCTCCCAACAGTAGTAATCTACCTCCAAGTGCACTCTACTTAGTTTCATCAATTTTTGTTTTCATTTGTTTAGGTTTCTAGTGCATATTTGCAATCAACACTTTGTTTTCTAGCATCTTGCATTAGATTAGTTTACATTCACTTATTTGAATTTGTAAGTATTCAAACACATCTACACA
Organism: Sequoia sempervirens; assembly: GCA_007258455.2. Lineage (NCBI taxonomy): Eukaryota > Viridiplantae > Streptophyta > Pinopsida > Cupressales > Cupressaceae > Sequoia > Sequoia sempervirens. The sequence goes on along the minus strand of VDFB02000017.1, from coordinate 229,416,882 downwards.
CACTTCACATCAATATCCCATCCATCCTTACATTAATCTTGAATGAAACATTAAGCAATCTTGGACCCATCTTTCTCCTTTTAGGTGAAAAACTCTAGAAGTGTTGGAAAGAAAGTAGGTCCCAAAAATCTATGTTTCAATTCCATTCTAAATTGGTAACATTGTTTTGTCTAGATATCTTGCATATCCATTATGTATGCATGATATTTTATGGTTAAAAGAAAGTAATAGCTATTATAATGGTATTGGTCTTTATTTTATCTATTAATTTTGTTATCCTATATTTATCTAGAAATATTTGGGTATGTGTAGGATCATGATGAGCCAAAAAGTGGTGATATGATGGGTATGTGTAGGGTATGTGGCTGACGAATTTTTTTAACCCAAAATTGATGAAATGAAACAGGTTTTTAAAGGAGATTCTCAAATTTCCACCAATATAAATTATGCTTTACTTTGAATTTAATAAATTATTATTATTCATTTTCTATTTGAATTATGATTAAAGTCCTGATTGATAGGTTGATTGAAAAACATCTAGAGCTTTCAAATGGTTTCACATTTTTTAAATCCAAAACATGTGCCACATTCTATGCTTCACATACTATAGGATTAAAAATAATAATAATAATTTCATGAAGGTTTGACCAAGTTAAGGTGGTCAAAAATATGATTTTTTATATTTTTTTAAATTTTTAATAAAAAATTCATAATTAATTATTTAATTGGAAAAAAATTACAAAAAAATATGCATCAAATCGGGACATGAGACCTCTACTTATATCTAAAATCTTAGAAAAAAAATATTATCATTTTATTGTGGTTGGGGTGGTCAAACAAACACCTACTTCTTATTTTTTCCCTAAAATGTAAACACTACTACATTGAAATTTCAAATTTTCACCAAATAGATTTAAAAAAAAAAAAAAACCTAGTAGTTTAAAAACTACATTCAATTTTCTACAGATTCTATTCTTACATATTTTTGAACTAATATAGATAACTTATTCAAATTTTTATGTCAAGTTTCCTAACTCTAATTTTTCTATATTTTTTGCCACTTAAGGGCCTATTTTTTCCATGATGATCCTGCACATACCCATTTTCATTGTTCCTTTTCAATTCTTTGATATAATTAGTTGAGCTAAATATGTGATATTCTATCTTATTTCAACTATGTTCTTAATTATAAATCCAAACATTTGTATTAGTGTAGTCAAGAATTTAAATTCATTCTCCTGTTCCTGATGATAGACTATTGAGTGTGATCCAAAATATTGAGGAAAAAAACATACATAGTTTAAACCAAAAGTGTACACTACTTGAATTGATGGACTACAGAAAAATCATATTTTTCTTATACTCAAAACAACAAGAAACTGTGGAAATTATGGATGAATTTTATCTTAGCAGAGAAATGATTTTTTTTCTTGATTTTATGAGAGAAGACCAATTCATTTTTTTGTGAAAGGGAAATAAAGAAACCAATAATTCAAATTTAACTCAACCTCAAATACCTATATTCAAAGTTGTGTGCCCAATTTTGGGTCATAGAGACCTTTTAATCTTTATGCTTTTGTATCAACTAGTTTATATATTAGCAAGGTTTCTAACCCATTCAATACATTCTTGATCAGTAACTCATGTACCTCTAGATTATTTTTTTTGTAAATTTTGTCAATTTTTATCAGAATTCATTATCACACCATTTTTATCTTATGGTACACAAAATATCTATATTTTTTTAATCATATAGTCAAATATAGGGTGTGTCATTGATTTAATGTTTTCATGACATTATTTTGTTAATCCCTTTGGCTTATGTGTAAGATCATGATTTTAGCAATGGTACACAGTGGGTTTGTACATTTTATAATGTTATTAGAGATTAAAAGGTATAAAAAGTGTGCTACCCATCTAATTAGGATTTCACCAAATCTTTGGCACACTCTCACAATGGTGGCATTGAGATTTTAGTGTTCCCAATGTGGCATTAGTCAATAAATTTGTGGTTCCCCTCTTTATTTTTCCCACATGAACTTAAGGTATATGAATAATAATAATGATGAGTGAGAGATTATAGTAATCTTTAACATTCCAAAAATTTTATTAGCTATTTAATTCATGGGTTAGGGTGGCATTAAAATGGGAATATATCTCCATAATAGGATGGACCCTAGGCTTCTTGGTTATTTTTTAGGTGCAAGTATATCTATTATTAGTGTGAATATTTTCCTTCTTAAGTTTACTTAGTATTAGTTGTGAATTTGTTATTCAGGTAGTTTTTCCAGTCGTGGAAAGTTTCTCACCTATCACCCACTATTCATGCCTTTATAAGACACTTTGTACATTATGTTTTCATATCACAATGCATTCCTTTTCACTCTTGGTGAAATAGATTCTCCTGTTGCTTCTGTCTTTTTGTGAAGGTTTATTTTGGTGTGTAGTTTCTCTTGGGTGCTCCAAAATGGTATTAGAACAATTTCATTGCAACCATCATCTAGAGAGTTTCACCATGCATGACTTGAAGGAAAATTGGAGGCAATTTTTGATATGAAAGAGGTCCAAATTCATTTCAGAGAGCTTATTGTGCCTGAGGAGAGCACATTTGAGGCAACACTTCTCTCCTTTGTTTTTGGCATCATTGGGAGACACTAAAACACATATTTGAGGGGTGAGTTGCAGATTTGTGACTCATTCTTTCTTTGGTTGCAGTGATTTGAAGAGGTCTCCATTTTGCATTTGGAAAAAAATTGAAATCCAACCTTGTCCTTGTTTGGAGACTTCATTTTGAAGAGTTCGTGCACCATCCACTCTTGAGAAATTTTCAACATAGTATGATTCTTAGTCCGAGAAGCATTTTCAGAGGGTCGATTTTACTATCTAGAGGTGCACGTTTGCATAGAGGTGATAAAGGAGTTTAAGAGTGTACCATAGAAAAATACATCATTGAAATTTTCATGGTTATTTAGGTCTTTCTCTTATGATTCTTGACCTATTTTTCTTTGATTTAATGTTGCAATGTAACTTAAACATTCACATTAGGTCCTAAACATTCAAATTATGATGTCTTATGAAGGTGTTGTGAAGTGTTGCAACACATTTCTATACTTTTCTAGACTCTTTTCATTATAATTCATCTAAAAATCATTTTTTATCCCTTATCAAGTCCTATTTTAAAGTGTTGTAAAGTCTTGTAACAAGATTTCATGCTTTTCTAGGCTTCTCATCACTATTTACACCTTTATTTTGCTTTATTTGACCCCTTTATGCAATCATAAGACTTAATTAAGTGTATTTTTTAATGTAAACCTAACAAACAACATTTAATGGAACTTAATTCCTAACACCCACTTACAAGCCTAGAGTGGGACCCATTCACCATGGGAGGTGAATGAGTCCCTCTTGGATCCAAATGCAAAATAACTCAAATTTTCTTTCATTTTTTTATTCAAAAATAGCTTATGTTGGCTTGTGAAGTTGTACTTTTGGGTTATTAGGGTATAAGTGTGTATAAATAAGTTTTTTTCCATCCATTTCAACCCCCATTCATCTCATTTGCTCATACACCATCAATTAGCATTCTTGCATTCAATCCATCAAAGCATCATTCAATCAAGCAATTTCCAAGTATCTTCGAGCAGCCATTGACATATGTTTAGACTTCTACAACAAAGTTTTTGGTGATTTTAGGACATTTTCATGTTGTTTATTCATCATTCCTTGCTCATTTCATTTCATTTTTTTATTAAGGTTTTGATTGCCAAAGTGGGCTTTGACTAAGGAAAATCCCTATACTCTAACCCTTAACCATTTTTCTCATTTTGCATGTGTTTTTATAGACTTTATATGTAGATTTTTCAAGAAAATAGGCGTTGAAAGGTGGTTAATAAGTCATCAAAGTGTTTCAAGTAAACTAAACCCTAATTCAAGTTTGGAGACAACGGATGACACATTTTCTGCAGGTTTGACTACATGAACTCGACAAAAAGACAAGTGCAAATCTTGACCTACAAGATTGACCTTTGAATTTGTACAATTTTGGGGGAGCACTGATTTTCCATCAGTGGCAAATGAGTCCCACCTGAAGGCTAAAAAAGTTAATTTTGTCATAATCCAGTTCACGATAGTTGGAAAGTAGTTTCAGGTGTTTTTACTAGTAGGGAGACTGATTTGCCATCAGTGGCGAATGAGTCCCACCTGAAGGATTAAAAAGTTGATTTTATCAGAATCCAGTTCACGACAATCAAAAAACAATTTTAGGTGTTTTTACCAATAGGAGGATTGATTCTCCATCAGTGGCAAATGAGTCCCACTAGTGATTTATAGTGATTTTTTCCAATTTCTAAAACCTTTCAAGATTAGTACTCAACTTCCAAGTGCACTATGTTAAACCTCATTCAATTATCTCTAGGCATTAGTTCATATTTTTAGTTCATTTTTGCATACCTCACTATGTTTTCAAAAATTGCATATTTCATTAGTTTTACATTAATAATCAATGAATTTCATCACTTGGTTGTATTTAGAACATTGCATTTAGTAATAATTCCAGCATACATTACTTTATTTGAGTGAACCACCTCAATTTTAGTGTTCTATTTCTCTCCTTTTAGGTGAAAGATCCTGAGTGTGAGAGAATTCCATAGTACCACAAAATTGATGGTTCATTTTGATGAACTTGCATTTTGACCACTTATCTTTTTTATTTCAATTACATCTTTCATCCTAGGTTTCCTTTGCATCAACATTGATTTAGGTTTGGTTTTGTTTTTGCATCCTAGGGTTTCTAAAATGGCATTGGTGAAAGAATTGTATAGACTTCAGTTTTGCAAATCAAATGATTAAAAAATGTAATGTCCCCTTCTCAAGCATGACTTCTTTTGATTGACCGTTGGCCTATTCTGGAGACTCGTAGGCATCTCGGTGGTGAAATTAGGGTTTCTTGGTAGGTGGTTTCTTGTGCTCACGGATTGGTGATTGAACTATAGATTCCTTCTGGGTTTTTCGTGAGCTTTTCGGTGGTGTGTTCTACTTGGCATTCTAAGCACTTTCACAAATTTACTATTTTAGGTAAATTCTATTTTTGGCAGTGGTCCTGTTGGGTTTGACACGATTGACCTTCTACTTTAGTATGTTCAGTTGGATTGCTCAACTTTGGATTTTGGGCACATTTGGAGAGATAAGTTGAATTATTTTAATAAAGTCACATTCTAATGTTATAATTTGCTGTTGACCCCGTAGCCTAGTGATTGAACTTATGTTGTTTTTAAAAGAGGGTCTTTGAGGGGTGGTGCTTCATGAAGAAATTTTATTATATTCTTAAGTCCAAAATCAATGTTTGAAAAGGTACGCCCATCCTTGGTGAAAGATTATTTTAATTTAAAAAGTCAAAATTGCTTCAAGACAAAAGGGACGCCATCCTTGGAGGGAAAAGGAGTTACTTTAAATTTGAAAAGCAGGGTTTCTAGAAGCTTCTGGTGTGCCTTCACAAAGTTATAAAAGGAGGTCTTGGTCTTCATTTGTATCATCCAACATCTTGACTAAAGTTATGCTGCTGAAATGGTGAGAGGATTGCTTCGAGGAATGAATGCCTCCTAGCTAGGCTCAACTTCGTCCTTGTGAGACAACACCTAGTGGAGAGGTTTGCTTGTTTTGAGTGAATTTTGTAGTGGGGATTTCTTTGTTGTGAGTTAGTTGCATTTGTAGTTCAGTTATTTGCATTTTCATGTTATTTTCTGGAGTTGCTGAGAACATAGCTGATTGTAGTTTTCATTCATACTTCAAAAATACAAAAAGATATCATTCTGGGTGTTGTTCCTTTCTTCTTGTCTAGGGTGGGCGCCCCTTTTGCACCAATTTACAGATTTTATTTTGAAGAAACTGAATTTTAAGAAGAAAATTGCCCCTCTCATAAAGCCATACCATTCTAGATGCCTTGGGATTAGTGCAGAAAATAAATAACAGCAGTTGGGTTCTATTTTGTGTCTTCATCATAGGCGCCATCATAATAGGAGTTATTTGCATTAGTTTTCATGCATTATGGGTAAGTGGTGAGTGTTTTGAGAGCATATCATTGAACTACTGTATTGTTGTTAACAGTTTTTAGTCCTTACTCTATCATAATAGTGTGCATAGAATACATCATTTGAGTTGGGTCTGGAAGGAGAGTCATTGAGAGGACTTAAGGATAGCATTATACATTGTTGCAACATTGAAGACTCTCTTATCTTATGCTTAACAGATAAATTTCTGATATTGTAAGTTGAACAGTAGTATTGTTAGCATCTTTCTTATTTCTATTAATCTCATCTTTGTAACTGCCCACTGAATAAGTGGAAGAGGTTGGCTTGTCGCCTATTTACTTGATTTGCATTGTAATTTCATAAGTCTCCACCATATGGTCACCTCTTATCCATCATGGATTGAGTAGCACATACTTGGTGTTGAGTTAATTTCCAGTATTGCAATAGATAGGCATCCTTTGACCATATGCTCGTCGTTCGCCGACGCATTTCTTGGTTAGAGTTCTTGTTTCAGCATTTCCTTTAAGATCCTCTGACCAATGCTCACACCTTGCCCACATCGGGATCCTAGTGTACATTCTGGTTAGAGTTTCTTTCAGCATCGTTTTGGTTTATGAGCTAACCTTAATGGGTGCTTGTTCATTGTAACTTGCAATTGAAAAATCAAAAAAATTGGCTCGGTATATTTTAGTGGTATCAGAGCCACGCATCCTACCATCCTGTGAAAACAACCTTCTATGAGTGATAGAGAACAGAGGTACTTGGAAAGGTATACAAGAGGGATACCATTCAGAAATAGTTGTATCAGGTTCCAAAAGGTCAGATAGTATCAGAGGTTTTGAGGGCTAATTGGGAGCCTTCTGAAGAAATAGAAATGAGGGATAATGAAAGGACTTTAGGGGGCAATGAAAGAAGTTCTGGCAGCACAGGTGATAGTGGGAAAGGTATAGACAATTCGGCCAATCTAGGCCAAGGGTTCGATAAGAAGATGGATGCTTTGTTGGATATGGTTTCTCTCATGTTGGGGAGATTGGGTCAGAATACTCCACAGAACAATACAGGGCATGCCGGTGAGCATAGTGCTTCCAACCAGCATAATGGACATGTTGTCCAACCTTCAGCAAGTAGCACATACATCTCTGCTAGACCATTCAAACCCACATTTTTGGCACCAGCAAACCCACATCCTGATCCTAAAGAAAATGCTTCAACTTTGGAGCAGTTGAGGATAAGTCGTACTGAATATGAAACTCTTCTTGATGAAGTCAAACTAGACATGTCCTTCAATGACTACATGGAGTTTAGAAGGAAGAATAGAGGCAAAGGGAGAAATTATGATCAAAGGAGAACACCAGTACAAGGAGACTTGTACCAAGCTATCAACAAGGTTATGCTTCCCCACTTTGATGGAAGTGATAATAGTTTTGCTCGAGCTTGGATACAGAAGCTAGACAACTATCTGGCTCTTAGACCAATGGCTGAAGAAGAAGTGATTAAGTTCGCTACGCTACACCTAGATGGGGTGGCACATGAGTGGTGGTACCATGGCCTAGTCACCTTAGGTCATGGGTCTATCACTACCTATGATGAGTTTACCAATAGACTCATTAAGAGATTTGAGAAGAAGGACCAAGAAGTGCATTTCAGGGAGTTGGCACAGTTGAGGCAGTATGGCACTGTTGATGCCTACATAGCTGAGTTTCAAAAACTTTCAGTAATGGTCACTGGAATCACGGAGAGAAGATCGATGATCCTATTCAGCGAAGGATTGATGGAGCCACTCAAGGGTTGGATTAAAGCTTTTGATCCACCCTCCCTACAAGAGGCAATGAAGAAAGCTAGAAACATGGAGTGGGTTGTTCCCAAAGCGAAGTTCCATTCCAAGCCATCATTTCACAAAGGGGATAGAGGGAAAAAGCCTCATCAAAAACCTCACCATAAGGAGTTCAAATAACAGAAACCTCATGGCACAAGATTGGATCCAGAGACTATCAATGAACTCCAAAGAAAGGGGTTATGTTTCCGTTGTTGGGAAAAATGGTCCCAAGATCATGTTTGCCCAAAGGGAGCCAAAATCCATCAAATTGAGTTCTATATAGCTAAAGAAAGCAATTCTTATTTTTCTAATTAGAAAACTGATTTTGGGGACAGCGAAGAAGAAAGAGCTCCAGAAGAGTCCGAAAGCGAAAGGGGAAGTGGAGGTACATTGGCTCAACTTTTGAGCTTTCAAAAGAATGATTCCTTCAAAGTTCGAGGGATGATCAAAGGGCAGCATATCATTGCTCTAATTGACACTGGGGCAACACATAACTTCATAGATGAAGCTGTGGTGGTAAAGAAATGGCTGCAAATAGAAGATTTTGAAGGCTTTAGAGTTATGGTTGTTGATGGGTTTCACATCTCATGCACCAAGAAGATTCCAAACATGTCCATCCAATTGGGCAATTATGAAGTCAAGGATGACTTCTATGTGGTTAATATTGGAGATACAGATGTCGTCCTTGGCATTCAGTGGCTGCAATCTCTTGGAGAGATCTCTTTAAATCTGCAACCCATGGAACTCAAATTTCAATCCGATGGAGAGAAGGTGGTGTTAAGAGGAATGTCAAATGGTGGTCCTCAGATTGTGTCATTCAAGAGAATGGCAAGGCTGATACGTCATGACCAAGTGGAGTGGGCTGTGGAGTGCATGATTCTTCCCACTAGCTCGGTTGAGACAAAGAGAGATTATCCACCAGATATTCAATCTTTACTCACCAAGAAGAGTAAAGTGTTTGCTGATTTACCTCTTGGACCACCTCCTGATCAAGGTTTAGAACATGTCATAGAGCTCAAAGAAGGAGCTAAGCCAGTTATCACAACTCCATATCAATACCCCAAAAAGCAAAAGGATGAGATTGAAAAGAACATTAGAGAGCTCTTGGAGATGGGCTTCATTCATCCAAGTAAGAGTCCCTTTCCTTTAGCAGTTGTTCTAGTGAAGAAGAAGGATGGTACCATTCATATGTGTGTTGATTATTGTGCTTTGAATCAAAGCACCATCAAAAATCAATATCCCATTCCAAGGATCGATGAGCTCATTGATGAGCTACATGGAGCTAAATTCTTTTCAAAGATAGACTTGAGGTTGGGCTACTATCAGATTCGAATGAGAGGATCTGATTTGGAGAAGATAGCCTTTAGATGTCACTATGGTCACTTTGAGTTCCTAGTCATGCCATTTGGGTTGACTAATGCTCCTGCTACCTTCCAATCTTGCATGAACAGAGTCTTTCAGAAGCAGTTGAGGAAGTTTGTGCTGATATTTTTTGATGACATCTTGATTTTCAGCAAGACTTGGGAAGATCATCTCAAACACTTGGAGGAAGTGCTTAACATCCTGGAATCAGAAAGCTTGTTTGCCAAAGAATCCAAATGTGAATTTGGAATGAAGGAGCTACTTTACCTTGGTCACATAATTAGTGTTGAAGGTGTGAAGGTTGATCCAGAAAAGATCAAGGCTATTGTTGATTGGCCACCTCCTGAGAACCTAACTCACTTGAAATAGTTCTTGGGCCTTTGTGGATTTTACAAAAGGTTTGTGAAGGGCTACTCTCAGAATGCTGCTCCTCTTACTGACCTTATGAAAAAAGGAGCTTTTTGCTGGTCCGAAAAGGCACAGAGTACTTTTGATAATTTGAAGAAGATAATGAGTTCTTGTCCTGTTCTTGCTATTCCAGATTTTTCCAAGCCCTTCGAGCTATAGTGTGATTCATTAGGTGAAGGTGTTGGGGCTGTTTTAATGCAAGATAAGCATCCCATCATGTTTGAGAGCAGAAAATTAAGAGGATTTGAGAGGACCTACTCTATTTATGACAAGGAAATGCTTGCAATCATGCATGCGTTAGCCAAGTTCAGACAGTACTTGGTGGGAGTAAGTTTGTGGTCAAGACTGATCACAATAGTCTCAAACATTTCATGCATCAAAAAGATTTGAATGAGAGGCAACAGAAGTGGGTGAGTAAGCTTCAAGCTTATGATTTTGACATTGAGTATGTCAAAGGAAAAAACAACATAGTGGCTGAGGCGTTATCTAGAAGACCTCATTTGAGCTCATTATGTGAGCTTACTGCTGATTGGAAGAACATGTTGATTGCTGATTATGCCAAAGATCAGTTTGCAACCAGCATTATTGAGGGTACTTTTCATGACAAAAGGTACAAGGTGGTTGAAGGGCTGATACACTACAAGGGTAGAATCTTTTTGGTGGCTGATTCTAAGCTCAAAAAGAAGATTTTATTGACATTTCATGACATTCCACTTGCTGGTCATCAGGGATTCTTCAAGACATATAGGCAGAACCGGGAAAGATTTTCTTGGAAAGGGTTCAAAGGAGAAGTTCAACATTACATTCAGGAGTGTCCTACTTGTTAGATGAATAAAAATGAGCATACACTACCAGCTGGTCTATTGCAACCTCTTCCCATTCCCAATCAAAAGTGGGAAAGCATCTCAATGGACTTCATCACTGGTTTACCCAAAGTTCAAGGAACAGATTGTATCTATGTTATAGTAGATAGATTGACAAAATTTGCTCATTTCTTTGCCATTACCAGCTCATTTTCAGCAGCTCAAGATGCAGATCTATTTTTTCATGAGGTGTTTAGATTGCCTAGGTTGCCAAGAAACATTGTGAGTGATAGGGACAACAAGTTCCTAAGCACCTTTTGGCAAGAGGTCTTCAGAATGAGTAGTACAGTGCTTACTCCAAGCACTAGTTATCACCCTCAAACTAATGGGAAAACAGAGATAGTAAACAAGTGGTTGGAAGGGTATTTGAGGAACTATGTTTCAAAACAACAAAGAGCATGGGTGAAATGGCTTCACTTAGGTGAGTATTGCTACAATTCTTCCTTTCACATGTCAATAAGGATGTCACCTTTCATGGATCTTTATGGTTATGAGGCCACTAGCTTTGCTGATTTGGTGTTTGGTGATAGCAAAGCCCCTCAAGCCAAGGATATGTTACAGCAGAGTCAAGATATCTTGAAATCTTTGAAGAACAATCTGTAGATAGCACAGAATCAGAAAAAGATGTATGCTGATCAGCTGCATGTTGAGCGCTCTTTTGAGGTTGGAGATATGGTTTATCTTCGACTACAGCCTTACAGAAAGTCTACTCTCAAGAAGAGTGGAGCTGAGAAGCTCAAGCCTCACTTCTATGGACCGTTTAAGGCTATCAGAAAGGTGGGAGCAGTAGCTTATGAGTTGGAGCTACCTTTGAGTAGCAAAGTACACAATGTCTTCCACGTGTCTTGCCTCAAGAAGGCACTTGGACACAACGTTATTGCTTCATCATAGTTGCCACCTTTGCATGAAGAAGGATAGTTAGTTTTGATTCCTGAGGAGATTCTTGATTCCAAAGAGCATTCTTTGAGGAAAAGAACAATTAGAGAGTATTTGGTGAAGTGGAAGAACTTGCCCATGGAGGATGCGACTTGGGAAAATGAGGAGATTTTGCAGCATCTGAGTTTGTGATTTCTTGAGGACAAGCAATCTTGGGGAGGATGTACTGTAATATCCCCTTCTCAAGCATGACTTCTTCTGATTGACCGTTGGCCTATTCTAGAGACCCGTAGGCTTCTCGATGGTGAAATTTAGGGTTTCTTGGTTGGTGGTTTCTTGTGCTCATGGATTAGTGATTGAACTCTGGATTCCTTCTGGGTTTTCCGTGAGCTTTTCAGTGGTGTGTTCTTCTTGGCATTCTAAGCACTTTCACGAATTTACTATTTTTAGTAAATTCTATTTCTGGCAGTGGTCCTGTTGGGTTCAGCACGATTGACCTTCTACTTCAATATGTTCAGTTGGATTGCTCAACTTTGGCTTTTGGGCATGTTTGGAGAGATAAGTTGAATTATTTTAATAAAGTCACATTCTAATGTTATATTTTGCTATTGACCCCTTAGCCTAGTGATTGAACTTGTGTTGTTTTTAAAAGAGGGTCTTTGAGGGGTGGTGCTTCATGAAGACATTTTATTATATTCTTAAGTCCAAAATCAATGTTTGAAAAGGTACGCCCATCGTTGGTGAAAGATTATTTTAATTTAAAAAGTCAAAATTGCTTCAATACAAAAGGGACGCCATCCTTGGAGGGAAAAGGAGTTACTTTAAATTTGAAAAGCAGGGTTTCTAGAAGCTTCTGGTGTGCCTTCACAAAGTTATAAAAGGAGGTCTTGGTCTTCATTTGTATCATCCAACATCTTGACTAAAGTTATGCTGCCAAAATGGTGAGAGGATTGCTTCGAGGAATGAATGCCTCCTAGCTAGGCTCAACTTCGTGCTTGTGAGACAACACCTAGTGGAGAGGTTTGCTTGTTTTGAGTGAATTTTGTAGTGAGGATTGCTTTGTTTTGAGTTAGTTGCATTTGTAGTTCAATTATTTTCTGGAGTTGCTGAGAACATAGTTGATTTTAGTTTTCATTCATATTTCAAAAATACAAAAAGATATCATTCTGGGTGTTGTTCCTTTCTTCTTGTCTATGGTGGGTGCCCCTTTTGCACCAATTTATAGATTTTATTTTGAAGAAACTAAATTTTAAGAAGAAAATCACCCCTCTCATAAAGCCATACCATTCTAGATGTCTTGGGATTAGTACAGAAAATAAATAACAGCATTTGGGTTGTGTTTTGTGTCTTCATCATAGGTGCCATCATCATAGGAGTTATTTGCATTTGTTTTCATGCATTATGGGTGAGTGGTGAGTGTTTTGAGAGCATATCATTGAACTACTGTATTGCTGTTAACAGTTTTCAGTCCTTACTCTATCATAACAGTGTGCATAGAATACATCATTTGAGATGGGTCTGAAAGGAGAGTCATTGAGAGGACTTAAGGATAGCATTATACATTGTTGCAATATTGAAGACTCTCTTATCTTATGCTTAACAGATAAATTTATGATATTGTAAGCTGAACAATAGTACTGTCAACATCTTTCTTATTTCTATTAATCTCATGTTTGTAACTGCCCACTAAATAAGTGGAAGAGGTTGGCTTGCCACCTATTTACTTGATTTGCATTGTAATTTCATAAGTCTCCACCATATGGTCAGCTCTTATCCATCATGGATTGAGTAGCACATACTTGGTGTTGAGTTAATTTCCAATATTGCAATAGATAGGGATCCTCTGACCATATGCTCGTCGTTCGCTGACGCATTTCTTGGTTAGAGTTCTTGTTTCAACATTTCCCTTAATATTCTATGATCAATGCTCACACCTTGCCCACATCGGGATCTTTGTGTACATTCTGGTTAGAGTTGCTTTCAGCATCGTTTTGGTTTATGAGCTAACCTTAATGGGTGCTTGTTCATTGTAACTTGCAATTGAAATTTTTTAAAAATTTGCTCAGTATATTTCAAAAAACTATAACTCTACATTTGCATCTAAAAAGAATCAAAATCACTTTAAATTTTTAGGAAAACACAACAAAATCTCATACCTAGTCTCATTCGCTACCCTGGGTGAATCAGTCCACCTGCACATTTTTAACTACATTTTCAAGCATTTTTTGGGCATTTTCTGTATTACTATTTTATGTTGTTAGTTTATGTTATACTGTTTTAAATTTTCAATTTTATCTCCTTTCTTGCATCTTAGTTTAATTTTATTTATCATCATCATGGCTTTTTTATTTAATAAGTTTTGAAATTCATTGAAATCCTTAGTAGAAATGTCCAATTGTGCCTTTGGCTGTGATCCTAATGACCTTGAGCTTCCTCCTGATTTTTCAACTCTAAATGAATGTCCTCCCCATGTTGTATAAATCATTGGAGAAGATGATGATATCATGAACAAGTTCTTAAATTCATGCCTTGAAAACCTTGAATTCAACGTAGCCTTTTACCCATCCATGAAGTCACAAGATCTTCCTATTGTTTTACCTCCTGACATGTTTGATTATTTACATCCTAAAATGACTAAAGGACCTAAGTTCCCTCCCAATAATGGACCTAGTTCCTCTACACAACCACATACTCACCTATTTTATGATAACAAAGTTACAAACACATCAATCAACCTTGAAGAAACATATGGAAAAGTCTTTACTATTTTAAGCAAACAAGGTTGTGACACAACAACTGAGCATAACATTCACCAAGTTTTAGAACAAAGACCAATATATGAAACCACAATAGGATTAGGATATCAAGATCCTCCTCATGACAACAAGCCTCCTTTTGAACATTGGAGGCTTTGAGATGATGGTACAGTGATCTTTAATTATCCTCCTGACTTGAATTTACTCCTCCCACGTGAACAACCATCACTTGATTCTAGTGAAAAGGATGTTATGAACCCCATGGGTCCTCTTCCTCCTTCAATCCATGAAAAAGGTGAATCTATCAAATGCAAGAGGCCTTACAAATTGAAGAAACTAAAGTTTCCTCTCCATCCAACAGGTTGGTCATCCATCCTAAAGATTATAACATACCATATTGCAAATATCATCATGTTCTTGGCCACTGAACTGATGAATGTCGATCATTGAAGGACATGCTAAACAAGTATCACTTCACTGACACAAACTACTATCCTATCATCCCATAGTACACTTTCCATCATTTTTCTTTTCCTTTTTCTTTTCTTTGGTGGGCTTGCATGTGTGTATCATGTTCCCCCATAATGTGTGTTTGTTGTTCTCTCTCTTTGTGCACTTCCTCATTTGTACCTATATTCTTCTATATGCCATCCACTTTATCTTTTATTTTGCACTTTTGTTTTGTGTTTTTCTTTTGGGGATGATGCAAAGCATTGAGACACCCATGTTTCTTCCATGTTGACCCAAACAGTACCTTTTCCTTTTCCTTTTGTTTAATCTTTTCTTGTTTTTTTCATTTTGGGGATGACACAAGGCATTGAAACAAAAATGTCTCCTTCATGTTGACCCAAAAGCTTTTCCTTTTCTTTTGACTTTCATTTTATTTTCTCTTGTGTTTTCCTTTAGGGGATGATGCAAAGCATTGCGACCATAGTGTCTCTTCCATGTTGACCCAAAATGAACATTGTTCTTTTTATTTTGCTTTCACTCTCTTTGTTTCATTCTTCCAGTTTTATGTATTTTGGGAATGATGACAATTCTGTGCTCTTTAATAAAACCATTGCAACAATGAACAAACTAACCCCAAATCCATAGATCCCTTTGTGTTTGGTGTTTTCCTTTCTAGGGGGCAACCCTCATTTTCTTTTTTTTTCCTTTACATTTACATGAAGCAGTTTTTCTCAAAAACATATGACTTGGCATAGGGGCTTTCCGAGTTGGCTCTCATGTCTTGTTTTCTTTTTGGATGTTTTTTCCTTAGCTACTTTAAAGTAATTTCTCACAGAAAAATGTGTAGCAATTAATTTAAAGTGGGGGGCATACATTGGAATTATTTATTTGCATTCTTGGTTCTTAGTGTAGTCTTGTCACTTCATGATGCATTTGTCACTTTGTGGATGACATTGGGTATGATGTCCTTCATAAGTGTGATCTATCTTAGGATATTACATTCCTCTTAGTGGCCTGATGGGACACATTGCATCCCCTAAGTTTTGACTATGATATTCTTTGATTGTTCCTCTCTTAGAGACATTAGACACAATGCTCCCTAAGTGACATACCTTGCATGAGCTAAACAAAACTCCTTTGAACATCTTTTACATTTTACATTTTACATCTTTTCCACCTTGCATAATGTAGCTTGCATGTTTGTGGTACCATCCTATTTGTTCATGAGTTCTAAGCATACAAAGCTTTTCTTGTCTCATGAAGCATGAACTGACATTTTCCTTTGTGGTTCCTTATTAAATTTATTAGGCGGTATAACTTTGGTATGGTTGAGCGGGAAGCCCATTCTGTGGCACAACTTTCCCCATAGCCACCTATGTGTTTGTGACTACATACCAACTAGCGTATGTCTCTCACCTTTTGGGCCTTTTCACCTACTAGACCGCCATGAGTTATGTCACCCCAGAGTGAGTATGCATTCTATTTTTTGAAAAAACAACCTAGATCTAATTCACAACTAGCTGAACAAATGATCGAAGCTTGATCTGACTTTTCCTTTTTCCCATCTCCCATTCTCTTTCACACTTGTGTTCCTTTGTTCTTATGTTTATTTTTCCATGATATCTTCATCCTGGGGGGATGATCATCCCTCTTGATCATTGTCATTCCATATTTCTAGGATAAGTGCATTTGGACCTCCCTCTTAGTATGCATGGCTACTTTAGTGTGAGTTTGAAGCAAGTTCATCCTCTCACTAAAGTGGGGGCTAAATGTACCTTAGAAAAATGTATCATTGAAATTTTCATGGTTATTTAGGTCTTTCTCTTATGATGCTTGACCTATTTTTCTTTGATTTAATGTTGCAATGTAACTTAATCATTCACATTAGGTCCTAAAAATTCAAATTATGATGTCTTGTGAAGATGTTGTGAAGTTTTGTAATGGGTATGTGCACGATCATGATGGGCCAAAAAGTGGTGATATGATGGGTATGTGTAGAGTATCTGGTTGGTGACTTTTTTTTACAAAAAATTGATTAAATGAAAAGGGATTTTAAAGGAGATTCTCAACTCTCCATCAATATAAATTATTCTTTACTTTGAATTTAATAAATAATTATTATCCATTTTCTATTTGAATTATGACTAAATTCCTGATTGATAGGCTGATTGAAAACATCTATAGCTTTCAAACAATATCAAATTTTTTGAATCTAAAACATGTGTCACATTCTATGCTTCACATACTATAGGATTAAAAGAATGAAGTTCATGAAGTTTTGAGCAAGTTACGATGGTCAGACATATGATTTCTTATAATTTTTAAAAGTTGTAATAAAAAATTCATAATTAATTGTTTATTTGGAAAAAAGTTACAAAATAATATGCATCACATTAGGACATGAGTCCTCTACTTATATCTAAAATCTTATAAAAAAATATTATCATTTTATTGTGGTTAGGGTGGTTAGACAAATACCTACTTATTTCTCCCTAAAATTGAAGTACTATTGCATTGAAATTTTAAATTTTCACCAAATAGATTTTTTAAAAATAAAAATAAACCTAGTAGTTTAGAAACTACATTTAATTTTATATAGATTCTATTCTTACATATTTTTAAAATAATATAGATAACTTATTGAAATTTTTAAATCAAGTTGCCTTACTTTAATTTTTCTGATTTTTCGCCACTTAAGGGCCTATTTTTTCCATGATGATCTTGCACATACCCTAACACATTTCTATGCTTTTATGGACTCTTTTCATTATAATTCATCTGAAAATAACCTTTTTATCCCTTATCAAGTCTTATTTTAAAGTTTTGTAATGTCTTGCAACAAGATTTCACATTTTTGTAGGCTTGTCATCACTATTTACACCTTTCTTATGCTTTATTTGACCACTTTATGCACTCATAAGACTTACCTAGGTGCATTTTTGAATGAAAACCCAAAAAAAAAACATCAAGTGCAACTTAATTCCTTACACCCACTTACAAGCTTAGAGTGGGACCAATTCACCATGGGTGGTGAATGAGCCCTCTTGGCTCCAAATCCAAATAATTCAAATTTTCTTTCAGGTTTTTATTCAAAAATACCTTATGTCGGCATGTGATGTATTATTGGGATATTAGGGCATAAGTGTGTATAAATAAGTGTTTTTCCATCCATTTCAACCCCCATTCATCTCATTTGATCATACACCATCAATTAGTATTCTTGCATTCAATCCATCAAAGCATCATTCAATCAAGCAATTGTCAACTATCTTGGAGTAGCCATTGATATATCTTCAAACTTCTACAACAAGGTTTTTGGTGAGTTTAGGAAATTTGAATTTTGTTTATTCATCATTCATTACTCATTTCATTTCATTTCTTTATTAAGGGTTTGATTACCAAAGTGGGATTTGACTAAGGCAAATCCTTATACTCTAACCCTTAACCATTTCCCCCTTTTTACATGTGTGTTTGCAAACTTTATATGCAGATTTGTCAAGAAAATAGGTGTTGAAAGGTGGTCAATAACTCATCAAAGTGTTCCAAGTCAAGTAAATCCTAATTCAAGCTTGGAGACAACCTACAACCTGTTTTCTATAGATTTGACTCCATCAACTCGACAAGAAGACAAGTGTAGATTTGGACCTACAGGATTGACCTTTGAATTTGCATAATTTTGGAGGAATAATTTTTCATCAGTGGGGAATGAGTCCCACTTGAAGGTTGAAAAAGTTGATTTTTTCATAAACTAGTTCTCAACAGTCGAAAATCAATTTCAAGTGTTTTTACTAGTAGGAGGACTAATTCACCATTAGTGGCAAATGAGTCCCACTAGTGATTTTCAGTGAATTTTTATAGTTTCCAAAACCTTCCAAGTTCAGTACTCAACTTCTAGGTGCACTCTGTTAAACCTCACTCAATTCTGTTTCCATTAGTTCATGTTTTTAGTTCATTTTTGCATACCTCACTGTGTTTTCAAACATTGCACATTTCATTAGTTTCGCATTAATAATCAATCAATTTCATCACTTAGTTGCATTTAGATCATTTCATTTATTCATAATTCCATCATACATTCCTTTATTTGAGTTAACCACTTCAATTTTAGTGTTCCATCTCTCTGCTTTTAGGTGAAAGTTCCTAAGAGTGCAAGAGAAGTCCTTAGTACCACAAAATTGATGGTTTGAAGAGACCACAAATTTTTCCTCATTGAAGGAAAAAAAAAAATCTTTGGAGGCTATGATTTTATTCCTAGCAATCATGATTTTAATTAAAGATGGCTTGATTTGAATCTGCAACCCACATTTTTTCACTATGAAGGATGTAATTTCCATGGGTCAAAGTCTCTGGTTTCTAAGGGCGTGAAGGTTGTGTGTTGAGGAATTTTTTTAAAAGCCCATTTGGAAATTGGAGGCGTGATTTTCTATTGAACTTGGAAGCCATTTTTTTTTGCTGGTTGAAGGCGTAGGGTCTCCAAAATTTTCTCCATTCTTTTTTCTGGGGGTGAAAATTTCACTTTTTTCACTTGGCTGGAACTTTTGTCCCACATTAGTGAGACAACTAAAAGAAATAAGTCCTTTTATACTCTGGTTCCTTCAATATTGTTTGATCTTATTCTTGTCGAGGTTTTGATGGAGAGGCTTTAGCTCTTGTGGAGAGTTGCTATGACTTGTGGTTAATTTTTTGCATGTGTGGAAGAGGTACTCTAAAAATATATTTTCCATCTATTGTTGTAGCTTCAATTGTGAAAATTTTAGCAAAAATTCTAACATAGTTTCAATTGGAAGTTTTGTAGAGTGAATGTTTTGCCAATTTCTTGCCCCAAATCTCATGTTTTTTTGGTGTACCATAGATTTTTGGGAATGAGGTTTATAGGCTACTCTTGCACCCTTAGGATGTTTTTGTTGGCATATGGTTTTGGGAGATTGTTTTTGGATGTTAGTGTTGTCATTGATGGCAACTAGAGTCAGTAGTATGGTCCGCAATTTAGAAGTATTTCCTATTGGCAAGAAAAGTATAAGATTGTAATCTACCGGCAGAAAGCATGAAGAACATAATATCTGGTTGATAAGTTGGTCAAAATACTTCACCAAATCATTATTTTGTTATGTGGATCCCCAAGGAAGCTTATCAAGAATGTATATTACCTTATTGGTAAGTTTTGTGTTGTTGCATAAATCGGTGTATCAGTAAAGAGATTCGGTAGAATAATTTATTTTTATTTTCTCATTATGTTCAACCTGTTGTGTATGGCATGTTTCAGATGTATGAGGAATATTTATTTAACTATTTATTATTTTGGGAATTTTGATTTGGATCCCTACTACAGTCTAGTCGGCTTGTGTGGGTATGCATTAATTCTAATTGATGATTTGAGCCAACATGTAGAAGAATATTATATTTTGTTCAAAGCTGACATATAGCAATAAAATCTTGTTAGTGGATATATATGTGATATCAAAAATTCACTTTTGGTGTGTGTGGTGTGTGGATCAAGAAGTGAGAAGGTGTGTAAACAAAAAAGTGCAAAGCAACAGTATGAGCTAATATCAGATGATCTATCGAAAAGATTTTTTTTTTTGTGTAGCAGAAGGGTTTTCATGTAAGAAAGCAGAGCAGAGTAAAGTAGAAGTGTGAATTGGAAAAGAAGTCCAGAATCTATTTTATATGCCTCATTGGATCTGAATCCAGGCATTTGTAGATGTTATATTCTCAGTTCAACATTTTGTTGCAATCTAAAATATTTTGTAAGGCAGTGAGCCTTCCCTATTTTGACCAGTGAGCTCTAGGTAGTGTTCCTGAATGCAAGTGCATTGATTGCTTAAGTGTGCAAAACATAAGAAATGTAACTTGTTTGAAAAAACATTCTATAATGCAAGAACTCCTAGAAATCAATGGAAATTGTAGCAGAACTTGATGAAACTGAAAGTGTGCACCTGAAATATTGATGAAGACTAGAAATAGCTTTTGGAATGCTACTAATGCTAGTTTTTAGGCTTTGTGGGGCTCATTCACCATTCTAGGTGAATCAATCCCAATTTTGCAAAACTAATTTGGAACATGTTTAGGACAAAAGGGTATCTAAAAATGCAGAAAACCAAAAAATAACCTTGGAGTGGGACTCATTTTCCACCCATGGTGAATGAGTCCACTTTTAAATTTTTAAATATCCAAAAGTGGAATCTAGAGCTTTTGATCCGCACTTTAGACTTCTTTAGGTATGTGGTTATGAAACTATCAGATTTGATCCTAAAAATGATTTTTTTAATATATTTTTCCTTATCCAATGAAGAGGTGACTTGAATAACTTTTCAATGCAATATTGAATGATTTCTAAGCTTCCACAAGGCCTAAATCTGCAAACACACAAGACAAGAGAGAGAAATGTTGAATGTTAGGGCATCGGGGTTTTCCTTGGCAAAACCCCTTTTAGGTAATTAAACCAAAATGATGAAAGAATGGAATGAAACATGAAATAATGGATTTGATTACCTTGCCATGATATTTGATCTAGAATTTCTGCAATGAAACATGAAGAATCTACTCTTGAATGTATGAAAATTGTTGTCTTAATGCCTTGAAATGCTGAAGTCCTAACTTGTTTTCCTTGAGATGGAAGAACTATGGATGAATAATGATGAACGAATTGTGATTTAGGGTTTAGAGAGGTGATTTGATAGGAAATTAAACTTATTAGCCCAAAAATTGGATCCCCAAGGCCTAAACTTAAATTTCAAAATTTCCCTCTCAAAGGTCAAAAATAAGCCAAATGGGACTCATTCACCACCCATGGTGAATGGGTCCCACCTAGATGGGATTGATTCACCATGGATGTCAAATGGGTCCCACAGGGATCATTTTTATAGCTAGGATGCTAGGAGATAAGGAAATAAGGTTTAAATGATCATGTCTATGCTAGTTATTTCATCAAATATTGCCTTGGGATGCACAATATGGGGTAATAGCGGCCCATTAATGATGATGTGAAGATCAATTAGGGATTGGGACACAAAATTCAATGTGAAACTGTGATTAAATACACTTTACAACACTATAATGAGGTCCACACAACCTAGAAAGGAAAAAGAACCAATGTGAATGTGTAAAACACATTACAACACTAGGTTAAAGTTAAGCATTCTAGATTAATGTGAGGATGTATTTAAATACATTTTATAATGTTGAATTAGAGTGAATGGGTTCATTAAGTCTAGAAAATCATGAAAGTCTTTCACAACACTTTACAACAAATTTACAAGACATTGTTAAATGCATTTGAAAGGGTCCAATACCTAGTGTGGATGCATAAAATGCCTCACAACACCTGAAGCAATCCTTCATTTAGTCCAATTTGTCATGAAAATTAATCCCATGTCATGCAAGAGCTCCATTTTCTATGGTATATTTATCCCCCACTTTAGTGAGAGGATGAACTTGCTTTAAAATCACAATAAAGTAGAAATTCAAGAGAGATCAAGTGTATAGATGTCGATGAGAAAGAATGACAAAGATCAAGAAGGCAGTCAAGAACCTAGGATCCAAGATCCTAAGTCAAACCATCAAGATACATAATCATGTACTGGAAAGAAAAGGAAGAAGATAAAGATGAAATGAAAAGGTGGATCAAGCTTTGATCATTTATACAATTAGGTGTGGATCAGATCTAGGTTGTTTATCCAAAAAATGCATACTCACTATGAGGCGATGGAACTCTTTGTTGTCTACCGGGTGAGAAGTCCTAAAAGATGAGACACATATGGCCGATATATGCTCACACACACGAAGGTGGCTATGGGGAAAGTCATGCCTCAGAGTGGGCTTCCCACTCAACCATACCAGAGTTATATCTCTTGATAAATTTAATAAGACACCACAAAGAAAAATGATTTTCAAGCTCTACAAGGTAAGTAAACCTTCGTATGCTTGAGACTCATAGACATTGTTTAATTTAGAATAGTTCGAGTACTGTTCAAACGGATTTTGATTAGTTCATGTAATGTCTCATTTTTAGGGAACATCATGCATACTGTCACCAAGAGAGGATAAGTGAAAATGGTCTCATCTTGTTTTCAAGAGAGCACAATTGTAAGGTCTCATCCTAGGGAACATTGTGCCAAATGTGTCCAAGAGAGGAAATCGCAAGAAAAATAAAATCACACAACGAAATGTGAGTGGTGATGTATTCCCCCACTTTAAAGTGGTCGCAAACACCAATACTATGAGCAATTGTTGTAAATTAGAAGAAGAGGACATGAGAGCTTACTCAGAAAGCCTATGCCAAGTCATATGTTTTCGAGAAGCTATGTCATGAAAAAGAAAAGTATTTCATATGCGAGCCAACTTAAGGCATGTCATCCACATCCCAAGCTTGCTCTTATGTATTCATGAAAGGTTAACTACTAGCCAAAGGAGGCAACCAAAAGTGACATATGAGGACAATGCTTGCTAAATCCCTTTCCCCTGCTGAGTGTAGGACAAAGGTGAGCCAAAATGATTGATGAAATGCATTCTAGAGTGAAAATCAATATCAATTATAGGAATTAGGTGCCCCCATAGAGGGAATCATACCAGACTTCTGAAAAATGTTGGATTTTACACTCAAATCCTTAAATTCATTAAAAAAGTGACCATGAACTCTATGATAGTCACATAATGAAGTCTTGTAAGAGCATTTATTTTGAGTTCTAGGGGGAAGGGTGATCATGTGATCTTGGAGAAATCTCGACAAGATACCCTCTTGATCAAGTAGAGAAGGTGGTCATGTGGTTGGTATCAAAGATACATCTTTATTAGTAGTAGATGGCATACTTATGCAAGAATCTTTAGATTGCAATATTTTTTTCTCTCTAGTATAGGAGGGTATAAAATCTAACAAATTAAATTCGTGAACATTTTGCAAGATGAAATTGACATTAAGCAAAGGTGTAGTTGTTTGTTTTGTGTTTGGGAAAGGATGATTTTCAAGACCACTAGTGTCGAGGAGTTTAGGATGGATGATGGTTAAGGTTGATTTAGGAGTGTGTTGTTTGAGATAGTTGATGTTGAGTGAAGGTTTGGAAATTTCTATCTAAGGGAAATAACCAACACCATGAGTTTTTTTTTTTGTGTTATAGGGTCTATAGGGTTGTGGATACCTTGTTTGTGAGCACCACATCCTTTTCCACTATATCCAAGTTGTTTCATTAGTTCATAACCATGCCCATAAAGCTTTTTCATTACTTTTGGATTGGGTAGTTTTTCGTTATTTTGTTAGTGAAAGGTTGTTGTGTAGTTTGCATCTCTGTTTAAAGTGGTTGACACAAATGCTTTTGAAAGGTCATCCAAATTTTGTGTTGTCATTATAATTGTTTCTTTTCCCTTGTTCAAATCTTTGTGGATGATTTTGTACTCACCCATGAATTCATGTTCAAAATCCAAGGAACCCTAATCATCTTCTAATAACATCATGACTTGTTCAATATGTTGTTGTTTGTCCTTTTGTTGTGTGGGTTCCACTTGTGTAGTTGATGTTGATGTGTTTAGGGACGTTTCTTTGGTTTTCTCAAGTTGTAAGACACTATCAGGATCAAGATCAATGTCAAGTGTGTGGACTATGTTGTTGTAGATGTATTTCATTTTCTGATGAAGAGTGGAAGGAACACCTTTCATTTCTTGAATCCACTGTCTACCTAAGATAAGATTACATGAAAGTTCATAAGGCATAACATGGATTGGTGTATTCAAGGTGACCACTCCAATGGTAAGAGGCATAATTATTACCCGTAGTGGTTTCTTTTCAACATTGTCAAATCCCTTAATAGAGAAAGAATCAAGTTGAATGGTTGATTGAGCAATGCCAAGCCTATCTAAAGGGCTCACACTACACACATCAAGAGAAGAACTAATATCGACAAGAGTTCTCTTTATCACTTTTTTTTTGCATTGAGCAATGATCATGAAAGCATCATTTTGTTTTTACACATCCAAAGAGGGGAGTTCACTTTGGTGGAAAACAATGTCAACATTTTGGCCTTGAATTATTGCTGCAATATCAATTGGTGGCACGTTAGAAGGGACAAAAACTTGTTGTAAGGCTATTTGGATCATGTTGTGATAGTGAGGGGAGGCTTGAAGAAGGTCCCAATATGATATATTAGAAGGACTATTCTTAAGTTGCTAGACAAGATCATACTCCTTCCAACCTGGTAAGAAAGGGTTAGGTGGTAAGGGAGTTGGTGTTGGTTGTTGCAGTTGTAGATTATTTTGAGTGTTATATGTATAGCAATAGTATTATAACTCATCTACTATGATACATTATTGTGAGGTGGGTAGAGGATGAGTTCAAATTTATTTTGAGTTTGTTTGTGTAAGGGGGGTAAAGGATGAGTTGAGGTTCAATAATGTTAACATCCCTTAGCAAGTGAGAGTTTATTGTTGGAAAAACAAAGATAGACAACTGAGAGGGGAATCAATTGGCACAAAATATTTAAAATTTTCAAACTTTACTTAAATTAATCTTAGATCTGATGAATAAATAATAAACCATAAACAATCAACACATCAAAAACATAGAGAACACCAAGATTTTTTACATGGAAACCCTATTAGGGGAAAAAAAAAAGTGGATGTTAGTCCACAATATTATACCCTATTAAAAGTATAATGAAAAATAATGGGAATGCACATGCATTCAGGCACATTTCCTAGAGCTCACTACTCAAATATACAAAAAGGCTCACTACCCAACAATACACAAAAAATAAAATTAAATCCAAAGGGTATGAACTAAGAAAATAGCTTCTACACAAGCCTGATTACAATTCTAGTTAAGAACAAAAAAAATTCTTCACTCTTCACTCTCACTTTGTTCAACAATTGAATGAATAGATCAATGATCACACACTTGCACTATCTCTAGCTTTTCTCACTTCACACACACACCAATTTCACACAAGCAACCACTCTTATATATTTGCATCATGGAATACATCAACCACTTTGTTGACCAGAAACTATAAAACATAATTACAATGTCAGCCTAGGTTAGCAAATAAATTTTCAATGTGAATCAAAAACCATCAACTAATATTATGTTATAAAACAAAAAAATATCCATGAGAATTCCAACATTCAAATTTCAATCTCCAAGGATCCGCAATACATTACCACCTTCACGTTGTCTAGGAACATGAAAACCTGAACATGCATAAGAAAAATATTTGACCATGAGCACATTGATCAATGCAAACATACAAAAAAGATAGAGAATGATCTAGAGGCATCCACAAAAAACAAGAAATAAAAGAGAATCATATGGAGCAATCGAAATTACTAGAATCATGTAAACTTCAATCAAGAACATTGATAGAACCCACAAAAATATTGTCAAAACACAACTATTCATAACATGATCAAATTTTCATGCAGACCTCTGAAACTTCTAATAGATGATCTAGATACTCTCAACAATAAACCCTTTATTTCACAAAAACTAATCTTCAATGTACAGAACAAAAAACCTTCATGATCTTCATTGTTCCACTAGCAACCTATAACTCTTCCTTTAAAAATATTCTCAATAGTACCCTCGACATATACAACCTTTAATACAATAATTGATAATAGTGTTGAAATCAATGACAACCACATATCAACAACACAACCACAACATCCAACAATCTCCCCCTTTGGCATTGATGGAAACACATGATGTGAAAAATACCATCAACTCAGCTACAGTTACTCTCCCTTTGGTTCTGACTCTTCTCCTCAATTTCTCTTCTCCCCCTTTAACATCAATGGGAAAGATAAGCATTACCTTCCCACATATAAGATCTAAACCACATATCTACACATCTGACTATTCCCCCTAAGTGCAACCACAAAAACATCAATATGGATCAAGAAATATCTATGAAGTAGAATGATTGATGCAAATAAATGCATCTCTAGTTCATATCAGGAGGGGTAATCACCTCTACCATCCCTCTGAGATACTCAAAAGTTTCCTTCAGCAACGACTTAGTAAAAATGTTTTCAACCTATTCTTTGGTAGACACATACTCCAGTCTTACTTCTTTCATACTCACTTTTTCACTCAAGAAGTGAAACTTGATTGATATATGATTTGTCTTAGAGTGTACCACTAGATTAAATTATATGTTAACTGCACTTGAGTTTTCACATTATATGGAAATAGGTTCATCATATACTACTCTGATATCTTTCAGCTTCTATTTTATCCACATCACTTGAGTACAGTTATTTTTAGCAACAATATACTCTACCTCAGCAGTAGATAGAGAAATGGAATTTTCTTTTTTCTCAACCAAGATACCAGCTTCTTCCCTAGGAAGAAGGCACCACCACTAGTACTCTTCCTGTCATCTACATCTCCTGCCCAATCCACATTGGTATATGCATTCAAAGTAAAATCATCATCCTTTGGATACCATAGCCCAAAATCAATAGTTCCTTTTAGATATCTGAATATTCTCTTTATAGTAGTCACATGTGATTCTCTTGGATCAATCTAAAACCTAGCAACCATACATACAACATTCATAATTTCTGGTCTAGTCTAAGTTAAGTAGAGCAATCCACCAATAATTGACCTATATCTTGTTTGATTTTCCTTAGGAGAATCATCACTCTGAGTTAACTTGCATCTAGTCACCATGGGAGTACCAACTGGTTTTGAGTCTTCCATGGAAAACTTCTTCAGCAACTCTCTCACATATTTGGACTGGGATATGAAAATCCTGTTGTCTAACTAAGCAACTTGTAATCCCAGAAAAAACTTCATCTCTCCAATCATGGTCATTTCAAATTCACTCTTCATTTCATCAAAAAACTTCATACATAGATTTACATTTCCTCCAAAAATAATGTCATCAACAAAGACCTCAATAATTAACTCTTTCTCATGATCCAATTTGAAATATAATTTTTTGTTAACAATACCTTTATTGAATCCAAGCTTTAATAAGTATTTGTCTAATTTAGCATATCAGGCTCTGGGGGCTTGTTTGAGTCCATATAGAGCTTTCTTCAATTAGAAAACCATGTTTTCCTTATCAGTTAGTTGAAATCCATCTAGCTATTAAATATATACTTCTTCTAGCTCACCATTCAGAAAATTTGACTTCACATCCATCTGATAGACTTTATAGTTCTTATATGCAATATAAGCAAGAAATAACCTAACAAATTTAATTATGGCAACAAGGGAAAAGGTTTCTTCAAAATCAATACCTTCCATTTGTGAATACCCTTTACATACAAGTCTTGCTTTATTTTGGACCACTTCACCTTGTTCATTCAAATTATTTCAAAAGACCCACTTAGTACCAATCACATTTTTTTCTTTAGGTCAGGGAACAAGTATCCATGTATCATTATTTTCAATCTGCATCAGTTCTTCTTTCATAGCTTCCATCCAGTGTTCATCATTGTAGGCTTCATTGATATCTTTAGGCTCAATCTTGGATATCAGGCAATATTCTTCTATAATTTTTCTCCTAGTTTACACACCTTTATTCTTATATCCTATAATTTTATTTTCATAATGATTTAGCTTCACATACCTTGGAACTTTGGGACTCTCTCGAGCTTCTAGCTCTTCTTTTCTTTATTCTACACTTACACTTGTCACTCCTTCCTAACTTGATTTACTGGAACGTATGGCACAATTTGAAGTTGATTCTGTCTTTGAGCATTATTCAATTTGTTTGTGTTGTCTTCTTGGTCATCTAAATCATATCCACAATATCTAGATGATCTAGTAGAGTCCTCATCAACTCTGACGTTTTCACTCTCAACCATTTTTCTTAGTATCTTGTTATAGCACTGATAGGCCTTTCTTTTAGTAGAGTAACCTAGAAAGATTCCTTCATCACTTCTTGCATCAAACTTTCCTATATCCTCATCTCTCTTGATATAAAACTTAATTCCAAAGATCTTGAAATATCTAACAATAGGCTTATAACCAAACCATAGTTCAAAAGGAGTCTTACCAGAATTACCATTGACATTTACCCAGTTCAAAGTGTACACATTAGTGCTTACAAGTTCACTCCAATTGATGTGAGGCACATTTCCTTCAATCATCATTGTTCTAGCAACATCCAAAATTGTTTTTTTCTTCCTCTCTACAACACCATTCTTTTGAGGGGTTTGGGGAGCAGATAATTGTCTTCTGATTCCATGCTCTTCATAGAAATAATTAAAATTTCTAGAGGTGAATTCACCTCCTCTGTCTAACCTTAAGAATTTTATTTTCAAACCTTTCTCATTTTCCTCCATGGCCTTGAAAATTTTGAATTTTTATAATGCTTCACATTTTTCTCTTAAGAAAGCAACCCATATCATCCTACAATAATCATCAATAAGCAACATAAAGTACCTTTCTACATGAATACTTTTGACTCTGGAGGAACCACATAGATTAGTATGTACCAGCTCTAGTAATCCATTTGAATGATGTTGTTTGCTCTAAAAATAAACGCTTGTCTATTTTCCCATCTAACATTCCTTGCAAATTGTGTTAGCGGGATTTACTAGCTTAGGTAGATCTCTTACTACATGAGTGGAACTTAATTTGACAATGTTATCAAAATTCACATGACATAGCCTCCTATGTCATAACCAACTTTCACTAGTAGCATTCAGGTGAAAAATATTACCTTCTATCTTTTTACTTGAAGCAATTAATTTTCCAGATCTTCCAAGTATCCTGCATCTTCCATCTTTGAACTAAAGATCATAACCCTTGTCCACCATCTATCCAACACTCAACAATTTGTGCTTGAAGCCTTCAACATAAAGAAAATCATTAGTGTTATACTTACGACCATGAGAGATAGATCCTTTGCCATGAATCACACTAGCATTGTTATCTTCAAATATTACAACCCCACCATCATACTTATGAAGACTTACAAATTTTCTTTTGTCACTAGTCATATAATGTGAGAATCTGCTGTCAATAACCCACTCATCCTTTTCTTCAATTTAGGCTCCAAGAGCTTTCTCAACTTTAGAAGGTTCAGTAGCCACCAAACTAGTTTCCTTGATAGCAACGAACACCCATTCATCTTCATTTCCATTATCTTTATCAGACTCATCATCAGTCACTCCTTCACAATAGTAACATTTCTTTTCAAATCTAGATTTGTTGGGCTTGGATCTAGGAACTCTTTTAGGACACCTTGATGCAAAATGACCTATTTTACTGCAAGAAAAACATTTAATAGGCAACACTCCTTTATACTTACCTTGTCCTCTACCTTCTTTCTTCACAATCAGTGCTTCCAACTCTTCGACCTCTCTTTCTTCATCATAAATAGATGAATTTCTAGAACACTCTCCCAGATCATATCTTTTCTTGTTTCTTCTGGATAAAAAAGCCTTAAATGTAGTTTCAGACTTAGGAATAAATTCACCAAATTCACTTAACTCAATGGAAGCAAGTTTACCAATCAATGTATCTCTTGTCATATTCATCAATGATCTGGTTTCTTCAATAGCATGAGCCTTTGCTTTGTAAGAGGGAGGCAATGATTTGAGAAATATAGCTACAATTTCTTCCTCATCCAAGGTACCACCAACACATTTAATACACATCACTTGTTCATTTAATCTTCATAAAAGAAGAATATTTTCATCTTCACCCATTTTCAAATTTTTATACTTTCCTTTCAAAATCTATAATTTAGCCATTTTCACATGTACATCTCCTTCATACAAAGTTTCTAGCTTTATCCAAATCTCATGAGTTGTCTTCAAACCTATCACATTTTTCATTTCTAAATCTATTAGAGCACTCAACAAAGCTTCCATAGCCCTAACATTATTCTCAACTTCTTTAATCTCATCAGTAGTGGAAGGACCATTATGAGGAATAACATATGGATTCTTTGTAATATTCCAAAAGGGTTCTCCAATACACCTCAAATAACACTCCATCCTAGCTTTCCACAATGAGTAGTTTGTTCCATCAAATCTAGGATTGTGCTTCTTGTATGATGCCATCTCAGATCACCTCAAGCTTTTAAACTTCTTCAAAGGAACCGACTCTGATACCAATTGTTGGAAAAAAAAGGATAGACAAATGAGAAGGGGGTGAATTAGTTGTCACAAAATATTTAAACTTTTCAAACTTAACTTAATCTTAGATCTGATGAATGAATAATAAACCATAAAAAATCAGCACATTAGAAACAAAGAGAACACCGACATTTTTCACATGGAAACCCTATTAGGGGAAAACCCAAGGTAGATTTTAGTCCATAATATTATACCCTATCAAAAGTATAATGAAAAATAATGGGAATGCACATGCATTCAGACACACTTCCTAGAGCTCACTAATCAAATATACAAAAGGTATCACTTCCCAACAATACACAACAAATCAGATTAAATCTGGAGGGTATGAACTGAGAAAATAGCTTCTACAAAAGCCTGATTATAGTTCTAGTTAAGCATAGAAAAACTTCTTCACACTTCACTCTTACTTTTTTCAGTAATTGAATGAATAGATCAATGATCACACACTTGCACTATCTCTATCTTTTCTCACTTCACATACACACCATTTTCACACAAGCAACCACTCTTATGTACCAACATCATGGAATACAACAACCACTTTGTCGACCAAAACATATAAAACATAATTATGATGTCTGCCCAAATTAACAAATAAATTTTCAATGCGAGTGAAACACCATTGGCTAATATTATGCTATGACACAAAATAATATCCATGAGTGTGCCAACATTCAAATTTCAATCTCCAAGGATCCGCAACACGTTACCACCTTCATGTCGGCCAAGAACATAAAAACATGAACATGCACAAGAAAAATATTTGACCATGAGCACACCGATCAACACAGACGTACAACAAGGATAGAGAATGATCTAGAGGCATCCGCAAACAACAAGAACTAATAGAGAATCATTCGCACCAATAGAAGTTACCAAAATCACATAAACTTAAATCAGGAACACTAACATAACCCACATAAATGTTGTCAAAGCACAACTATTCATAACATGATCAAATCTTCATGCAGACCTTTGAAACTTTTGGTAGATGATATAGATACTCTCAGCAATAAACCCTTTAGTCCACAACAACTTATCTTCAATATACTAAACAAAAAACCTTCATGACCTTCACTATGCCATTGACAACGTGCAACTCTTTAACAATTTTCTCAATATCCTCGGCATATACAACCTTCAATACAATAATTCCTAATAGTGGTGACATCAATGACAACCACAACATCCAACATTTAAATCATTATTATGGTTCATGTCTGGCATCATTATATTCTTCCTTGGAGGAGGGTTTTGAGGAGAACTACAAATTGTTCTTGACATTCTAAGGTTGGTTCTCCAAAAAGGACTTCATCACAAGAATGAGGATGATCAATGGTTGAATTGTCTTGCTCAATAAGGTTTTTCTTAGGTGAAAGGGGATAACTAAGATTCTCATGACTTTCACTGGTTGTGTTTTCTAACATCAAAGCATCTTCCTTACAACTAGGGGAGATACTAGGAGAAGAAAAAGTATGATTATCATGATTATTTACGTCATTCCTTTGTTCTCGAATGTCTTCAAAAATAGGATAGATAGGGGAAGGATCATAAAGAGGGTTGTTGTAGAACAACACATCCTCATCATTTATAATCTTATCTTGAGTCCTCAAAATTATTCTCACAATGGAAATTAGGTAAGGTGATGTTTAAGAATTTTTCTATCATTTCATTCTCTTGTGCAAAAATATCTTCCCAAAGGGGATGAGGAGAAGGACAAACAAGATCCTTATGATTCTCAACGATTGTGTCTTGTTTCACCAGTATACCTTCTTTACTAAAAGGATAGGTATTAGAAGAACAATTATCATCATCATAAGTATCTATGTTTTTATTCTCTTCTATCACATTATCCACACAAATAGGGGGATATGTGTAGGATCATCATGGAAAAAACAAACCCTTCAGTGGCAAAAAATTCACAAAAATCAGAGTTAGGAAACTTGATGTAAATATTTGAATAAGTTATCTATATTATTTCAAAAATATCTAAGAATAGAATTTGTAGAAAATTGAATATAGTTTCTAAAAACCAGGTTTATTTAAAAATATATATAAAATCTATTTGGTGAAAATTTGAAATTTCAATGTAGTAGTACTTCAGTTTCAAGGAAAAAATAAGTAGGTGTCTGTCTAACCACCCTAACCACATAAAATGATGATATTTTTTCATAATATTTTAGATATAAGTAGAGGAATCATGTCCTGATGTGATGCATATTTTTTGTAATTTCTTTCTAAGTAAATAATTAATTATGATTTTTTTATTACAACTTTTTAAAAATCATAAAAAATTGTATGTCTGACCACCTTAACTTGGTCAAAAATTCATGAAATTCAAATTTTTTTTTTAATCCTATAGTATGCAAAGCATAGAATGTGACACATGTTTCAGATTCAAAAAATGTGATATAGTTTGAAAGCTATAGATGATTTTCAATTACTACTTTAGTCGTAATTCAAATAGAAAATGAATAATAATAATTATTAAATTCAAACGAAAGCATGATTTATATTGGTGGAAAGCTGAGAATCTCCTTTAAAAAACCTTTTCATTTCATCAATTTTGTGTAAAAAAAAAGGTCGTCAACCACATGCACCATCATATCACTTACATATCGCCACTGTTTGGTCCATCATGATCCTACACATACCCAAGGGAGATAGGAGAGGGTGTGAGTTTAAGGTTAACATTGTCATTTTCACTCTCTTGCACTAAGAGAATTTCATAACTAGGGAATTCATTGAATGAATGACTATCATGCATATTGACTAAATTTTTCTTTGCAAATTTAGAGGAGATTGAAACTAAGATTTGGAAAAAGTAAACTATGCAAACTTAAAATGAAATGTAAAAGACTAAAATGAAATGCAATTTTTAGATGATAATTGACTGATTATGATATGTAACAATATGAAAATGCAATGTGAAATTTAAACTATGCATTAAATGAGCTAATTTAAGCTAAATCTAATAAAATGGATGTTACAAAAATTTAGCTAACCAATATAGGTAGGTAAAGGCACTAGAAAAAATCTTTAAAATAGGGTTTTCAGTTCTGTAAAGGGCAGTTTTAGGGGTGAAAAGGGACTGATTCTCCCAAGGTGGTGAATGAGTCCCAATATGGACTTTTTTAGAATTTTTAGAAACTTTTGATGGATTTTGATGTTTTATAAGTGCTATGATGTAGACCTAAGTTCAAAATGTAGAATTTCATAAAATTTTAATGAATTTAGATGTTAAAAATGCAACCTAAATGCACATTTCTAAGAATGCAAAATTTGAAACCTAGCATGAAAATGAATTCATGCTAGATCAATTCAAGCTAGATGTATGATGAAGGACTCCTAATAAGAAAATAAGGTATTTGAAAAATTAGGTTCACCAAAATGTAGCATAGATTTTTGGCAATGAGGTTTATAGGCTACTCTTGCACTCTTAGGATGTTTCACCTAAAAGGAGAGAGATAAACCTCACACAAAATCAATGTGGTTCACTCAAATTAAGATGTGTATGATGAAATTATTTCTAAATTAAATAATATAAATGAAACTAGATGATGAGATTTATTGATTAAGTGTGCAAAGCCTAAGAAATGTAACTTGTTTGAAAACACATTGTGTAATGCAAGAACTCCTAGAAATAAATGTAAATTGTAACAAAACTTGACAAAACTGAAAATGTGCACCTATAATATGGATGGAGCCTGGAAATGGCTTATGGAATGCTATTGATCCTGATTTTCAAGCCTAGTGGGACTCATTCACCATTTTGGGCAAACAAGTCTCAATTCTGCAAAAATGTTTCAGAACCCGTTTCAGATAAAAGGGTATCTAAAAATACAAAAAATGAAAAAATGACCTTGGAATGGGACTCATTCATCACCCATGGAGAATGAGTCCACTTTTTAATTTTTGAATATTTAAAAGTGGAATCTGGAGCTTTCGATTTGCACTTTAGACTTCTCCAGGTGTCTAGTTCTAAAACTATCAGATTTGGGCTTGAAAATGACTTTTTGTTGATATTTTCCCTTATCCAATGAAGAGGTGACTTGAATAACTTTGCAATGAAATCTTGAATGATTTCTAAGCTTCCAAGAGGCCTAAATCTGCAAACACACAAGACAATAGAGAGAAATGTTGAATGTTAGGGCATGGGGGTTTGCCTTGGTCAAACCCCTTTTAGGTAATTAAACAAAAATGATGAAAGAATGGAATCAAACATGAAATTATGGATTCAATTAACTTTCCATGATATTTTATCTTTAATTTCTGTAAGAAAACATGAATAATTTTCTCTTGAATGTCTAAAAATTGTTTTCTGAATGCCTTGAAATCGTGAAGCCCTAACTTGTTTGACTTGAGATGGAAGAATGAAGGATGAATAATGAAGAATAAATTGTGATTGAGGGTTTAGAGAGGTGATTTTATAGGAAATTCACCTTATTAGCCCAAAAAATTGATCCCCAAGGCCAACATGTGAAAATAATACTTAAATTTGAAAATTTCCCTCTCGAGGGTCAAAAATGGGCTAAATGAGATCCATTCACCACCCATGGTGAATGAGTCCCACCTGGATAGGACTGATTTACAATGGATGGAGAATGAGTCCCATAGGGGTCATTTTGATAGCTAGAATTCCAAGAGATAAGAAAATAAGGATTAAATGATGTCTATGTCGATTATTTCATCAAATATTGCCTTGTGATGCACAATATGGGGTAATAGGGGCCTATTAATGATGATTTCAAGGCCAATTAGGGATTGGGACACAAAATTCAATGTGAAAGTATGATTAAATACATTTTACAACGCTAAAATGAGGTTCACATAGCCTAGAAAGGCACAAGAACCAATGTGAATGTGTAAAACACATTACAACACTAGGTTAAAGTTAAGCCTTCTAGATTAATGTGAGGATGTATTTAAATACATTTTATAATGTTGAATTAGGGGGAATGGGTTCATTAAGTCTAGAAAATTGTGAAAGTCCTTCACAACACTTTATAACACCTTTACAAGACATCGTTAAATTCATTTGAAAGGGTCCAATATCTAGTGTGGATGCATAAAATCCCTCACAACACCTGAATCAAAGCCTCGTTAAGTCCAATTTGTCATGACTAGGTTAAAGTTAAGCCTTCTAGAATAATGTGAGGATGTATTTAAATACGTTTTATAATGTTGAATTAGGGGGAATGGGTTCATTAAGTCTAGAAAAGCGTGAAAGTCCTTCACAACACTTTATAACACCTTTACAAGACGTCGTTAAATTCATTTGAAAGGGTCCAATACCTAGTGTGGATGCATAAAATCCCTCACAACACCTGAATGAAAGCCTTGTTAAGTCCAATTTTTCATGAATTAATCCCATGCCAAGCAAGAGTTACATTTTTCTATGATACATTTGGAAAAGTTTTCCTTTTGTGGGGGGAGTGTACATTGTTGGATCTATCCATTTTGGGTGGTATAAGTAGCATATTCATCCCTTTGTGTTCATTTTCCCACCATGTCAAAACCAAAGATTGACCCACTCACTTTGTGAAACTATCACACGTGGATGCTTAAGATGACATAATTGTTGCAATCTCAGGGAGTTTGGAAAATTTTGGATGTCGAACAACTCGAGTTCACTAAGGACTTTGAGAATTTTTTCATCACAAAAAAATGGATGAGATGAGAGGAATCATAGTCCTCCATATTTATAATAATCTTTTCTTTCATATTGCAAAGTGTACAATAGCCAGAGAGGTGTGGGATAAGCTTGTTGAGTTACATATGGAAAGTTCAATCAGTTCAAGATCTTGGAGCTTGAAGCCAATCTCACTTCTCTTTCTCTAGATACCTTTCCCACTATTCATGACTTGCTTGCATATTTCTACTTGATTATATCATAGTTGAAAGGATGTGGTTGTGCAAAGATAGATAAATAGTGTATCTTCTTGATCCTGTCTAAGCTGTGTGATGTATGATCAGTATTTTCTTTCACTTTCTATTCTACCATGAAGGCTATGGGATATGCTTATCAGATGTCTTCTTTTGAGGTGTTCTATGATCGATTGGCTCAGGAGCAAGCCAAGTTGATCTAGATGGATGCTCTTCCTAAGAGTCATGCCCTAATGGCTCAATCTTCTAAGTGAAAGGGTAAGAATAAGAAGAAGCCTAAGACAGGTTCTACTCAAGGTGGTGAGAATCCCTCCAAGCCCTAAGGAGAAGAATGATAAGAAGCTTGCACCTCCTCTTCCCTCCCTTCTTCTAACTCAACAAAATCATCTTCTAAGTCTAAGAAGGAAAATTGTTCCTTTTGTGGAAAGTTAGGGCATAATGATGCACATTATTTTGTGAGGCTCACAACATTGGAGGAAGTTGTGAAGAATTACAACATTGCCATGTCAAAGTATTTTTCCTTGGGAAAAGGCCAAGCCCTTGTAGCAAGAGGTTTTTCCTCCACCCATGATGGTTGGATTCTTGATTTCGGCACCTCACATCACATGACTCGTGATGTGCATCTTATTGATTCTATTTCTAATAGTCATACTACTCACATTGCAATTGGAGACTCTTCTTAGATTCTTGTTTTAGGGACAAGCTCAATTCAGATGCAGGATGGTTACATTGATGATATTCTTCTTGTTCTTGATATTTCATAGAATTTTCTCTCTATTTATCATATTTTTCAGCATGGTGATGGAAGACTTGTTGAATTATCTCATAGTGATGTGACTATTCATGAGATGGAGAATCCTAAGAAGTTTGTTTCTATTGAAGTAGTTGATCATAGAGCATGCTTGTATAAGTTTGATGTATTTGAGCCTTCACTAGGATCATCTTTTATTTCTCATGCATATTCTATGAGAAAGCTATGGAATGAGTGATTTGGGCACTTGAATTATAGATATCTACAATAGATGAGTACATAGAATTTGGTGATTGGCCTACCTCAAATCTCTTGTTTTGATGGGTTTTTCCCAGGTTGTGTACTTGGGAAACACCATCAAGATCCTTTTCCAAAAGGTATGTATACACATGCTTTGGCACCCCTTGAGTTAGTGCATAGTGATCTTATGTCATTTCCCACTCCTTCATTTTCAGGGTCCAACTATGTACTCACCTGCATTGATGACTTCTCTCATTTTAGTTGGGTGTAATTTTTGAAGTACAAGGATGAGTTTCTTCGCTTCTTCATGAAATTCCTTGTTTTTGTGGAGAAGTAATAAATTCATTCCATTTAGAAGATTCACACACATAATGGGAGGGAGTATGTCAACCGAGCATTTCAAGATTTCTACAGTTCTCGAGGTATTCTTCATTAGAACATAGTGCCATACACTCTACAGTAGAATGGTGTGGTTAAGTAGAAGAAAAAAACCTTACGAGAGAAGTCCAATTACATGATCTAGTCTAGGTCCCTAGCACCAGCATTTTGGGTAGAGGTTGTCCATTGTTCCAACTAAATTTATAATTGTATGCCTCACAAGGTAGTGTGGAGTATGACCCCCAAGGAGGCTTGGTCTCATGTCAAGCATAAGGCCTCGTACTTCAGATTATTTGGTAGTGATGCATGGACATTAATTCTAGAAGAGATGCACAAATCAATGGAGAAGAAGATTCATTGGCTCATCTTTCTTGGCTATTGTGAGGATGTGAAGGGTTATCATTTATTTGATCACATCACTAAAGAGTTACATTTTCATCATGATGTTCATTTTGATAATTCTTTTGTTTCAAAGGATTCTCCATCACAGGCCTCTACCTCCCTTCTTCCCTGTTCTTCTTCAAAGGATGTTTTTTTCCTTGTTGTTGTTGATGCTCCTAATGATGATGGTATTGATATTATTGTTCAAATAACTCCATCTTCTCTTGAGCCTGCACCTAGATAGCCTCTTTGGGCTCATAGTGTTCTTAAGGAGGCTGGTTCACATGCAGGTGATCCCAAGACTTCTATCTACACTCATTCTCAGACTTCGGTGCAAGTGGGTGTACCATACCAAGTTTGCAACTGATGGTTCTATTGAAAATTACAACACTCATCTTATGGAAAAAGTGTTTTCTTAGGTTGAGGGCATCGACTATTCAGAGACCTTTTCTCCTATCACCAAGATGGATTCCATTCATCTTGTACTTTCTATTGTTGCATCTCAGTTTTGGTTAGTTTGTCAAATGGATGTGAAGAGTGCTTTCCTGCATAGTGATCTTTAGGAGGATATCTATATGGATCACCCACTAAGATTAGTGTAGGACTCTTCACTTATTTTAAGGCTTTGAAATTCATTGTATGGTCTCAAACAAGTCCCTCGGGCTTGGTATGAGAAGATGGATAGTTTTTTTCTTGCTTTTGGATTCACTAGATGTCACTCTGACCCTACAGTTTACATTCAGAGGCATGGGGGAATCTTCTCATTCTTGTTCTTTATGTGAATGGCCTGATTCACAATGGGACTTCCAATACCATGATTGATGGTACTTAGAGATATTTGACAGAGTAGTTTGATATGATAGATCTTGGTCTTTTGAATTTCTTCCTTGGTCTTCAGATTCATAACTCTTCTACAAGTATTTGTATTTTCCAACAAAAGTATGCTCTTGATTTGCTTCAAAGGTTTCAGATGGATGATTGCAAGCCAACCCCCACTCCTTTTCAATTAGGTGTTGTGTTGTATTCCAGTTGCAATACTCCTTCAATGGATGCTGCCTTGTATCGTTAGTTGGTTGGAAACCTCTTGTACTTGACACGTATTCATTCTGATATTTCCTTTACAGTTGGTCTTGTCTCCCATTTCTCTCAAAATTCTCATGAGAGTCACTAGAAGGAATCCAAATGCATCTTGTGGTACATTCAAGGCACTACACAATTTGGCATTCATTACACATTAGGTGCTACTCAAGTTGTGGGCTTCACTGACTTAGATTGGGTTGGTGATGTTGATCAAAATTCTACTTTTGGATTTGTCTTTTGTCTTGGCTCTATTCTTATTGCATGGTCTTGCAAGAATCAAACTACTATTACATTATCATCAATTGATGTTGAGTACCGAGGCACTATTTTCGCTAGTTAGGAGGTTTTTGGGTTCGACAGTTGATGGCTAAGTTTGGCTTTCCTATTGATCATCCCACTAATCTTTGGTATGATAATCAAAGTGACATACATATTTCTCACCAACCAGTGGAGCATTAGCAAAGGAAGCATATTGAGATCCACATGCACTTCATTCGACAGCTCATTTAGTAGGGTGTTTTGAGTTTGGAGTATTTGCCTATGAAGTAGTAGTTTGCAGACGTCTTCACTAAACCTTCGGCATCTCATCGATATATTTTTTTGAGATCAATGCTTTGGGGCTCTTGATGAGTCCTCCTTCCTTCTTTCTCTCTTTTCTATTTTTCTCTCTTTTGGAGAGGGGTTTTTTCCCATAGGGTTTTTCTCCTTTTCTCTAGTTGTGAGAGATTTTGTTTTTGCATTGTAGTTGTGCATGGGTACCTAACATGGCCTCATTGTTGGGAACCATTTTTTGCATCTCATTTTGCAATTTTATTTTCCCTAAGTTTCACTTCAATGGGGGTGTCAGAGTGGATATTTTCCTTCTTAACTTTATTTAGGATTAATTGTGCATTTGTTATTCAAGTAGTTTTTCCCATGCTAGGAAGTTTCTCACTCACCATCCACTTTTCATGGCTTTTCAAGGCACTTTTTACATTATGTTTTCACATCACAATTGGGTGATCCCACAATACTAGTTTGGGTATGTCTAGGAACGTCATGGAAAAAATAGGCCCTTAAGTGGCAAAAAAAATTCAGAAAAATCAGAGTTAGGCAACTTGACATAGAATTTTGAATCAGTTATCTATGTTATTTCAAAATAATGTAAGAATAGAATTTGTATTGAATT
Source organism: Sequoia sempervirens (assembly GCA_007258455.2). Taxonomy (NCBI): domain Eukaryota; kingdom Viridiplantae; phylum Streptophyta; class Pinopsida; order Cupressales; family Cupressaceae; genus Sequoia; species Sequoia sempervirens. The sequence goes on along the minus strand of VDFB02000017.1, from coordinate 229,376,352 downwards.
GAATGTAGTTTCTAACCTACTAGGTTTGTTTTTAAAAAAAAAAATCTATTTGGTGAAAATTTGAAATTTCAATGCAGTGGTACTTAAATTTTAGGGAAAAAATAAGAAGTAGGTGTTTGTCTGACCACCTAACCACTATAAAATGATAATATTTTTTTATAATATTTTAGATATAAGTAGAGGACTTCTACCTCAATGTGATGCATATTTTTTTGTAATTTTTTCCAAGTAAATAATTAATTATGAATTTTTTATTACAAATTTGTAAAAAATATAAAAATCGTATGTCTAACCATCTTAACTTGGTCAAAACTTCATGAAATTCATTTTTTTAATCCTATAGTATACGAAGCATAGAATGCGATGCATGTTTTGGATTGAAAAAATGTGATACTGTTTGAAAGCTATAAATTCTTTTCAATCAGCCTATCAATCAGGACTTTAGTCATAATTTGAATAGAAAATGAATAATAATTATGTATTAAATTAAAAATAAAGAATAATTTATATTGGTGGAAAGTTGAGAATCTCCTTTAAAAACTCTTTTTGTTTCATCAATTTTGGGTTAAAAAATAGTCATCAGCCACATACCCATCATATTGCCACTTTTTGGCCCATCATGATCTTGCACATACCCATTTACAATTTTTGGCCAAATTGGACTCTGAAATAACTTTTTCTGGCTGAATCTTCACTTTCGAGCACCTATAGCAACTAAACCATGAAGAATTTGAAGATGATGCAAACTAGTGATTTGTCACATTTTTTTGTAGACTCTAAATATATATATTTTTTATTTTTTTTGGAATTAGGTTGCACTTATTTTTCCATCTCCTTTGAAAACTAGTTTTTCTTAGTAAACAACATTTTTAAGGAGTGGCGCTCACTGTATAACGCATAAATTTTTTACCATGAAGGATAAAACTCTATTTTTTTTTAATTTAGATCTGTAACTACAATATCTAGTGCTTCCAATTGGTTAGATAGTGTTTTATTGAATATTTTTTCTTCAATAAAGTTTCAAAGTCAAACTATTTACAATTTAGACATAGGCAGACCATATAACGCATAACTTTTTTGTATGTATCAAAATTCAACAAAAAAAATTGTTGGATCAAGGAATTCAATATCTGGTGCACTCATATTTTTCATTTTTTTTATAATCTACTATTCTTCCACATGTGTAGAATAGAGAGCTTGATTTTTGGTGAAAAACCTATGTTTAATAAATGTAAGAAAACAAATACATAATAAAACCAAAACACATTAAAATTATATTTGTTGGATAGCTCATTCTGACTACCATCATCTAGTTGGGTCTGTGAAGTCTCCTCCATTTTCATCCTCAACCCAAGCTTTGAAACACAAAATTCTAAACTTTTTTGGCGCTAGAGGGTGAGAAGGTGGGAAAAGGGGGGTTTGGGTGAACTAGGGGGGATTTAGGTGAACCAAGGGGGATTCGAGTGAACCCCTAGGGGTTTGCTCAAACCAGGGTTCATTCGAACCCCCTTTCAAAAAATGTTTTCTTTATTTCTTTGGTGGGAATCATGGGACTTTGCATTTAATTGGTTCACTCAAACCATGGTGCATTTGAACCCTTTTTAGGTTTTCTCAAACTACAGGGTTCATTTGAACCCCAAAAAACCAAATTTTTTTGCATGGGGTCATTTTTTACAATTTTTCCTTCCTCACTCAAATTGTAAACCACTTTTGTGGGTTTACCCAATGCACTCCTTTTCACTCCTAATGAAATAACTTCTCTTATTGATTCTCTCTATTTGTGAAGGTTTATTTTGGTGTGTAGTTGATGCTAGGTGCTCCAACATCTAGCTTTCAACAAATTTGAACATAGTGGAAACTAATTAATACATGGTCCAAAAATTAGACCATTTATAAACATGCCCAACTCCTCTTGATTATATTTATATAAGATGTTAGAACCAATGTCCACCAAAAATTGAATGATTTTTTTATTATTAACCTAATGTGATCTCCCTATATCTACATTTTAATTATATCTCCATCATTTTTTCTACCACTTATTTAACTGGAAGTAATTATGTATAGATTTTAGCTAACACTATTTTTAATTCAAATGCAATCCAAACACTATGCTAAAATATTGAAAAGGTCACCATTATAAATATTTATTGTTCATTATAAATTAAATCAATGGGCAGTAATTTATTGAGTAGATTAGATAGATTAGATCTAAGAATAGATAGCAAGAAATTACATGCAAAATTAACTACATGTCTAAGGAATCTATTTCCCACTTTTTATTAGTTATTAAATTTTTTATTTGGATATGCACATGGAAATGGGAGACAAAATGGGGGTTAAAAGGTCAATATTTTTACTCAAATTAATAAAATTTTATCTTGGATGATAACTTGAAGATATCCATGTACAAAATTTTAAGATGTAATAGTAAAAATATTTGTAGTGCTCAAGATCTAGTTTATAAAGAACAAAATTTTGTATCAAATTTGTGGAGATTAAGACTTGGTTTAGATAGGAATACACAAAGTGCTCCTTATTTTGTCAAAAAAATATAATACAACATCCAGTGTGCTCCCCCTAAAATTTTGGACTTTTAAAAGTATTTCACAAATTACTTTGATGAAAATAGGTATCACATAGTTTATGCCTAATAGTTTTGCTATTTTTTAATGAATATATGGATTTTAACTAAATTTCAAAGGGGACAAATCCTAAAAAATGTAACATTGAGCATATTCTCCCCGCTAATATTTTTGAAACCCAATCAATTTTTTAATGCACGAGTCTAGAATGTAATTTTATTTTTTTTCTAATTTCGACGAATGGATAAAAAATGATGCAAACAAATACTATACATATAATTTTGGAAAAAAGGAAGGTAATAAAAAAAAACTTAAGATAAAAAACTTAATGTGTTCAAAATATATAAAAAATTGCATGGTTAAAAAGGTAAGATATCTTGATGTTATTGTGTAATTTTTTAATCAACATCAAAAAAATTTAAACTTGATGAAGAACATACTCAAAATCTAGTTGGTTTTTTAATATTTTGTAGAAAATACATTTTTTGGCATTGAAATGCAAGTCCAAGCCTCTAGGTTGGATTCCCAAGCAAAATAAAACACTAAGGTTCATTCGTTTGGAAAGAAAGTTAAAATGAAATAACATTATAACATGCTCACATTTTGGATAACATTATTTTTTATTTTATGGAAGAAATATGTGATCCTATTATAATGCACTCACATTATAAATCAAGAACATTACGATGTGCTCATGTTATAAGAAAAGTGGACCAAAAGGTAGTTTTGGTCACTTTTTAATCCCCAATCTTTCAACACATACCCATTTTTGCAAACAATGAAACCTATATTCCTAGTTATAAAGGTTATAATATACTAGTTATGTTCATGCTCATGGAGCTCTACAAAAATGTTACATTCTCAAATAATTTTCAATTTTACCAACCTCTACTTTAAAAAAAAAATCTAATTAATCTATTCACAATCTTATGGTTAATATAAAGAATTTATGATAAATTTAACCCCTCTTATTTTTCATGATATTATTATTTGGCTTATATTATAGATTATTAGTTCACAAATATATTATGAACAAGAATCTACAATAAGTTTATAATGAGAAAATTTATTTACCAACTTGAGAATACCAACTTTTAATAGAGTAAAAACTTGGATATCAATAGTTTCTAACATTCAAAACATGACATGAAGCATATGTTAGCCTAATTTTATTTATTTTATGAGTGTTTGATCTATCACTAGATGAATTACAACTACTATCTTATTGGAAATCTTGGCAGTAACTACGAACTAAGTTTAACTTGGCTCCTTCCACTAAAAATCCTCTTCTTCAAATCCAACAACTGGTCTCCCCTGATCTTTTCTATCTCTTGTCATCTCCTTGTCATTCTAGTTTTTTGAAAGACTAGAAGTGGCCTAAAAAAATCAATATCTACTTCTTCCCCTTCAAATCTATATATAAAAAACTTCTTCATTTTTTCTCTCACCTCGTCTCAATGTCAAGTGCAACTGTAAGTTTACTTGATCAAAATGGAATGAGACTAGCCTTCAAATTTGGAATTCTAAAGCTGATGCTCAAGCCCAACTCTTGGCGTGGAAGATTCTTCATGTCAAATTTCCTATTGGTAATCACCTCAAATTTCTCCATCCTCCCCTTTTACATCCTTTTTGTGCCAAATTTGAATCTATGAAACATGATTTTTGGTTTTTCCCTCATGCTCGTAGCCTGTGGCAATCCCTTTTTTCTTTGCTTTCCACCCTTTTTAAACATAATTGCTCATGTAAAACTGCTCTCTTTGGTGTTTCTCCCCATCACAATATCCTTACACAACTATGCAACACAATCCATTCTCAAATTCATCTAGAAGTTCCACTTCTCCATAGTCTTCTCTTGCACATATCAACCCCACAAAATTGAACTTCAATTAATATGTTGGTGTGCCATAGAAAAAAGTACCCTTTACTTGGCATGGGATTAATTCATGATAAATTATACTTCATGAGGTCTTGATTCAGGTATTTTGAGGCATTTTATGCATCCACACTAGGTCTTGGACCCTTGCAAATTGAATAACATGCTCTTAAAGACATCTTGTAAAGGTGTTGTAAAGTGTTGTAAAGGACTTTCACACCTTTCTAGACTTAATGAACCTATTTCTCCCTAATTTAAAATTATAAAATGTATTCAAATAAATTATCACATCAATCTAGAAAGTTTTTGAAATAAACTTAATGTTAAACTAGTGTTGTAATGTGTCTTGCACATTCACATTGGTTCTCGGGCCTTCCTAAGCTATGTGGACCTCATTTTAGTGTTGAAAAGTGTATTTAATCACACTTTCACATTAAATTATGTTTCCCAAGCCCTAATTAACATTTAAATCATCATTAATAGGCCCCTATTACCCCATATTGTGCATCCTGAGGCTAAAATTGATCAAATACCTGATAAAGTTGCACTTTAAACCTTATTTCCTTATCTCCTAGCTTCCTAGCTGTCAAATTGGCCCCTTTGGGACCCATTCGCCATGCATGGAAAATTATTCCCATCCATGTGGGACCCATTCACCATGTGTGGCGAATGAGTCCCATTTGGCTCAATTTTAACCTTTGAGCAGGAAAAAAAGTAAAATTTAAGTTTAATATCACTTCATGTTGACTTGTGATGAGGTATTAATAGATGAAATAGGTAAATTTCCTATAAATACAAATATTTTAACTCATTTTCAGATCTCTTATCTCTTTTCATTCATTAAGATTCCATCTCAAGTCAAACAACTTAAGGTTTCTTCATTTCAAGTCACCACTACATCAATTTTCAGACATTCAAGGGCAGATCCTTCATGTTTTGCTATAGAATTTCAAGATCAAACATCATGGCAAGGTAATCAATTCCATTATTACGTGTTTCATTCCATTCTTACACAATTTGGTTTAATTACCTAAAAGGGGTTTGACCAAGGCAAACCCCCATGCCCTAACATTCAACATCTCTCTCTCTTGCATTTTGTGTTTGCAGATTGAGAATTCTTGGAAGCTTGTAAATATTTCAAGATCAATTTTTAAGGTTTCTAAAGTCTTCTCTTCATTGAACAAGTCAAAATATCAACAAAAACTCATTTTCAAACCCATAAATCAAAGTTTCAGAAGTGCACACCTGTAGGAAGTCAATGTGTAGATCAAAAGCTTTAGAATCCACTTTTGAAAATATAAAAAATTCAAAAGTGGACTCATTCTCCATGAGTGGTGAATGAATCCCACTTCTAGGTCATTTTTGTGTTTTTTGCATTTTCTGATACCCTTTTGTTAGAAATAGGTCTCGGCTCAATTTGGCAGAACTGGGACTGATTCACCCAAAATGGTGAATGAGTCCTTCCAAGCTTGAAAATCAGCATCAACAATGTTTTAGAAGCAATTTCCAATCTTCTTCAAGCTTTTAGGTGCACACTTCAAGTTTAATTCATTTTTGTTTAGCTTTGCATTCATTTCTAGTTTAGTGTTGCATTACACAATGTGTTTTTAAATATCACTTGTTTCTTAGGTTTTGCATTCATATTCGATCAATTTTATAGCTTAGTTGCATTTAGATCATCTCATTTTGCCTAAATAACATCATATGTATCTCAGATTGAGTGAACCTAGCTAGATCTTTTGGCTCTTCTTTCTCCTTAATGTTGATAACCCCTAGAAGTGCTAGAAAGTATTAGGGTGCCAAAAATCTACTATTCATTTTGGTGAAACTACTTTTTAGAAAAATTTCTTGTGTAATTTTTGGGTTTTCCATCATAGATCTAGCCTTGCATTGGTCTTGTATTAGGGTTTTCATGATTTCCTTTGCATGCTAGGTTTCAAATTTTGCATTCATAAAAAGTGCATTTAGGTTGCATTTTTTACATCTAATTTCATGTAACATTTCTGAAATTCTATATTTTTTCATTTATTTTTGTATCATAGCACTCTGAAACCATAAAAATCCCCCAAAAAAATTCTTTTTTTAAAAAAAAAGTCCATACTGGGACTCATTCACCACCCCGGGCGAATCAGTCCCTTTTGGCCCCTGAAACTACATTTTTCAAAACTCAAAACTCTGTTTTTAAGTTTATGTTTGGTTCCTTAACCTACCTATATCAGTTAGCTACATTTATGTAGCATACATTTCACTAGATCTCACTTAAAATAGCTCATTTCATGCATTTTTTTATTTCGCATTTACATTTTTCATATCATTTTTTGATTGGTGCATAGTGTAGTTAGAACATTACCTTATTTCATATATGAAAATTGCATTTCATTTTAATTCATTGTATTACACTTTATTTAATTTCTCATGTTAGTGTGTGTTCTCTTAAAGCATTCAATGTTTCTAGAATAGAAAGTGGCTTGTATGATTCTATTTTTCATGAACATAATCTAGGACAAAGTAAAACATTTGATAAGCATTTTGCATACCCTCCTAGTACCTATCGGATTTGGAAGAATATAATAAAACAAGAGGATGCAAGTGTCAATAATAATGACACTCATAATTGTTCTTCTCTTGATACCTCTCCTATTAATGATGAAGGTATTTTGGTGAAAGGAGCTACAAGTATTGTGGGTCTTGATTGTCCCTCTCTTCTTCATCCTTTGGAAGACATCAGAAAACAAGAAGATGAAAACATAGAAACATTCCTAAATACCACCTTCCCTAATCTCCATAACCATGAAAAACAAACTTTTCCATCTCCTAATATCCCTCCTCAATGTTAAAATGATAGGATGGTATTAGAATACATCCCTATTACGAGTTATGAGAATCTTGACCCTCCCTTCCCTAATGCTCCTCCCATTTGGGATAATCTATTTGAAAAACATAGTGATCCTTCTCTTAATGCCTTCCTCACTTGTCATGAAGCCACTTTACACACTTCAAACTTTGATGAACAAATTACAAGCTATCCTAGTAGGTAGATAAAAGAGCACAAGAGAATAATACCTTAAGGGAAATGGGCATTCACCTAACACCTTCTCCTAATCATCCCCCTCTTGAAAATCCTATCATTGGTCATTCCCCTATTACTAATGAAGCCATTTTGGAAAAACCTAGCCTTACTTTTCAATAACATGTGCCTTGTTGTTCTCATAAAATCTCTTCTTCTAGGGAGAATATCATGATGCTATAAAATGAAAACAATCATTAAGTATCTTCCTTCCATAAACAATTGGTTCTTGATTTCCTTCATTAGAACTACATCAAACCAAGAATGTTGAGGTTATGAATGCACAAGTGTCCATTAGATCCCACTCGATCAATGGACCTCATACATACCCTGTGGAACATCCTAACAACCCTCTAATTCTCTACCCCCCTTCACACAAATAACAAACTCAAAACAAACCTGAACTCATCCTATACCCACCTAAAAATAATTTATCACAATAACTGAGCTATAATACTATTGCTCATACATATAACACTCAAAATAATCCCCAACTACTGCAACCAATCCCAATCCCTTCACCTTTACCCAATCTGCCTAGTGATCCTTGTTACATCCCACACACAAAGGAGTATGATATTGTTGAACAATTAAAAAATACTCCTACAGAGATTTTCCTTTAGGATTTACTTTAGAAATCACCAAATTACCACACTATTCTTCAAACAACCTTACAAAAAATTATAGTTCCTCCTATTATAACTCTGAACGATGTGGTAGCTTTAATCCATAGCACAAATCTTGACATTACTTTCCATCAACACGAGCTCCCTCCTTTAGAGTTGTGAAAAAAAAATAAAGCTTTCATGATCATCGCTCAATACAACAAAAAAGGGATAAAGAGAAATCTTTTAGATAATGGTTATTCCCTTAATGTGTGTAGTATGAGTCTTTTTGATAGGCTTGGCAATGATAAATCAACCATTCGACCTAATTCTCTATCTATTAAGGAATTTGACAATGTCAAAATGAAACCACTAGGGGTAATCATTGTGCCTATTACCTTTGGAGTGGTCAGCTTGAATACACCAATCCATGTCATGCCTTATGAAATTTCATGCAATCTTATCTTAGGTAGAGAGTGAATTCATGCCATGAATAGTGTTTCCCCCACTCTTCATCGCAAAATGAAATATATTTACAACAATAAAGTATACACCCTTGATGTTGACCCCAAACCTTATAGTGTCTTAGAACTTGACAAAACCAACGATAACCCCTTGACCACATTAACACCAACCAAACAAGTGGAACCTACACAAAAAAAAGACAAACAACAACATATTGAACATCACATGACATTATTGGAAGATGATTGGGGTTCCTTGGATTTTGAGCATGACTTCACAGGTGAATACAAAATGATCCACAAAAATAATGTCAACACCAACTTTAGACGACCTTTCAAAAGAATCCACCTCAACCACTTTTGACAAAGAAGCAACCTACACAACAACCTTTTATGAACACAATAATGAACAACCACCCAATCCAAACATAATGAAAATGCTTTATGGAAAAGGTTTTGAGCTTATGAAACAACTTGGATATCATGGAAAATGATGCGGTGTTAATGAAAAAAGTATTTGTAACCCTATAGACCCCTTCACATAACAAACAACTTATGGTATTGGTTATTGTCCTGTAATAGAGATCGCGAAACCTTCACCCAACATAAAAAAATATCACACAACATACTCCTAAATCATCCTTAACAAATAGTGATCTTAAACATCATCCTTTACCAAACATGCAACACACAACTACACCTTCACTTAATGTCAATGTCATCTCGCAAAATGCTCATGATTCTCATTTTTTAGATTTTGTATCCTCCTATAATGGAGAAAACAAAATCTTGCAATCTCAAGAGTCTTGCATAAGTATGACATCTACTACTAAGTAAGATGCATCTTTGCAACCAATCACAAGAACACCTCCTACCATTGATCAAGAGGGTATCTTATTGAGAATCCTCCAAGATCACTTGATCACTCTTCCTCCCAGAACTTGAAATAAATCCTATTACAAGACTTCATTCCATGCATATCATAGAGTACATGGACACTCCACTAATTAATGTAAGGTTTTGAGTTGTAAATCCAAAATTTTCAAGAGTTTGGTCTGCTTCCCTCTATGGGGGCACCTAATTCCTATAATTGATACCGGTTTTTAAGCTCACCAACATTTCATCAATTTTTTTGGCTCACCTTTGTCCTGCACTAACTGGGGGAAAGAGATTTGATAGCCTTGTCCTCATATGTCACTTGTCATTTCCTCCTTTGGTTAGTTGTTAACCTTTCATGAATACACAAGAGCAAGCTTGGGATGTCGATGACATGCCTTAAGTTGGCTCACATATGACATACTTCCCTTTTTCATGACATAGTTTATCAAAAACATATGACTTGGCATAGGCTTTTTTGAGTAAGCTTTCATTGTCTTCTTCTCTCCTTATTCTAGTTTAAAGAAATTTCTCATAGTATAGGTGCTCGCAGCCACTTTAAAGTGGGGGAGTACATCACCACTCACATTTCATTGTGTGATTTTCTTTTTCTTTCCATTTCCTCTCTTGGAAGCATTAGGTACAATGTTGCCCAGGATGATACCTTGCACTTTTCCTCTCTTGGAAACAAGATGAGATCATTTTCACTTATCCTCTCTTGGATACATTAAAAATGATGTTCCCTAAGATGATACATTGCATGAAAAAAGAAAAATCCCTTTGAAAAATCCTTACACTATTCTGCATTAACAATGTTTATGAGTGTCAAGCATATGAATTTTTTTTTACCTCATGGAGCTTGAAAACCATTTCATTTGTGGTGCCTTATTAAAGTTATCAGGAGGTATAAGTTTGATATGGTTGACCAAGAAGCCCATCTAGCGACAAAACTTTCCCTATAGCCTCCCATGTGTTTGTGAGTGCATACAAACTAGCGTATGTTTCTCATCTTTTGGGATTTCTCACCCCATAGAAAATATGAAGTTTTGTGGCCCCAAAGTGAGTATGTTGTAGACTTCTCACCCCACAAATGACCTAAAGTTTTGTGGCCCTAGAGTGAGTACATCTTTTCCACCCCATTTTTCTTCTAAATTTTGTATGTTGGGGGCTTGAATTAGGATCTTCGATCCTGGGGGCTTGGCCACCTCCTTTTATCTTTTTCATTCTTTTTCATCTACATCTATGCACTTAGATCTCTCTTCAAGGCCTACTTTAGTGTGAGTTTGAAGAAAGTTCATCCTCTCACTAAAGTGGGGGCTAAATGTGCCGTAGAAAAAAGTACCCTTTGCTTGACATGGGATTAATTCATGATAAATTGGACTTAATGAGGCCTTGAATCAGGTGTTGTGAGGCATTTTATGCATCCATACTATGTCTTGGACCCTTGAAAATTCAATAGCATGCCTTTAACGACGTCTTGTAAAGGTGTTGTACAAGACTTTCATAACTTTCTAGACTTAATGAACCTATTTCTTCCTAATTCAACATTATAAAATGTATTCAAATGCATTATCGCATCAATCTAGATGATCTTTGAAATAAACGTAATTTTAAACTAGTGTTGTAATGTGTCTTGCACATTCACATTGGTTCTTGTGCCTTCCTAGGTCATGCGTACCTCATTTTAGTGTTGTAAAGTGTATTTAATCACACTTTCATATTAAATTATGTGTCCCAAGCCCTAATTAACATTTACATCATCATTAATAAGCCCCTATTACCCCATATTCTGTATCTCAAGGCTCAAATTGATTTAATACCAGACAAAGTTGCATTTTAAACCTTATTTCCTTATCTCCTGACTTCCTAGGTGTCAAATTGGCCCATGTGGGACCCATTCACTATTCATTATTAATCAGTCCCATCTAGGTGGGACCCATTCACCATGTGTGGTGAATGAGTCCTATTTTGCTCAATTTTGACCTTTGAGCGGGAAAAAAAAGTGAAATTTAAGTTACATATCACTTCATGTCCGCCTGTGATTAGGTATTAATGGATGAAATGGGTTAATTTCCTATAAATAAAAGTATTTTAACTCATTTTCACATCTCTTATCTCTTTTCATTCATTAATCTTCCATCTCAATTCCAAAAACTTAGGGTTTCTTTATTTCGAGTCACCAAGACATCAATTTGGAAACATTCAAGGGTAGATCCTTCATGTTTTGCTATATAATTTCAATATCAAACATCATGGAAAGGTAATAAATTCCATTCTTGCATGTTTCATTCCATTCTTACAACATTTTGGTTTAATTACCTAAAAGGGGTTTGACCAAGGCAAATCCCCATGCCCTAACATTCAACATCTCTCTCTCTTGCATTGTGTGTTTGTAGATTTAGGATTCTTGGAAGCTTGTAAATAATTGAATATCAAGTTGTAAGGTTTCTAAAGTCTTCTCTTCATTCGAAAAGTCAAAATATCAACAAAAACTTATTTTTAGACCTATAAATCAGAGTTTCGAAAGCGGACATCTATAGGAAGTCAAAGTGTAGATCAAAAGCTTTAGAATCCACTTTTGAAAATCTAGAAATTCAAAAGTGGACTCATTCTCCATGAGTGGTGAATGAGTCCCACTTCTGGGTTAGTTTTTTGTTTTCTCCATTTTCTGATACCCTTTTGTCAGAAACAGGTCTCAGCTCAATTTGGCAGAACTAGGATTGGTTCACCCAAAATGGAAAATGAGTCCCTCCAAGCTTCAAAATCAGCATCATTAGTGTTTTAGAAGCTATTTCTAGTCTCCTTCAAGATTTTAGGTGCACACTTCAAGTTTCATTCATTTTTTGTTTAGCTTTCCATTCATTTCTAGTTGATTGTTTCATTACACAATGTGTTTTTAAACATCACTTGATTTTTAGGTTTTGCATTCATATTGAATCAATTTCATAGCTTATTTGCATTTAGATCATCTCATTTGGCCTAAATAACATCATTTATATCTCAGATTGAGTGAACCTAGCTAGATATTTTAGCTCTTCTTTCTCCTTTTAGGTAAAAAAACCCTAGAAGTGCTAGAAAGGATTAGGGTGCCAAAAATATACAATTCAATTGGAATATTTCTATGTAGATTATAAAAAAAAATTTGTGGTTGGATATTTTTACAAACTAATAATGAGCTTAAAACAACTATCTACAATGTTCAAACACAACTATAGATGGTTGAAGGATATATGGTTTATTAAGGAGGTTATTTCTTGGTGGACTTGGAGGTCATGGCAATACCTCTTCTCTTTGGATGCTGAGCTACTTGGTTCTCTACAAAATGACTATCCATTTACTTGTTTTTCTATGCTTCAATACTTTTTTTGATTGGCATTTTTTGATGTATCTGTTGTTATAGTTGTTGTTGCAACTTAAATATGGTTTGTTACTGTTGTTAATATAGTTGTAGCAGTTGCAGCTTATATGCTTTGATGTTGTTTTTTAGTTGTTGTTGCTGGTAATATAGTTTTTGTATCTTTTTTTTCTAGTGTTGTTATTATTTTGGTGGCCTCCTAGGAACCACTACGCTCAGTTTATAATTTCAGCATTTTTTCTTTGATGTAATTTTATTTTTTTCATAATCCAATTAAACAAAAATATTATTGTTGTACCGTAGAAAGAAGGACCCCTTGCTTGACATGGGAATAATGGATGATAAAACGGACTTAATGAGGCCTTGATTCAAGTTTTGTGAGGCATTTTATGCATGCACACTAGGTCTTGGACCCTTGCAAACTAAATAAAATGCATTTATTGATGTCTTGTGAAGGTGTTGTGAAGTGTTGTAACACATTTCTACAAATATCTAGACTCTATTCATTACAATTCATCCAAAAATCACATTTTCATCACTTTTCAAGTCCTATTTTGAAGTGTTGTAAAGTCTTGTAACAAGATTTCATGCTTTTCTAGGCTTAATTTCACTATTTACACCTTTCTTATGCTTTATTTAACCCCTTTATGCACTCATAAGGCTTAATTAAGTGTGTTTTTGAATGTAAACCCAAAAAAAAACATTAAATGCAAGATAATTCCCAACAACCAATTTCAAGTCCAAGGTGGGACCCATTCACCATGGGTAGTGAATGAGTTCCTTTTGGCTCAAAATTCAAAATATTTCAAATTTTCTTTTGGTTTTTTATTTACAATCACCTTATGTCAAGCCTATGATGAGGTATGTTCAAGTTACTAAGCCACAAGTGTCTATAAATGTGTGTTTCTCTCCTCATTTTACATCACCTAACTCATTTTGACATTTATTCTTCATTATGCATCCATCATTCTTCCATCTCAAGTCAAGCAACATAGGGTTGTGTCATTGCAAGTCATTAAGTTAGCTTCCAAAGACATTCAAGGGAAGAATCTCCATGTTTTGTTGTAGAAATTCAAGATAAATCTTCATGGAAAGGTAATCAACTCCATTATTGCATGTTTCATTCCATTCTTTCATCATTTTGGTTTAATTACATAAAAGGGGTTTGACCAAGGCAAATGCCCATGCCCTAAGATTCAACATTTCTCTCTTTTGGATTGTGTGTTTGCAGATTTAGGCATCTTGGAAGCTTGGAAATCACTGAATATTGCATTGCAATGTTGTTTAAGCCTTCTTCTCATTCAAAAAGTCAAAATATCAACAAAAACCCACTTTCAGGCTCAAAAATCAGAGTTTCAGAAGCGAACAGCTATAGAGAACCAAAGTGCAGATTGAGAGCTCCAGATTCCACCTTTGAATATTCAAAATTTTGAAAAGTGGACTCATTTTCCATGGGTGGTGAATGAGTCCCAATTCTAGGTCAATTTTGAGTTTTCTGCATTTTTAGATACCCTTTTGTCAGAAATGGGTTCTAGAACAGTTTTACAGAACTGGGAATGATTCACCCAGAATGGTGAATGAGTCCCACCAGACCTAAAAATCAGCATCAATAGCATTCCAAAAGGCGTTTCCAATATCCATCCATATTCTAGGTGCACACTTTCAATTTCGTCAACTTTTGTTGTAATTTTGTATTCATTTCTAGGTGTTTTATGCATATCACAAAGTGTTTTCAAACAAGTTACATTTCTTAAGTTTTGCATTCATAATAAATCAATTTTATCAGTTTATTGCATCTAGATCATTGCATTTAGTCTTAACTTCATCATACATATCTTAGTTTGAGTGAACCACCTAGACTTTTGAGTGGGGTTTATCTTTCTCCTTTTATGTGAAACATCCTAAGAGTGCAAGAGTAGCCTATAAATCCCTACCCAAAAATATATGGTTCATTTTGGTGAACCTATTGTTTGAACATCTTATTTTCTCATTTGGAGTCCATTTTCTTCCTAATCCTAGCTTGCATTGAATTTGCATTAGAGTTGCATTGGTTAATTTGCATCTAGGGTTTCAAATTTTTACATTAGAGAAATGGTCATTTAGCTTACATTTTTGCATATAATTTCCTTAAAATTTTCTGCAATTCTACATCTCCATCTTAGGTCTACATTTTACAATAGCAAACATCTAAAAAAAACTCAAAATTTTTGCAAATTTTGCAAAAAACTAGTACTGGGACTCATTCACCATACTGGGCAAATCAGTCCCTATCCAAATTTTTGACTAACTGAACATATAGCATCAGAAACCTCATTTTTGTACTCCCTAAGCCTCCTAGTATCATATAGTATAAGTCTAGAAATTTTCTCACACATTTGTTTTATGCACTTATCTCAAAAACATCATTTTAGATAACAGTCTCATTCTTCAAATCACTTCAATTGCAAATATCCTTACATCTGAAAATGCTTCCATTTCTACAATTTTGCATCACATTGATAAAAGTACTTTTCACTTTTGCATATACAATATTTCTATTCATAAAACTTTGCAAAAGTTTGATAAAAGTGTTTTTAATTCTTGCATGTACATTGTTTGCTTTCTTCAAATCTTGCAGATATTAGATAAGAATATTTTGCACGTTTGAATATAAATTGTTCATATTGTTGAAACATTGCATGAAATGGTTACATGTACTTTTCATTCTTATTCAAACAATGCTAGTACCTTACATATTTAGACATGCTAAGAAACATTTGCTATCTCTTCCCTATGAGAGTGTTTTTTTCTGAAAGAGACTACAACCTTGTACATTCCTAATGATCATATTTGTTCTTCTCCTAATATCTCTCCCATTGGTTATGAAGATATTTTGGTAGAAGAACTAATTCATGAGAGTTTTGAGAATCCTCATTGTTTCTCTCCTCTTACCTCTCTTAGTGGACAAGACATTGATAACAATACCACATAACCATAGGTAATCATGACAACAACATTTTTTCTTCTTCTAGTAGCTCTCCTAGTTGTCAAGTAGATACTTTGATGTTAGACAACACAATCAATGAAGGTCATGAATATCTTAATTGTCCCCCTTCACCTCGTGAAACCTCTCTTGAGAAACAATATTCAACCATTAATCATTCCCATACTTGCGATGAAGTCATTTTAGAAGAACCTATTGCTCCCCAAATCAACAAATGCAACGAGTCTTAAAGAGTAGCCATTCTCTCATATTCAGACTCAACATGTTGATATGGCCAATGAACGGGATAGTGAATAAAATATCCCTTTCTCCCCTGCACTTCAAGATCTGTTAAACCGAGGAGGGTAATCCCAATCATTATATTTATAGATACGTGTGTTCCAAAGTATCAAATACACTATAAATGGATGTTTCTCCTTCAGATTCTTAATAGACACAGTACTAAAAAGGATTGGATGACCTCTACAGTACTGCCTAATTTAATCATGAGAAATGTAACAAAATGAGCTCAACATAAAAACAAACTGAGAATGATATTTTATTTGATTTAAATTTGTGATTAGTTGTTCAATCAACCAACAAAATATAACATGAATAAACCACTTAGATCAATTCTTCATTCATTGGAACATAGTCATCTTAAACACACACATAATTTAATAACAATCTTCAAACTGAAATTACATAAAGCTTTGAAATGTTGCATTACAAAATTTCAGCATAATATCATGACCACTACTTCTTATCAGAATCCTAGGACTTAATTCACATGAATCTACAACTTCATTCAAGAACATATATAATTCCTTGAATTAATGGGAAAGAAATAAACCACACACCCACTGAAAACCAATGGAGATGAACAAAATAATCATTTATTATGTGTATCCAAAACTCATAAAACAAGCATATAGGAGAGACAGTAGTCTTGAAATTACACTATTTAGTATTATCCTACCAGTATTGCAATAAAAATTACAAAAAAATCATAAACTCCAACCTAAAAAAAACCGCTAAAATTTTCTATATTCACCTTACAATATTCTCTATGATTAATTACAAAATAACCTCTCCTAAAAATGAGGTAGAAAAACAATACTTAAGGAAAAGTAAAAAACCCTAAATGCTCATTTGAAGAAGAAAATTGGCACATTTAGGTTCACTCATCTTTTCTTGCTCAATAATCTTCAACCTATTCTCTATTTTCTTGCTCCTCGATCCATTGCCCTACAATAGAAATATATTCCCCTTTGTGAAGACTCATCATTCTCTTTATTTTCCTTTTACCCACGTTGAAGAAATGCCCTATTGTATAGAATATTTTGTTGGCTTGTAAAAACCTTTCACTATAAAAATGAAAATATCCCATTCACCTGTGCAATTCATCCTTCACTTTTATGTGTAGCCTCCAACCTTCGTGAAATGCATTTTTTCAATGCCTGGCAAATAAAGTTTCTAACTTTATTGGGAAGACATTGATTCAAACATTAGGCAATAAATTATTAGCCCTGCACCATGTTTGGTTTATTTTCCCAGCCACTAAAGTTTTGAATTCAACTTATGTGAAGGCCTCAATTATTTAAATTGGACTGTGGAAAAATTTATATAGTGCATGTATTTCCCTTTTCACTTCACAGTTCCCATCAAAGGAAAATTCCACTTTACATTACAAAAGAATTTGATTTTTTACTATGATGGCTTTTAAAAAATTTCAGTTAGGCATTTTACCTTCACATTTTACCCATTTATTTCCTATTTTATTTCCATCATTAAGATCTTTTCAAATAATAATATTTGATATTAAACTAGGCTCCACTATTTTCCTTTATTCCAATGTTGCTAGCATTCATCGCATATCATGAATAGAAATGAAAAATGAGAACATAGTAGCGATGCCTAATGAATATAATGTAGCCAAAATTTTGTGAAAGAGTTAATTATTTAAATCAGGCCATGGAAAAATTCAGTCCTGTGCACTTTATCATTTTGTTTTACCTTTAGGTTTTAAACGCATAACTTTTTCTCTATTAAAACTTTATCAACTTCCATGGGAACCAACACATTTATTTGCTTCAAGAACTCTCACACAAATATTTGATGTTTTTGGAAAAGAAAATATTGATTAGTGATTAGCAAAATGAAGAGAAAATTCATCGGGAATCACTCATAAAATGGGAAAATGTAAATTAGAATAGCGATGGATGATATCATTGTGCCATCACTAATGTGACTGGGAGAAGCGAAAAATAAATTGTGATGATCGATATTCCTCCTATCCATCAGAGTCCTCTATTCTCTCTTTTGCAACTTTCCTGGGAACTTTGACATCTTGCAACCATGGCAAGAGAAAAATGTGCAAGTCGTTTTTCTTGATGTAGGGGTGTTTTAATGGTTGTAGGCACCCAAAACTCATCACAAAAATGAAAAAGATCACTATTGAGGTATTAGGAATGATCAATGGGTGCTTTCAGACCATGGAGCAGCAATTTTGAGCCAATAAAAGCCACCCAAAATCTTTCCCTAAAGCGAAAAACGTGAGAGCTATTCATCTTGCACTAAAAGTTGATTAAATCTGCCCAAAATACTCTAGAAGAAATGTCCATTAAGAAGGAAACACTTCAATCTTCACTACAATAGAGATTGGAGACCAAAAATCTACCCTTAACAATTCCATCACTCAAGCATGGCGTATCATGGATGCAACAAGAAACAAAGATATGTATTAGCAATGAGCGACAAAGAACTTAGAACATACTCCATCACCAATGTGTGAAAGGAAAGAGCCCTCAAATCCACGATGGGCAATAAGAGGACACATCCATTGTGCCCTCACTGATTCAAATGGAAAAAAAAAAAACAAAACAACAATTGGCCATGAGTTCATCTGTGCAAAGTGAAAGCTATGAAAGCCACTTTCCAGCCAATCACAAGCAAGAATTAAACTTGCTTTTGCTCAGACCATTTGAAATATATTTTATTTTTTCCCTAAATTCATTTTTCATATTTGCATAATGCTTAAAATATTCAAAAATATTTTAAACATAAGCAATTGAAACTTTAGGAAAAATGCAAATTTTAATTAAGTATGTAGGTCAAATGGAGAAAATTCACTGTGCCAAAACACTGACCCCTAGAGTCAAGATTTTTTACGTGTGGCCATAATCAATTATTTAGAAAATACTCATTTCCTCAAACTCCGCCTAGCCATTAATAATTAGGTACCTCCTTTATAAACTGGCCCCTAGGACGTGTTTGCGACAACAAAAGTACATTAAAATAATATATCAAATGACTTCTGATCTTGATGAAAATGGAGTTATAGATGTTTCAAACCAAAACAAGAAATGGGTTGTCATTACATTTTCATAATTTGAAACTTTTTAGAACACCCATTTTGACCATGTTGCAGTCAGAAAAGGATTAGTTAACCCACCAGAGCTCATCGAGGAGGTACAAAATTGAGCATGCATGTAACCATTTGAACCAAAAATCTATTACAACAAACAACATGGAAAAATTCTTTGTGAGGTGAAAAATATTAAATGTCAAAGTGGCTCATCTAGGCATTTCTGCAACTACACATCTTTAACACCAATCATGGCTCTCAAAGTCACCACATTGAAAAAATATCAAAACAACCTCTAGGGGGATGCTACTACAAACATAATCTCATCTAGGTACACTGAGTATTTGTGCAAGGGGGATTCCCTTCAATCCACATTTGTTAAAAGATATTAAGGGTCAAAGATGACCTCTTTGAAGCATTCTGAAAATGCAATTGTAAAAGTGAACAAACTGCATTTTCTTTTGACTTGGTAAAAATATCAGATCTGATCACGAGGCTTTGAAAATGAGCCAGGGAGAAAATGAATGCAAGGAGAATGGAGAGAAACAATCCTTTTTACATAAAGAACATCTAGTTGCAAGATATCAACTCAAATAGGAGGCCACCTTGCAGGATTGACAATATGCAAACAACAAAAAAGTTTCAGAACCTTCCAGCTTTGCTTTTCAAAACACTATCAAAACTCATCATGGGAAGCTGAAAAATGACAAGCATGTCCATATATGTCAATTAAATGATTCCACTAAGGGGTTTGGCTTGAAAATCAAATTGTGACCTTCCAAAGTAGGTCACTTGGGTAGATTTTGTAGGTGCACTTCTGAGTGTGCAAAGACAAATTTTTCAATATGGGTACTTCAAATTTGCAAAATTTGAAGGTGCCATCAGCGGCTCTTTCTAGGGACGTTTGTTCCTTAGTGAACAAAGAAAGAATTCATAATCCTCTAGGAGAGCAGACCAAGTTCCAGAATCATTGGGCAACAGAGTATTTATTTTTTCAATTTTTTACCCTCATTTCGTAGCTCGAGGCCACCAAATGGAAAAGGGAAGCTAGTTCTTACCCCTGTCAAATACCAATCTATTAAAAAGTTTGATCCCCTTTAATCCATATCTACCTTTTTCATACCACATCAATATGAGTGGCTTCATTTTTTGCAAACATAAGTGTTAGGCTACATTTGTATTTAGCTTTATTGTCACGTGGCAACCAAATGACATAGGCCATATCACTACCACTCATTACATTTTTTGATCTTGTGGAAAATGGCAGAACATGAGGATGATGAAAAATACTATGTGAAGACATAGTATAATCACATTTAATAACTTCCTCATAATGGTAAGGGTCAAAAAAGATACCAGGCCTCAAAAACAGTTTGCAATCCTTCTATGTGTTGAGCAAAGGATAGTCACACATTTGTAACTTCAACTAAATTGCATCACAAGCAAGCTTATAATCATCACAGCAACACAACTCAATCATATTACCATATGTCTCAATGTCCTGAAAATAAGATTCACCAACACTCATAATACCTTCATCCGCATTCAGATCATAGCATTCTAAAGAAATGTCAGCATCCCAAACAAGGTTTCCTACTTCAACCTCATAGAAAAGACTGTTAGAACTCATTATATTATCACATAAAGAAGCCTCAAGTGTAGGTTCATATGACTCAGAATCCTTGTTGGAAACAAGTTCATCATAGTGAGTGTTCAAAACAAATTCACTATTGCAAAGATTATCATATTCAATATTACCTCTTGTTGCACCAACTTGAAAATATGAAGCATAATGCTCTAGAGGAAAAATACGAGTTGTAGATCTAGAAAAGAGGTCCTCATATGCATCCATGTGATTGACACAATTGCATTCTTCAAGTGAAAACTCATCATAGGGTAAGTGCACCAAGATGGTTCCCAAAAAGGGGGCTTAAGTGCCCACTTTTTTTCTGAAATTAGGAAATACTAACCTTGGACGTGAAATTGAGGATAGTTACACTCAAAATGTTGAGATGGAACAAAAACAAGGATCGAAGTGCTTTGAGTCTACTTTCTAAACTACTAATTTATTTTTAAAATGGTTGAGATTAAGGGGTTCAAAAGAGGGATGTACACAAATTGGTGCTATTTTTATCAGAAAAGCATAACATAGCATCTCTTGTACGACTTGAGCACGGTGAACTTTTTTGTAGTATTTTTAAAATTTCTATGATCAAAAGTTAGCTAACAATATCTACTTGATGCATGATTTTTTTGATAATTTCTTAATGAATATTTGATTTTTTACTAATTTTCTAAGTGGGAACTTCCTGAGATGCAAAATTTTGGCCGTGCTCCCCCTAAAAATTTTTGAAGGTAATTGATTTTTTTTTAAAATAAAATAAATTTATAGAATGAAGTCTTGTTTCTAAAAATTTAATTTATTTGAAATTTTGATGAACGGTTAATTTATAACGAAAAAAAACACCAAACACTGCTTTTTGGCAAAAAAAGAGACATATAATCAAAAGAAATTATGGATGAAAGGCTTAACATTGTTAAAAATTGAAAAAAAATACATCCTTGGATAGCTAAGAGAAAACATAACATTATCCATGTGTTTGATTTTGTTGATATTGAACCAGATGCAATCCTGACAGTGAGCACGAACCTGATTATATGGAAAAATTGTAGAATTTGCAAAAACACATCTCTGGTCATTTGGAATTCCCTCCAATCCTTTGGGTTGGTATTCCAAGGAAAATACCAATGCTAAGGCTTGGGTATTCCCAAAGAAAAATATAACACAAGTGCGTTATAATGCACTCACATTATGTCTTAGTTTTGACATTTTTTTGCTTATTCGGGATACATGTCAAGCAAGACATAATGCACATGCGTTATAACGATCTCACATTATGTCTTTGTTAATTTTAAAAGCCACTCTATTGAATATTTCTTGATATATTTATGTGTTTGTATGTACATGTATGTTGGTGTGTCATGTATGTCTGTATGTATATACCCTTGTATGAATGTATGTATGTATGCCTATATGTATTAGTGCATGTATATTGTGGGTCAAACCACAATAGTGGTTTACAAATTTTATGAGGAAGGAAATTTCATTTTTTTCTTTTTCCCCAAACTCAATGGGTTCGGTCAAACCCAATGGTTTGACTGAACCTCATTATATGTTCAACCGAACCCCCAAATCCTAAATAAAAATAATCTTATTTAAAGGGGTTCAGTCTAACATGGGTTCGACCAAACCCCCTTAAATAAGACATAAAAAAAACATTGTCATTTTCGACTGTCATTTTTTCCTTTTATCAGTTGCTTTCCCTGTGCTTGTGTGTGTGGTGAACCGAGCCCATGATCTGCAAATAGCAAGCAAACTAACTTCATCTCTCCAGCGAATGCAAAATCAACTTCGTCTCTCAACTTCATCAACCCAACTTGCATATCGAGCACCAGGTATGTGAAATTTGAATTTTATAGAGTTCAAAATGATTTTTTTTGTTAAATTTTGAAACCCTAAATGTGAAATTTTTCAAATTTGTTGAATTGAAACTGCATTTGTTTGAAAGTTTTTAAAGATTTTTCAACATACACTATTTCTATGATACATTTCTACTCTATCAAAAAATTAACATGCCCTATCTATGCTTCCACATTTTGCATACATTTTTACCAGGGCACCTCTAATTTATTTGAGGCATTATATGAAATAGTTCATTAAAAAAATTATTTGAGGCATTATATCAAACAGTTAATGGTAATTTTTGTATGGAGTATGATAGAAATAGTGTTTCCATTGTATGCACCCTATATCAAACAATTCATTAACAAATTTATTTGAGGCATTATATCAAACAATTCATGTTAATTTTCGATGGAGTATGATAGAAATAGTGTTTCCATTGTATGCACCCTCTATCGAATAGTTCATTAACAAATTTATTTGAGGCATTATATCAAAAACACTATTGGAAATCTATTTGAGGCATTATATCAAAAACACTATTTCTATCATACTCTGTCAAAAACACTATTGGAAATTTATTTGAGGTGTTATATCAAATAGTTCATTAACAAATTTATTTGAGAAATTATATCAAACAATTCATGATATAAATTTTCTAGGGTGCATACAATGGAAACTTGGATAAAATTCTTCATATTTTTCCATTGAGTCTTATAACATTACACAAAAAATGGTTGGTGAACTAAATGTATGAATCGAAGAATAAATTTAGAGGAAAGAAACTAGATTTTTTGAATGAAATGTATAATAAAATAGTTCTATTAGGATTTATAAGGAATGAAGGTATTATTAAATTTTCTAGTATTAGGAAAATATAAAAATATGTCCACTTTACTATATATATATATATATATATATCTTTTTAAAACTATTCTTCATATATCCATGTTAAAACTATTAAAAATTAAATTACATAAATCAATTTTAATTTTTTACAAAGAAATAAATGACTTTGACTAAGAGTGAATATTTAAAATATAGCATCCTCTTTGCAAAATCCAATTTTATTTGAGATATTTATGGACAAAAAATATGGATGAGCATGAGGTAAGTAAGAAAGAGTAACCTTAATTTATATCTTCCCTCATCAAATAGTTTCACATTTAAAGAATTTCTTAAGTCATATCCAATTATGAAAAACTATTATATACTTGAACATATAACTATATTAAAGTATATCATGAATAAATTGAAAGGATAAAGAGTAAATCACTAAAAACACATACATAAATCATAGAAGTAAATTGATTAATACAAGGAGATTCAAGTGGTTGGATAATTTTTTCCAAGGAGTGGAAGAGGTTAAGAAGAAACCATCAAATAAATATAATATTTTAAATACTTTAAAAGAAAAATACATTTCTCCCTACTCTAAGTTGAAATGGTATTCCTTCTTAGATGATAATAATTGAAAAAGAAGAAAATAATCATTATGAAGATCAAATACCATTGATAAGTTTTAATAGATCAAATAAAATATTCAATTCAACAAAAGAAAAAAGAGAAAATAGTTAATGCTAAAGAAACAACTACAACCAAGCTACTATGTTATAAATTATCCTCTTGTGTAGTCTTCATTTCTCTATAAATTGTGGCCTCCTTGTACAAATTAGCTATTGATAATCATAGTGAAACAAATTTAACATTTTGAAATGGTTAAACATTATTATTATTTTTATTTGTATAAGTATAATTATTATGGGTTCATTTCTCCTCTCCTACTCTTCCTTATAAGGTTCTATTTTACAAGCTCCTCATATAAATGTTAGGGTTCTAACTTCTAAAAATTGAATAGTGTCAACTTAACCTCATTAGAAAATGCTCCCCTATTATTAATGGGGCCAACTTTTTATCTATCAAACTCGGCTATGTTTACATTGAATAAGAATTTCATACGTTTATCCTGATACTTGAACTAAGATATTTTGGCTCTAATTTTAGTCATTTTATCTAAAAATTATTGGTGACATATCCATTCGTATTTAGTTTTAATCATTTATTATTGCAATTAATTATTACAAGGAGATTATTGAAGCTTGTATTCCATCCCCACCATTTTTATTCTAAATATTTGACATTTTCTTTCAACTTAAAGTCTAAATTTTATCCTTAATGCTATACATATTTTTCTAGGATAACACATATTCATTATATTTCACTAAATGTGTTCAGGCATAGAATAAAAACCTTCAATATATATTTAAGATAACTTTGATACCATCAAGATAATCCCACCTTTCATTGCATTAAGATCAAGGTTAACTAACCCTTCCTCTTTACATGCTTTTCAATTAGAGTATCCTCTAGTAAAAATAGAAACATTAATAGTGTGGTTATCAAAGAGTGTCTAGGGATGCACACATCACTATTATTAATAAATTATAAGAATGTAAGAAATGTTTATGGAAGAAATAACTATCTAATAGAAAATATAATGTATTAGTACATATCTAAATATTACATATTTTAAATAAAGCCCCTTTAAAATCTATCTTATTTCCATTTAATGATTCAACTAGGTTCAAAATTATTTTCATCTTATTCCCCCAAAATTCATCACCTTTACAACAAAACTTAATTTCATCTAATTTATCTTATTTATTCTCAAATCATATTAAAATCACCACCTTAAACTCTAAGAAATATTTTGTAACTTATTTATTTTATCTTCATTTAGAAAGTGGTGTGAAGGGAATTTAGAACCTTTTAAATTTTCTTTCAAAATAAGTAGGAAGATTTTATTCATTTCCTTTCTTGTTGCTTTTAGGATTAGTGTTATGAATTTTGTGCCTTCATCCTTAAAAATTCTTATATCAACTTATTTAGCATTTTCATGATCTTTTTATATGGGAAAGGTCAACAAACAATGAGGTAGACACTTTCCATTTTTTTTATTCCTTAATTAGTTCTTTCTAGGGAAACTTTTAGTCTTTTTGAACACCTTACAAAAATATGATAAATGTGTGATTATTTTTCTTTCCACTCTATAAATTTTTGATGTGCTTGGATATATAATTGAGATGATTCACTCATAATTTACAATGATAAAAATTTAGTATATATGAAAGAAATATTTACGAGACATGTCAAACAACCATTCTACATAACTCTCACATGGAAATAAGAATATTATTTTATTTTAACTAAAGAAATTGTTTGTACTCTATCTTGAAAATTACTAATTAATTTTGAATTATATACTTATAATTTAAAATAAGAGCATCCTTTGTAACATGGAATAGATAGGTTAATTTTAATGAAATAAAATATGTTTTTATATTAAGAAAAATTTAAAAATATATGGAACTCATACATTGAGAAATTGACTAAGATGTAACTCTGTATGAGAATTGAGATGCTTGAATAATTCATATACCTTCTTTCAATAATTAACATTTAAAATTAATACTTGGCTCATATTGTATACCCACCTCCCAATGGTCTTGGAATGGATGCATTTAGATGGAGAAGGATTTCAAAAGGCTCATGGTACTTGTGGACCCCTCTAAGGCATGATATATAACACATGAACTTTATTTATGAAATTTAGTCTTTTGTTGTTGGATTCTAGTATGAATGTTATCTATAAGATGGAATTCTTAGTTGATACTCTCAATCTTCCATTATTGGTTTCTAGTGTGATTATACAATATGATCACCAAACTGTATTAATTTCTAATGTTAATTATTCAAAGAAGTTTTTGTTTCATAAGAAGAGACCTATGTTCACATATTCCAAGGCATGTTATTATCCACAATGCATGACACTTCTTCACATCTCTACCAAGTTCTAAATAGATACAGATCTTCCATTTCAATGGAGGAGATTGATGATTTAAAAATAAAATATCATGCCATTTCTTTCTTGAGAAGTCATGGTTGCATTCATGATTTGCAACTTCCATCTTCATCCAAAAAGAAATTTTTTATCGTTATGTGCTTGATATTAAAAAAAATCAAAACCTTCATTTGAGCATGATCACCAAGACAAAGGTAAATGAATGGAAACAAAAAAAATCTCGGTTAATGGCTTTCAGCATGTTGGTGGAAAATATGCATCTTTTTCAAAGTGGCTTCCTAGCTTATCAGTCTTATGTTTAGTAAGGTTTTGTAATCTCCATTGTGTTATGTATTCGGGTCATGGGTATATCTAGTATGATGTCTTATTTTGAGTATTTTGGGTGCATAGGAGAATGTACATATGTACTGATGTATTCAACCAATGTACTTTTGTAACATTGTAATCAAACAATTAGTCATTTGTACTAGGACCTCACTGGTCTTTTTGATATTTTGTAAAATTTGTTACTCGAACTACAACTAGGGGTTTTCTTGTTGGTTCTTTCCCGCTAGTATGTCCGCTTGAACCAACTATATGTAAAATATTATACATAAATAAAATTATAAGTGGTCTCCCACTTTTGCTTAAAAAAAAAGTTCTTGTAAATGTCCACATTTTTTCCTTGACATGGTTTCTATTTCTTAAAAGATTTCTTATGATTTTTCATAATGTTGGTCAATACTTTACTGTAAATATTCTATAGTCATGCTCTTAAATGTCATAATAATATTTCATAAGATGGTTTCATCTTATAAATCTATAATAATATTATATGCATTTAGAACATCCTAGACACCTCCCTTGAAGCATTCAACATATGAAAAATAACTACCAACAAAAATTGAGATGCCTCATTTCCTAATATGAGGACAAAATAATAAATCAAAATATTAGGATGCAAGGTTGACCCACCTTTCCCAATACTTGGCTAATTTTATCATCTATTGAGAAGTGGATCCCAGCAACAATTGTGCTTAGTGCTTATAGTTACTAATCTAAGGAATACAGTTACTAATCCAAGGAATACCTATTCATTTTTTCTTTATTGTACATGCCTAATGAGTCCTCATCTCAAGTTAAATTATGGGAAAGGATTTTTATGCCCTCCCTATGACTAAATGGCTACAAGGAGGTGAATATGATATGGTGGAAAAAACCAAGATACAAGTTGGTTTAGTTCTCATAAAATCTCTAAAAAATAATTGAATTCCTACATCCTAACTAGAAATACCATGAGGGGTTTAGATCCCATTTTAGACAAAAAATATTCTTATATTGATCACTAGTTCACTTGGACCAACTAAAGAGATGGTGAACTAAGGGAAACTTAGTTGTATTGATAGATTAAAACTTAGTTATTTCTCTTTCCATTGTCCCCTCTCCACAAAACACCCTTATTTAAGTATATTCTATTAAACCTATCTCACATATCACCTCCCAATTCTTTAAACTTTTCAAACTTCTTATTCCTCATACCTAATAATCTATCCTTCAAGCTCAACACTTCCCACCTCAATAAAATTGATCACCTTGATTCCCTAATATCCCTTTGGTTGATGTTCCTAGACCTCATCAAAATGGTAAGTGGATAAAATTGTGGAATGATGCAAATTAAATCTATTGCACTACCTTAATATGATCTTACAATAAGAATATGGCTACAAAGAGATTTAGAATGGAAAAAAATATGGATCCAAATAGAAAAAAAAAAAAAATTGCTTTAGCACTTACTAATAACTTTTCTACAATGAGTGGTTGCTTCCATTGAAATAAAACTTAGAAGATTTTAACTTAATTGTGGTAGAGGATCTCAATTAAGAGATAGGCTAAATTGGATGAAAGGATATAAGGGATACAAATTATTTTTTAGTTATCTCGAACATATTTACATTCTCGAGAGTGGATAATATCTATCGTTGATCAAGAGAGGTAGTTCCATGACAACTCTAATGATATTAAATCCACTTTCCTCCAACATTACAAATAATTTTTAATTGATCTAGTTGAAGGAGATCCACGTCAAGATATAGTGAAAAATTATGGGCATAACAATTATATATTTTTTAACATATATAAAATGTATGGTTGGGTTAGTGAGATATTTATAACAAGTACATGGAATATGAAGTCAAAATTTATTATATTTGATTCTCAATAAATTAGTTTTAACGATTCAATTTATAGCTTGATGCAATCTATAAGTTTAAATAGTTTGATGGTATCTAAACTTTATACATATAAAAATAGGATAAATGTCTTTATTTTTCTTTCCGATATATAACTTTTTGATGTTCTTGGATATATAATTGAGATGATTCACTCATATTGTAATGATTAAATTCATCCTCATATGGAGGATTTTATATTATCTTCCACTAAATTCATCCTCTTTATGACATTCTTATGGAATATTGATATTCTACTGTGAATTCTTAATTTTAGACATATCTTAACTACATAAATTTAGGTTCAATGAAGGTAATTTAGAACTTTTTTTTCACTTACATAATCCTATTTTGAAGTTCATTTATGTTAACAACTATTAGATTAAATATTTTCATCCCCAATTATTTTCAAATAATTTTATACTAATCTTTGTCTTCTTATTCTTTCTTTCATCGTTTCATTTAAAATTAGAACCATTTAAGGATGTTATGTTATAGATTATATTTGTCTTCCAATTCTTTTTAAATTGTTAATTGTATGAAAATATTATTGATGAGTAGATGAATTATTACAACTATTTTAGATTTGTATTCCCTTTATCTAGATATATTATTTATCAAAGTCTCATTGCTCTTTTAGGTGTACTATATATATATAACATGGAAAATGCAGATCATGTTCCACCTGCTCCAGATTCTTTGTTTGCAAATACTAGTTTCATCGATCCTTTTACAGTGGTCGACATCCCTACTCCTACAAAACTTGATGCACCTATAGGAGATATGTCACACATGACTCTGTATTGTTTGGCTGAGGACCTGTTGGAGGCATATGCCAACATTGCATCAGACAATGGGATTGATATAGAGCATGTTAGAGATCATTTGAGACATAGAGTTCGTTCAGTTCCAGGATCCCATCACTCTTAGTTGAGCACTAGCGTGCATCAAGATCCACCTACAGTTCATTCAGAAGCTGCATAGACTATGGGTTTTACTGATATGTTGATTGGTTCTGGTTCATCATCACTGATGCCATCTCACCTTCATAGTCCTCTACATTCATCATTTATGGCACAACATGGGATAGATCAGATGGATGCAGATGTTGATTCGTTGCTTGACCGTTTGATGGATATGGTGGAGGCAACTGCTTCAGAGGACATAGGTCATCTGATATCAAATGATATTCATATATGTGTGCATGTGCATGTTTCAATTCTTTTTTCATTATTATTATTTTTTTAACTAGATATTCATGTAACTTGATATATATATATACATATGTATATATATTGTTACAGGTGGACATACCTCATATCACTCCTAGCCTTGGTCCAAATCATGTGCATGATCGATGTGACTCTGTGGATGAATCTGCTGCTAGTGGACTTGTGAGTTTTTCATTTTTATATAATCACATGTGTATATGTACATACAATATTTATGTATGCATAGATCTAGATTGATATTTAAAAATACAAGTTCATTTAATATAAATTATATGTATTTAACACATCTTGTACACAATTTTATTTGTAGGGCTCAGCACATCCATTAGAGCAGGACCATTCTCATTCAGATGGCCATTCAACTAGGAGTAGACATTCAAATTAGGCCATCCACACTAGATTGTTGATCTTTACCACATACATTTGCTTATACATGATGATCTTTAGTATTTGAGATTTTATGATCTCTAACTTACATTTTCTTATATGATATACATACATTTGCTTATTTGTTGATCTTTAGTATTCAACATTTGATGATCTTTAATTTAAATTTTTCTTATATGATATGTACATATATTTTCTTATATGATATATACATACATTTTCCTCTTTGCTTATAATATGTGTTATTTTTATATGTATTGAATCCCTTTACATGTATGTACATGTGTTTGCTTATGGTTTAAACATGTTTACACATAATATATGTATGCATTTTCTTTAAATATTCAATATACATACATGTTTTCTTATTTTATGATTTCTTACAACTTGCATTTCCTTATATTCAATATACATTTGATCTCTAGTAGAATTTTATGGAAATCAATACCACTTTATAATTAAGTTCATTCATGTTGATCACAATAAAAAAAAAAAGTTAAAATGACTTAAGCAACATGAACCATTGAGTTGAGAACAAGAATCTTTTTGACAAGTAACTTGAAATTCCATTCAAATATAATTAAGAAAATTCAATTCAAATTATACCTCTATTATACGTTTTTGACAAGTAACTTGAAATTCAATTCAAATATAATGAAGAAAATTTAATTCAAATTATACCTCTATTATACATTTTTGACAAGTAACTTGAAATTCAATTCAAATATAATTAAGAAAATTCAATTTAAATTATACCTCTAATATACATTTTTGACACTAACAAAATTCTAAAATTACTAGATATGTTGCGCATACCTATGAATTAAATAACAACAAACTCCAGAATGAAATAACTTGTTTTTTTACTACTTGATTAATTTAAACTAGGATCTAGTTATTCCATGTACACTAGAATAATTTTTTTCCCATCCTGGATATGCATATAAATAGAATGTTATTTCTCATTATTCTGGATATCAAATTACAAGATTAATTGTCATTTATATCACTTGAAGCGCAGATTTCTGAGAAGAACTTTTTGCACATTTATCAAGGAGGCAAATATTGGAGCTTGACAACTTTTCATTTTTATCAATCAAGGAAAAACTTGGAGGATAATTTAACTAAGTTGTTAGAGGACTTGTTTTGAGTCATCTTTAAGTTGAAGAAAATGGGACAACAAAGAAAAAGAAAAAATGTGTCTCAACGAAAAATTGTCAAAAGAAGAACATAAGAGGCATGAACAAAACTTGGAAAATTATCATAGAAAGAAACAAGGTACATGAGTGTTTCTTCTCTCTCTCACTCTCAAGTGTGTGTTTAAAATTCTATGTGCATACATTTTGCATTGGCTTTCTTATTAAAATTAGAAATGTTTAATGTATGACAATTTTTCAACTTACAATACCCCAACTTCAAATGTACTCTTAAACTAAAATATGGTACATTAAATCCTTCCCTAAAAACTTTACACTTATCTTTTACCAATACCTTTATTTACTATTTTTTTCATCACACTATCATTGTTGAGTATTGCATCTACACAATTTTCTCTTTACTTTGTTCATGAAAAAAATAATAGTGTACTTCAATACATGCTTAGTTCTCCAATGAAACCTTAAACTTTGTGTCCCTCACTATGCCACTTTGATTTTCATAATTTTTTCAACCACATTAATTATTTTATGGCTTTGCAAATTCCTATATATTCTAACTTTGCACTTTGAAAGAAACCATTATTTTTTCTTAATTATTCATGAAACCACACCTTCATGTACAATGAAGTAGCATTCTAATGTTGATATTTGGTGATCAATATCCCCTATCCAATCTACATTGCAATGTCTAATTAGCTTAATATTTTTCTAAAATCCCATTTAATTTAATCTAATGATCAATAGTTCCTTTAAAAAAATATTTTTTAAATATTTTAATAAATTCCCAATTCTAAGCTCTAGAATTATTTGAAAATTAGAACTCAGATTATACTTAAAGTCAATGCAATGTGAGGTTTTATAGAGACTAACACATGTATACATAAAAACTCAAGCTATATGGTGCCAAGGAATAATTATTTTATTTTCATCACTTCAATGTTCTCAAATTATTTTTATGTTTTATGCTCTAGGGATTCCTCAAGCTGGAGTTGAGCCAAATCTAGATATTGGATCAAACTAATCCATTGAAGAACACATGGACCTTGAAGTTATGGAGGAGACCCAAGTTCAAACAATGCTTGTTGGAGAGGGGTCAAGATCACTTCCTTCTATTGGTATGGATGAGCATATAAAACTAGCACAAAAAATTCTCACTTATAGCATCATGTTTTATTGAAGTTTGTTTGATTGCATACATAAAATTCACTTATATAACATCATCTCTCACTTTTTTTTGCAAAATATTTTGTGACAAGTAGGAAGGGCTCAACAAGCAGGAAGTTTTCATGCTCAAGTCGAGCCAAATCTAGACACTGGATCAAATGAATCCGCTCAAGAATGCATGGTCCTTGAAGATAGGGAGGAGGCACAAGTTCAAACAATGCATGTTGGAGATGGGTTGGGATCACTTCCTCCTACTGGTATGGATGAGCATATAAAACTAGCTGAGAAGGTGAGGAAATAAATTTCTCATAGAAATTTAGATCATTTACTTGAAATGGATATGGAGAAACTGAAATATTATGCCAACCAGCCTTATAATAAGAGAAAGAGGTTAATGACTAAATCTATAAACGGAATGATCATTTATCATTTCAATCATCTTGATACACTTGAAAAAACCCAATTGTTATCACGTTTACTTCTTTGTGATGAGCTCAAAGATTCATTACAATTGTTGGGTGTACATTCGGCATCAAATAATAAGAAACACATGGGATTACAAAAGGATATTGTTCAAAATGTTAAAAAGGGTTTAGATTCCATTGGGAAAGGATCTCAATCAGTGGATAAGGCCACTACAAGAAGGGTGATGTTGACATCTATTGTACATCAAGATATAGCAGGAAAAAGAAAAGTTTTTGCACTTTCAACTGAAACTGGTTATAGTAGAACCACATTGATAAAATATGAGAAAAAGAGAATTTTTTGGATGAGAGTTTAGAAGGCAATTGGGAAATTATGTGTAGAGCTCCCCATTCTGACAAGATTGAAGATGTTGTTAGGAACTTGGTTTCAAGTTTTTGGCATGATCAGACTCGTCCATCATCAAATACTAGAGATGTTATGAGACATAGGATTGGACCTAGTATTTATGAAAATCATATCAAACATTGGCTAGACATAACACAATTTGAGATGTATATAAACTTTTGTAATGCATATCCTCATATAAAGATTGGGAAAACAATGTTTCAAAGGTTAAAGCCATATTATGTGAAGATAAACAAGTTTTTTGAAACTTGTTGTTGTCGTTATCATATTGAATTTGATCTCTACTATCAGGTGTTTCGAAAGATGAGAGAAGAAAGATGTGGGTTTCAAAATGCACCTCCTAAATAGGCAAGTTTGTTCATAAAGTCTATATTATGTGATCATGAAAATGGACCTCAAATAAATTGCATAAAAGGAATTTGTGAGACATGTGGAAATTTGGCTAAATTTCCTTCAAGAATTGAGGATACTGACCTAACAAAGACAGTAAATTGTAAGAGGTAAGTATTATTTTTAGAGAGTTTATTTGTTTCAATTTCTCATAGATTGTTATTTGGATTCTCTTTGATGTAATGTTTCATTGATCAAGTGTGGTTTATTATTTATTCAAATATTTTACTGACATAGGTACAAGTATGTAAAGTTGCAAACAAATTTTGGGAAAGAATCCACAAGGTTGAACTATGTAGAAGAGGAGATTCCCATTGGAAAATTTTTGGAATATTTTTGAAAATTGATATGATCATACATACATCATTCCTTTTTTGCTAAGTGGAAAACACAAAAATTCCAAAAATTGAGAGATACTTTCCCACGTGGAACAGTTCTATCAATAGTTGACTAAGTTGCAGAAAATTACTCCTTTGTACATCAAAAGGAGATTCAATCAAAGTATTACTTTTCAAAGCATATCACTATTATGGTTCATGTGTGTTATCAACATACACAATTATAATTTGATGGTGTT
Organism: Sequoia sempervirens; assembly: GCA_007258455.2. Classification (NCBI taxonomy): domain Eukaryota; kingdom Viridiplantae; phylum Streptophyta; class Pinopsida; order Cupressales; family Cupressaceae; genus Sequoia; species Sequoia sempervirens. The sequence continues at coordinate 229,341,928 of VDFB02000017.1, read as the reverse complement.
GAGAGTATAGATGAAGAACGTGCCATTAAGAAAGAATATCACTTTTATATTAGTGATGATAAAGAGCATGACACACTTTTTGTCCAACATTTCTTTACAATATTTTTTGAGAATTTGAGAAGCAAGGGTGTAAAATTTGAAAATAATTTTGTATGGTCAGATGGATGTGTGGCACAATTCAAATCTTCATGGCCATTCTATGCACTTTGTAGATATCATAAAATCTACAAAATACCACATGTTTGGAGTTTTTTTTAGAGTGGGCATGGAAAGGGTGAGCATGATGGAGCAAGAGCTTGCATCAAACGAGCTTTAAGAAAGCATCAAATGAGTTATCCAGAAGATCATCTAGACAATGCACATGATGTTGTTGAATGGTGCATGAAACACTTTGCATCAAATGTGGTCGGCACATCTTCAAGAACAAACCGACACATTCCACATAGAGTGTTTTGGGAGATATTGGGTAATAATATAAATTACATTAAATCAAAAATTTTAATTTATTTAAATTTAAAATATATATATATATACATATTTGTTCACATAAGTTTTTTGTTGTACATATGTATCTAGGTGTGGATAGAAGATCGATCCATGGATGCAAGAGGGTAGAAAAAACAAGATCTTTGCATTGTGTTAGGAGTTTAGATAGTTTCCATGGATGGATATTAGACACAAGGGATTACTCTTGTTTTTGCACTGAGTGCATTGAGGGAAACTCTGATTATGCATGGAACAATCAATAACTTGGATATGTTGGTAAATGGGATACAATGCCAGTAGTTTTTTTAGAAACATATGATGAAAACGAGGAAGAAAGATTTGAAGACATTCCTTTGATTTCAAGTGATTATGATCATATTTTAGGATTGGTTAGAAAAGGTACACATGTGTAAGTTTTCAATAATTTAAATATTATATATATCTAGTTAATGATCTTTAGAGACATTTCTAAATTTTTTAGAATTTTTTTGTGTAAATTTGGTGTACAAGAGATGTTTTTGCAGTCATAGTAGAGCCTAGAAACATCGAAGGTGTTAGCTATTATTTATTGTATTGCACAAAAGAGAGGAATAAGCTAACAGAACCTGAAACAAGTGATGGAATGTCATTTCCCATAGGTGAGTTTGAATTTAAAATTTTATATACATTGTATTCACATGTGCACATTACATTATAAACATTAAATATATATTGTACAAACCTTAAGCATGAAAATGTTTCAAACATTCATATGTCTTACTTTAGGTTCATGTTTACCATGCAGGTTCTGTTGTAGTGCAAGGGACATATCTAAAACAAGTCAAAGTTGTTCAACATGGGATTCATTTTGTTGACTATCAACGTGATAACAAGGTATATCAATATAGTCACTGAATAATTGCTACCACTCTACATCTTCATGTAGTTCCACATGCACATGGCAGAAGAAAATGGAGACTAGATAGTGATGATCATAAAAAAATTCTACATGTTATTGAAGAGCGGGCTGGACCAGAATCTTTGACTTAGATTATATCCATGGTTTTCAAGTTCACTTGTAACCCTATACATGTTCA
>VDFB02000017.1:229181411-229340266 GCA_007258455.2 Sequoia sempervirens | reverse complement strand
TTTTCACCACCTTTGCATAAAATAGCATAGTTTTCACGTTGAAAGGCATATAATATCAATTCAATTTTTAATTCTAGTGATAATTGATATAAAATTGAAGTTTGGAGGGGAACAAGCTTTTGAAAAAGTCAAATTGTTAAGGAGTTTGAGGAAATAATAAGAAAAGGCTACATAATTGGATAGAATTCTTCCATTTCAAACTCTAGTTTTTTAGGTATGTGAAGTCTTTGTACATTTTATTTCATTTTATTATGGCTTCCTTTCATTTTTATTGTTTTGCATATTCCCTGTTGATCATTGTTTGTTTGTCATGTTACAACCTTAGGCTGCTAATGGACATTTTAAATTATAGAATTTTATACAGTTTCCAATTACATTTTTATACCACATCTCTTTGAGGCATTTTGTTATTTAACAATTGACTTACATTGTGTATGCTTCCAAATATTTCATTGAGTTATTTTGTCAAATAGTTATACAAACTAGTTGATTGCCTTGTTATATATTGGTTGTTTGAGGACTTTGACACACATCGTAAGATTCTTCATTACTCAAACCTTGTTGTGGCATCCAATGTTCATTTGAGAAAATATGGGGGTAGACCTTTGAACAAGACCTTGTGGAAGGTCTATGAGTCTGACCATGAGGCAATACTTGACACAATAAAGAGTAGATCAGATCTGAATGGTTCATTGGATTAATTTGTAAGTATATGCACAATGGTTCTTATTAATTTATACTTGTATCCATGTTAATTTGTTTAATTCCAATGCTATCATCTTATTTTACTTTTTGTATATGTAAGTAACTTGGTAAACATTGATTGGTGTCCCCTTGTAGAAAATGCAGATTTATGAGCCATCCAAGAGAATCTCAGGCATAAAAGCAATGCAACATCCCTATTTTGATGATCTTGACAAATCTCAATTATGATTTTCAGCCATTACAAAAGTGTGTACGAAGCTTGGTGAGGGAATTTCAAGTTATTAATTTGAAGTTAACCTTATCATGAGCATCTATGATGTAGAAATTATAGGAGCATCTTGAATTTCAAGATATTCTAGATTCATGAGAGGTGTTGTGTGCAATAGGTATCTTGGAACTCACAGTGAACATGTATGACCAGAATTGACTAAGTTGAGAGATTTCCATGCCTATCTGTAAGTGTCTTCCATCTATTTTCATTTCATTTCCATTTTGGATGAGTTGTTTCTTTTTATTATTTTACTTTGCATACATCTATAAATTAACTAGTAAAAATTGATTGGTCTCTCCTTGCAGAAAATGCTGATTTTTGAGCCATTGAAGAGAATCTCAACCAAAAAAGCAATGCAACATCCTTATTTTGATGATCTTGAAAAATCTTAATTCTAATTTGAAGCCATTATAAAAGAGCATGTGAAGCTTGCGAGGGAATCTCAAGTTACTCATTTGAAGTTAACCTCTAAATGAGAACCTATGATGTAGACATTATAAGAAAATATCGAATGTATGAGTGACATTGTAAAATATCTATGAAAATAGGGTACCTAAGGCATTGTAATGATATTTGTACTTGTAATGACATTTATTGAAATATTGATTTTTTTTGTAGGGGCACCAAGGTTATTGAGAAAATTTGGTTCATGGAATTATTTTAAGTTAGTAAACTGTGTTTTGAGTAAATTGTCAATTGAATAAGGTCATATTACATGGTCAATTGATTTATAATGTAATAAGTCATGTTAGTTACAAGCTCAATAGTTAGGAATGATTGGAAAGATGTAGAATCATTTGTAAAGGGTATATTTAAAGCCTCTTGAAGGCTCAGACACAATGTAATTTTGGTGTAGGAGCACCCAGTCTCCTAGTTGCAAAATTTCACTTTTTGAAGGTTGATAGGTGGTCAATAGATTATATTAAGGTATTTTGTGTTTATTTATGCTAAATAAGATCAATCAATACCATTTAAGGTGTATGAGGGTGATTTTTTGAGTCTCGGTGGTCAAATGTGCAAAAAAATGCATTATTGCTACAAATTTGTCAATATTTGAATTTGTAGCCTTTTGAAGGAAAATCTTTGAATTTTGTTGTAAATGTGCAAGAATGAGGTATAAGATTTTGATATACCATTTAGAGAGCTTGGTTTTCATGGAGTTCTTTTCAAAGCCTCTACTTTTATTGTTCCTATGGTAAACTGTTTGATAGAGTTGGTGGAATTACCTTTCTTAGTAATCATTATTAGTTCAAGATTGAGATTGCTAACTTGAGACAGTATGACTTGGGAAAAACAAATTTGATATGGCTATTATTTTTAAATAATTCAAGTGGGATGTACTCTGCATTGATTCCATTCCTCAATCTTCACTTGATGGCATGAAGAAATGGCTCAACTCCATGGATATAAAGTATTATGAAAGCATAATGAACTTGAACTGGTGGCCAATTTATTGAAGATGGTGGTTGGGAATTTTTGAATATGGAAGCTAGTAATTCTGATTCTAATAATTCAGAAGAGTCAGAACAAGGATATATGAGTTCCCTCTAATGTAGAAAAGGAATCAGAATCAGATTTCATGTAGCCACCATCAAGAGTGTTACAAGCCAACAAGATGGAGGGAATTCTTATATAAGGAAAATTTTCAATGTTGCAAGTATTGGATTTAATACCAACTACAATGGAAACATTGAAATTCCCTAGCAATATTTATGTTGAGGAAATTTCCTTTATATGCAAGGATTCAAAGCAACCATGTGGTACAAATGATTAAATCCTAGAGATGATCTATAGCAATGAAAGAGTCTAAAAAGGAAGAGAGAGCTACGCTGGTGACTCAGGAGAAACTCCATCTTTCAAAAACAAAGTCAATTAGGGTGGCAGACATGTGGATCAGGCCAGTATTTGGTGGAAGAGGAAGAAAGATGACTGGAACTCTAGACGCCGACCATACTAGATTTCGTTATTCAACCATGAGAGTAGATGAGAGAGCTGATATCATAAATCAAAACATTAAGCATGCATTCTTCCAACTAGTGGAGAAGGAGATGATTACTTTGCTTCATTTTCATTTGCATAAGCATACCAAGGCATGGAAACCAAGAAGACCAAGGATGTCTAGTTTTATGTGGAGGTAATGGATTTGGTCCAAACTTTAGGAGGGGAAAGAAGGTCAATGTATGATCTTGATGAAATTGAGGAAGAACAACAAGAGAGGGACAAGAAAAATAAAATCAATACAAGGATTTGTCAAGCGAGTAAGAGAGCTATGGGAGCAGCCTCATCTAAAATATTTTGAACTAGAGTTTGATATACCATTTAGAGAGATTGGTTTTCATGGTGTTCCTTTCAGAGCCTCTTCTAGTGATTTTGATTCTAATAATTTAGAAGAGTCAGATCAAGGATATGAACCCTCTAATGTAGAAGAGGAATGAGAATCACTCTTCATGTTGCAGGTACCGACTTTAATACCAACTACATTGGAAACATTGGCATTCCCTAGAAGCATTTATGTAAGGGAAATGTCCTTTAGATGCAAGGATTCAAAGAACATCAACCATGTGGTACAGATGATTAAATCCAAAAGATGATTTGTAGCAATGAAAGAGTTTGAAAAGGAAAAGAGAGCTACATTAGTGACTCAGGAGAAACTTCAACTTTCAAAAACAAATCCAATTAGGTTGGAAGACATGTGGATCATTCCAATATTAGGTGGAAGAGAAATAAAGATGACTAGAACTCTGGAGGCCCACCATATTGTATTTCGATATTCAACCATGAGAGAAAAAGAGGGAGTTGATATCATGTATCAAAACATTAACCATGCATTCTTTCAGCCAGCGGAGAAGGAGATGATTACTTTGCTTCATTTCCATTTGCATAACCATATCAAGGCATGGGAACCAAGAAGACCAAGGATGTTGAGTTTTATGTGGAGGTAATGGATGTGGTCAAAAATTTAGGAGGGACAAGAAGATTATCGTGTTTTTACTACTGCTACCTACTTTCACAGTGTTCTTGGATTAAAGGGTTTCATGATGTAATTCAACCCATTCCACCTTGTGTGCCTACTCTAACATGTGGAATGGATCCTCTAACTTGTAAAATACATTCCTAACTTGATTATAATTTTGTGGAGTCAAGGTTGGGTGTTTGGGATGATGTTTTAGGGTTGTAGCATGGTATTTTCATGATGAAAATGTGGGTTTCAAGTGGTGTTTTGACAAAATGTGGGAAATATTTTCCATGTAATGTATTATTCACCATGTGTAGGGTCTAGTAAGTGTGTTTGGTGATTTTTTTGGGTATGGAAGGTGTGGGAGATAGGAGTTTCATTAAAACTCCAAGTATTTTTCTTGAATTAGAAGGTTTGGTGTATTAGGGGTGTAGATGTATTGGACCTAGAAAAAAATCATGGAATTGGAGGTTTTGACACATAACATATTGTTGTTTTAGGAGTTTGAGTGAATATCTAGTGTTTAAAAGGTTGTCTCTTTGTAAATAGAGCTAATTTAGTTGCCTTTATGCAAGGTGGTCTATTGAATCTTAATTATGGTACAAAGAATCATGGTATGATCTCTTGGGAATTTGTCTTAGGGTCTATGTTAAAGCTTTATTGATGTTTGGTTGGCCATTGGATGACCTTCTCTAAAAGATAAGCCCATTTGATGAGATTTGGAGACTATAAGTTAGGCAAGGGTTTGTTGAAAACCCATACTCAAAAATTCCCATAGCCAACCAAAGCCTAAAACATGTTCAAAAAGTCTACACAAGCTTAAAAGTTCAAGAGATATTGCTGCCCCCGAATATTTCTTCAAACCCTAGCAGTAAACCACCATTTTCCACTAAAAAATGCACCATTTGACATTTAGGGCATCATCTTAAAACCCTCTATTCACCTCCCTTGCACACAAAACTATGCAAACATGTTTTATAACCATAACTAAGCCTTTCCATCAAGATATAGAACCATACAGTGGGTGAAAGGCTTAATATGATATTTTAATACACTCAAAACCCTTAAAATAGGGTATACAAACTGACCCTTAGTAATTGGCTTCTAAAATGCACAAAACCACTTGAAATCCAACCAAACCAAAATTAAAATGGATTTAAATCTGCTGCCCACAAAATTCCATTGAAAACAGAGCACAATCACCCTGTACAGAACCATACAGTTTAATGTAACATCAAATCCCAAAGTGCAAAAGGGTAGCAATCTTTGACAGGGCATTACTCGGATACTATGGTGCTTAAAAAATCTCTATCTGAGCCTATGGGATCATGTTGGGACCATATACAATAACCTATCTCATTTTTTGTTATCTCAGAGTGGTTTTCTCGTGGTTTCCATTTTTTAGTTTATCGAAAAAGTGTCAAATGCAAGCAGTGGAAAGTTGCAAAGTGGTGCAAATTTTGTTCTGCAACTTGTGTGACCAAATAGACTATTCCAATGCATCTAAATAGGTATGTTTGTGCTAGGCATGGTTCTCTTTCACACCCAAATACACGAAATCGCTTTAAGCTACGTTCAACCGAATCGATCCCTTAAGGGTCCAAAGTGCAAAATAGTTGCAAACTTCAGCATGTTTTTACTCAGATACCGTGACACTAAGAAAATTCTCATCTAATCCTATGGGATCATTTTGGACCCCTCTACAATAAACTCTCTCATTTTTTGTTATCTCGAAGTGGTTTTCCTATGGTGTCTAGTTTTCAGTTGATGGAAAAAGTGTCAAATAGAAGCAATGGAAAGTTGCAAAGTGGTGCAAATTTCATTTTACAACTTGTGTGACCAAAAAAATTGTTCCAACATTTCTGAATAGGTATTTTTACGCTAGGAATAGTCCTCTTTCACACCCAAACATGCAGAATCTCTCTGAGCTATGTTCAACCATATCGATCCCTTAAGGGTCCACAGTGCAAAATGGCTACAAACTTCAACATGTTGTTACTTAGATACCGTGATACTTAGAAACTTCTCATCTAAATATATGGGGTTGTATTGGGCCCCTCTGTAATAACCTCTATTAGTTTTTGTTATCTCAAAGTGGTTTTCCTGTGGTGTCTAATTTTTAGTTGATGGAAAAAGTGTCAAATGGAAGCAAACGAAAGTTGCAAAGTGGTGCAACTTTCGTTCTACAAATCATGTGACCAAATGAACTATTCCAACACATTCGAATAGGTATTTTTTATGCTAGGAATGGTCCTCCTTCATACCCAAACACGTGGAATCACTTTGAGCTACATTCAACCGGATCAATCCCTTACATGTCCAAAGTGCAAAATGGCTGCAAAATTCAGCATGCTATTACTCAAATACCGTGATCCTTAGAAAATTCTCATCTAATCCTATGGGATCATGTTGGGCCCCTCTACAATAACCTCTCTCATTTTTTGTTATCTTAGAGTGGTTTTGTTGTGGTGTCTAGTTTTCAATTGATGGAAAAATTGTCAAATGGAACCAGTGGAAAGTTGCAAAGTGGTGCAACTTTCAATTTGCAACTCGTGTGAGAAAACAAATTATTCCAATGCATCTGAATAGGTATTTTTATGCTAGGAATAGTCCTCTTTCACACCCAAACATGCAGAATCACTTTGAGCTATGTTCAACCAGATCGATCCCTTAAAGGTCCAAAGTACAAAATGGGTACAAACTTCAACATGTTGTTACTCAAATACCATGATACTTAGAAACTTATCGTCTAATCCTATTAGATCATGTTGGGCCCCTCTGCAATAACCTCTCTCAGTTTTTATTTTGTCAGATTGGTTTTCCTATGGTGTCCAATTTTTAGTTGATGGAAAAAGTGTCAAATGGAAGCAATAGAAAGTTGCAAAGTGGTGCAACTTTTGTTTTGCAACCTGTCTGACCAAATGAACTATTCCAACGCATTCGAATAGGTATTCTTACACTAGGAATGGTCTTCCTTCGCACCCAAACACATGGAATCGCTTTGAGCTACATTCAACTGGATCGATCCCTTAAGGGTCCAAAGTGCAAAATAGCAGCAAACTTTAGCATGCTATTAATCGGATACCGTGATGCTTAAAACCATCTCTTCTAATCCTATGGTATCATGTTGGGCTCCTCTACAATAACCTCTCTCATTTTTTGTTATCTTGGAGTGGTTTTCTTATGGTGTCCAGTTTTTGGTTGATGGAAAAAGTGTCAAATGGAAGCAGTGGAAAGTTGCAAAGTGGTGCAACTTTTGTTTTGCAACTCGTGTGACCAAAGGAACTATTCCAGTGAATCTGAATATGTATTTGTATGCTAGGAATGTTCTTGTTTCACATCCAAACACATGGAATCGCTCTGAGCTACGTTCAACTGGATCGATCCCTCAAGGGTTCAAGTGTAACATGTTGAAATAGGCCATTCCTTCTATTGTTCAGGTTGTGTCTCGGTGATATGGGCCTGATATAAGTAGGATAGAGAGTATGAATAAGAAAATAGTATTGGCATAGGCATTGGAAGAGATTACTAACACTGCCCCTATTCAAAATTCAAAATTGAGGCCCCTTAAAAGCAAGCCTAGAAGAGGTGAAAAGAAGAAATTGTTTGAAAATAAGTTAGAATAGGTTGGAAATAGGGTGAGGTTGTGGAATTTGATGTGTTCAAAAAGGTCTGCAAGGACAAGGGAGGTCAAAAGTATGTTATCCCATGATGCCCTAGTTGGGAAAACAAGGGTTTTGAATGAAAAATAAATGTTTGAGGGAGTAAAAGTGGGTAAAGTGAAGAAGCAGCATAATTTGGTGGTAAATTAAGTTTGTGCAAACAAAATGAAGAGTGTTAGAATATGTTTTAAGGTTCAGGTTCAAGTTCAGGGGTTCGGTTTGCTAGTTAGGCCAATTTTTTTTGGAGGGGGGTTTGGTTTGTTTTGGGTTCATTGGTACAAAAATTATGTAAAAAAAATAAATATATATATATATATATATATGCAGCCTAGAAGCATGCATTAGGATTAGAATATTACATAACATCATATAAACAACAAAACCAACATAAAATTGATTGTCATTTAAAACATGCATCATAAATATTCATCATTGAAACTTGAATTGTGGTAGCTTGATATACATAGTCTATTTATGCTAGGATTCAATTTGTATGATTTTGAAAAAAGAAGTCAACTGAGTAGAGGTATCAGCATTCTTCATAAATCATAAGAATTTGTTTAGTACTCTAGCTATTTTGATGTCTTTTTCCAGTCTGAAACATTATTTTGTATCATTGTTACATTGGTCTTGAGAGTGGTAGCTTAATATAGCTCCAAAATACAAAAGTTGGTTTACCTGTGCAATGTAACAATGGCATAGGCAGACTTTTGTTTTAGAGAACCAAAGGTTGGGTGCACAATTGAAGTGTATAAACACATATCTTTTCGTAATATCAAGGATGCTTTTTGAAACTTCCATGCATTGTTAATCTAAAAGGAAAAGTATTATACATATCCTCTTCTTAATTGAGCTATTCCAATCAAAGGATTAAATATATTGGAATCTTTTTATCAATCATTTCATAGAATGCCAATTGAAAACGTGTTTTTTTTCTTTTAGATAAAGTTGTTTACCATCAATCAATTAATTTATTCAAGACAAACCATGAAGGACAACAATGATCAATGCCATGGCTAACCAATTAATAAGTATACATGTGAATAAGTCAAGCATGTACATGTGAATAAGGGAAGCATAAGTAGTCACAAACACATATGCCTTGAAGTATACACACACAATACATGGTATAAACAACTTAATACAAAGTATATGCACAAATACAAGGTATATACATGAAAACATGTAAGTTGCAAAGTATACATTGGAACACACGTAAGTCACAATGAATACACATACGTTAAAAAGTATACACTTGAATACACGTAACTCATATCTATTGAACCATGAATTTATAACATGAAAATATAGACACCATCAATAAAAAATATTTGTATTAACTAAATAGCCATGTACACATACATCAATATACATTGATATAAGTATAAAATATAGGTACAAAATAGCCATATAGGCTTACGAGAATGCCATATAGGCATACAATGTCAAATATATCCAATATAAAATATGTACAAAACTAACATGTAGGCATACAAAAAAGGGCTCTAGAATCAAAATTCATTCCTCTCCAGGCTCTCAAAATAAACTCTTTCCCTTTGTTGGTCGATCAGATGGGGATAGGTCTGTCACTTGTTTCTATTGCACTTGAGGAGTGCTCCAACTGCTCCTCCTACTAGCGTTAAGCTCTTTGTTAAGTTTTAACTGTTACAATTTAAGAAGTAAAGACAATAATATATAGAAATTACATTATCAAAAATGATATATTTAAAAAAAAATCACTTACGGCCATCTCATGATCACTCTCCACGAGGGAAATATTTGCACATTGATGTTGAGGCATGCTCAAGCCCTATATAAACCATCCAAATAGAAATTAGACTACGAATCAATAATTTGGTTTGATTTTTCACTCGAACTAACATCTATAACAATGAATGTAAATTGAAATTTAGTAACTTTCCTCATACCTCCCCTGTCAGAGCCATTGAGGATTGTATAGAGGATGGAACACTGATATCCATTTCCCTCATAACATTTGGAGGTGTTTCCACAACCAAAATCTGAAAATAAAACAAAAAATTATTAATCACAAAAAGGTTACAATAACAATCCACGTCATGACTTATAGTGTATGAGATCTAATGAAAAAAAAATTGAGTACTTATTAAACTATATATTTCTAATTATCATGCTTACTATTTTCCCTATCCATATCTTGTTCAAAAGGACATGTTTTTAGTATTTTACTCATAGCAACAATCTGTTGAATCATTTGATTAAATGCTTTCGTAGACATGTACGATAAATGTGGTGGAATAGAGAAGGAAACTTGAACTATTTGAAAAAATGCCTCAAAAGAAATGGGGTCTCGTGGTGATGGAATGCCATTACAAACAAATGCACGTCATGGAATTCCATCACCATAAGAACACATTTCTTTTAGGAATTTTTTCAAAAATTTCATTGCCTTCTCTATAGTAAATTATTGCTTACTATTATGCTTTGATAGATATTTTTCCAATCATCCATAGTTTGTTGAAAAGCACCTATTTTAGGCTTTGAGCCATAGCAACAAGGAAGCACGAGTAGTTTGATAAAATTCTTTGGTGCACATGTATGAAAAATGTGGTATCAAAGAAAATGTGGTGAGCATTTTGAAGAAATGCCTCAAAGAAATGGAGTCTCATGGTGATGGAATGGAATTCCATCGTGCCATGAGACCGCATTTTTTCGAGGCATTTCTTCAAACTACTAACTGTCTTGTCTATGTTATTGCTTACTATTATGGTTTCATTGATTTCTTCCAAGCATCCATTGCTTTTCGTGCAGTTGCACCTTTGGAAGCACATGCCTCCATGTGAAGAAATTGCATCAAGTTGCCTATGTTGACTTTCTAAACAACTCTATATTGAAGTTGAAATTTTTTCATCTATCAACATCTAGTTATTAGTTATGGAATATGAAGTAATGCTTTGAGTTTGAATGATATGCAATGCAACGTAACCAACGATGTGAATATAAATTACACAAATCTATTAAGTAGAATTCATTAGTTAAACTCTTTATTCTATTACCTGCATGAAGGTTTGAGTAAATCCACTGGAACTAGGAGGTGTTCCCTCAAAACCTCCAATATTACCCTATTCAACATCCAAAATCACATATTAAAATACCATTCGTAAAACAATGCTATTAACATGTAATAAATTTATAATTGTTTACTAGTTACATACCCTGCCGATAGGTGTACTACATAAATAAGTAGATGGAGGGCTGGTGTATCCAATCTCAACACTGTGACCTTGCAATTTTATTAAAATCATAAAACTAAATTAGTTAATCTTGCATTTCAAAATCAAAATTTAATAAATTAAATTCAGTGAACATGCTAACTTCTACCCGAGTATCAATTCCATACGCATCATGCAAAATGTCAGCCACCCTCTCCATCTTTGTAGTTGTGTACGGATCCTCTGCAGCATCCTCCTGATTGTCGATGGGGTCATATGAACAAGTCACCCCATAAGATTGACACACATGGGTTCGAAGGCCACCACTCGAAGACTCCCCTTCATGGCACTGTAGAATAGGGATAGTATGATGGATGACACTCTAGGTCAAAGTGTTGATCACCTACAATGTCTCTACATCAAAACTCTTCTTCACGATGGAAGGCATAACAACGTGCTCACGAGTGTCCTAGTGAAAGCTCATCTCCCTTGCCATGTAGGATCCAATTGTGCATCAAGCCTATCCTAATCCGGCCCCCCACCTCTCCCCTGGAAGTCCCTCATATCAAAATAATTTGGAATATTTTTCAATATGAACTCGCTATATAGTTTTCTAAGAAAATACTAGGGGACTTCACAATTGTTGCATGGTCGGTCATCAAAGACCATGTACCACCTATCATAAAAACAGTTCCTAATCTCTTGGTGGTGACACCAATGAATAGTAAACCTCTTTGAATTGAGGGTAAGATTTTGATTTGTGTGTGGGTCAGTGAATAATGAACACAAATCACCTTTTTTAATTTTTAAATACTTTACTTGTTTATATGATAGTTTATCTGCATAATATGCCCTAGCTGCCTGCCTCCTATCTTACCATCCAGTTATTTGTTTACTAATTGAATCCACATTTTTTAACATATCTTTCAATGAATTTGCAAGGGTCATTCTTTCTGTGGTTGAACCATTTGGATCACTCAACCTACTAATAAAATCCTCAATATTTTTGTTGTTTCTCTCAAGCTCACTCATTAAATTTTGTTGAATGCCAAGAGGGTGTTGAGGGATTGGTGGAGGAGGTTGTTGTTGAGGTTGATTTTCTTGTTCAAGATTTTGTTCTTCAGGATTTGGTTGCTCTTCTTGTTGAGGATTTTGTGGGTTTGCAGGTTCATTTGCATCTCCTACAAATTCAAAAATCTATATATCAAATACAACCTTAAACTAACAAAATCAACCTAAAAATAAGAAATTCAAAACAAATAGAAAACAATACTTACCTCTCCCACCTCTTTGTTGTCATGGCACCATCCTTGGAAAGAAATAGCAACCGTTGTTGAATATTTTTGCTCAATCTCTCCTCCTAGAACTCGAGCATAAAATGATGGTTTTTGGCCGCGGGCAAAGCAAAAGAACAATTGGCATAAAATGAATCACTTTCACTTATTTTTTTTCTTTTAAATTTCCATAATGTGAGCGTGTTATAACGCACTTGCATTATGAGTTTTCAAAAAATAAATTGGCCACAAAATTGTAACCCAACTTCATGCACCTACCCCATAAAGATCATCATTAGTTGTACTAACATTTATCTCTACATTTCCACTATCAAATACAACATCTTCAATGTTGATCTCATGTAAACATTAAGGGATAACTTCAAAGGTAGCAACATGAATAGAAGAAGGTAAAGCATCAAACAAAAGAGGAGTTCCTTGTTCATTTTGACCAACATATACATTCCCTTCATAATCAACTACTTTAGATGATTCATTCAATGAACCTGTTGTATACATATCTCCTTCTTTGTTGATACTGGTACCACAATCAACAAAGCTACCTTTCTCACTTTCAAATTGAAAATCACCATTTATCTCTTCACTGCAACTTCTCACACATAATTTCTCTAACTGAAAATTGTTGCATACTCTATCACTTTCATTTGATATGTTGATATTCTCAAAAAGTACTCTTCAAATCAACATGCTCCTCTACCTCATCATCATGAAAGTTTTCATTAATGCTACACTCACTTGTAGAATTGGAATGACCAATTGTACCATTACATTTCTAATGACACATGTCTTCTTCAAACAAAATATTTAGTTCATATCCATCATCTTGTTCTTGTGAGCTTTCAAAAATATTGTCATTATTTTCCTTGTTGGAGCACTTTCTACTTGAAGAGATTAATTCTACCTCTTCCTCATGAGAGGAATCATAGTCACTAGGGTTGTAAATAGAATTGAAATCATTGTGATCACCCATACAAGAATTATTTTCAGTTGGTTACAAAATTTCATTTACAACACCATTGTTCTCATCATGAAGACATGAAATTTCAGAATCAACGTGATCTGCAACTGTATATTCAAAATCCATAAAAGAGAAAATACTTTCATTATCATTTGCATCATTGTAGCCTTCATCTAGGTATATTTCTTTTGTAGGTTTTTCAAAAAAAAAATCATCATCACTAAATGATGCATCATTCTTGTCTTCTACTATACCATCTACATCTATTGGACTGAGTCTTGAATAAGTACCATCACATAATTGAGTTAGGAGATTACTTCCATATTTATCTATCATTTCCTCAATTACTAAAAGCCATTGATATATGCATTTAAGATTAGGGGGCTTCAAATGAGTTGGCATGGTACTTAGACCTAGCTCAAGTCTTTCACAAAAAACATTAATACACATCGATTCATCAGGTCTATTTAATGTTGGTATAGAAAACAAAATATTTATGAATCTATCATGAAAATCATAAGAGGATTCACCCTCAAATTTTTTTACATCATATAATGCATCGATAAGTGACATAGGTTCAACCTTATTTTTAGATTTCTCTTTATATTCTTCTTGGGTATGTAGACGTATTTCTTCAGTCAAGCAGTCATTGTCTATTGACTCTTCTTAAAAATAACCAATGAAATGCATTATGAGCTCATTCCTTGAATCTATGGAATGCATTGGTAAACTAGAGAACTAATATTCAACATCATTTTCTAAATTTCTTACAAAAAACTTCATGATAGCATCTTCTTCTACTATTTGAAAATATTCCATTACATCAAGAAAACCTTGTACATGTTGTGATGTTGATTCTTTAAAACCTCCTCTAAACTTAGGCAAATATTCATTAATTCTTCTTGGGACAGAATCTGGGTAACCTTGGATTTGACTATAATCCAAACCTGGTTGTATCTTTCACTAGTGAACACCTTTATTTGAGGACATGGTTGTGTTCCAAGCATGATATTATAACTTGTCAAGGGAGAACTAGGATAATAATACATATTTGAGAATAAATTTATGTTCCCTCCACAACTAATCTCTTCTCAAGATATCTTTTCAAAATATCTTACTTTCTGATTTCCATTTCTACTAGTATCTTGAAATACTGAATAAGGGATAGTATTAACTAGAAATTTTTGTTGAAAACCTTCATACAAAGATATTACAATAGAAAAATACTTGAGAAATACTACAACCAACTCTTCTGATGATGTAGAAACTTATGTAGAGTTGCCACCTCTTTGAAAGAGGAAAAGATCTTCAAGGAGAAGAAAGCTTCTTCCAAGACCTATGTATTTATGAGTTCTCTCCATCAGCAGAGCACCAAACTTCAAGAATATATTAGGAACATTGCAGCAATCTCCTTCAAGTATGCAAGTCCTTGGCTCATTCTGACCCAAAACTACAAATCAACAAACTGATTGACTCTTTTGAATTGATTCCCTAGTAGAGTCACCAATCTATTGGTTCCCAAATCAACAGATGCAATAAGTCCTAAAGAGTATCCATTCTCTCATATTCAGACTCAATAGGTTGATATGGCCAAAAAATGGGAGAGTGAATAGAATACCCCTTTCTCCCATGCAGTTTAGGCTCTGTTAAACCTGGGAGGGTAATCCAAATCAATATATTTATAGATACTTGTGTGCCAAATTATTAAATACACTGTAAATAGATTTTTCTCCTTTAGATTCTTAATAGACACAATACTATAAAGGATTGGCTGATCTCTACGGTAATGCCTAATTTAAACATGAGAAATGTAATAAAATGAGCTCAACACACAAACAAACTAAGAATGATATTTGATTTTATCTAAATTTATGGTCAGTTGCTGAATCAACCAACATAATATAACATGAATAAAACACTTATATCAGTGCTTCTTTCATTGGAATAGAGTCGTCTTAAACACCCACATAATTTGATAACAATCTTCAAACTGACATTACATAAGACTCTGAAATGTTGCATTACAATATTTCAGCATAATATCCTAACCACTACTTCTTATGAAAATCCTAGCACTTAATTCACATGAATATATAGCTCCATTCAAGCACTTAAATTAATTCCTTGAATTAATGGGCAAGAAATAAACCACACATCCACTGAAAACCAATGGAGATGAACAAAATAATAATTGATTATATGTATCCAAAACTCATAAAACAAGCACGTAGGAGTGAAATTAGTCTTGAAATTGCACTATTCAATATTATCCTACCAATATTGCAAAACAAAATTACAAAGATATCATAAAATCTAACCTAAAACAAAGCCACTAAAATGTTCTATATTCACCTTACAATATACTTTGTGATTAATTACAAAAGAACGTCTCCTAAAAATGAGGCAGAAAAACAATACTTAAGGAAAAATAAAAACCCTAAATGCTCATCTGAAGAAGACACTTGGCACATTTAGGTTTATTGATCTTTGATTGCTCAAGAATCTTCAACCTGCTCTCTATTTTCTTGCTCCTCACTCCACTACCCTGCAACAGAAAAATATCCCCCTTTGTGAAGACTCATCATTCTCTTTATTTTCCTTTTACCCACATTGAAGAAATGTCCTGTTGTATAGAATATTTTGCTAGCTTGTAAAAACCTTTCACTATAAAAATGAAAATATCCCCTTCACCTATTCAATTTATCCTTCATTTTTACCTGCAGCCTCTAGCCTCTGTGAAATGCATTTTTTCAATGCCCAGCAAATAAATTTTCTAACTTTATTGGGAAGGCTTTGATTCAAACATTAGGCAATAAAATATTATCCCTACACCATTTTTGGTTTATTCTTCCAACCACTGAAGTTTTGACTTCAACTTATGTGAAAGCCTCAATTATTTAAATTGGACTGTGGAAAAATTTATATACCAACATGAATTTACCTTTTCACTTTACACTTCCTAGCAAAGGAAAATTCCACTTTTCATTACAAAAGAATTTGATTTTTTACTATGATGACTTTTAAGTTTTTTCAATCGGGCATCTTACCTTCACATTTTACCCATGTCTTTCCTATTTTATTTCCATCATTAAGATCTTATGAAATAATAATATTTGATATTAACCTAGGCTCCACTATTTTCCTTTATTCCAACATTGCTAGAATTCATTGCATATCGTGAATAGAAATGAAAAATAGTAGTGATGCCCGATGAATATAATGCAGCCAAAATTTTGTGAAAGCATTAATTATTTAAATTAGGCCATGGAAAAATTCACTCCCATGCACTTTATCATTTTTTTTTACCTTCAGGTTTTAATCACATACCTTTTTCTCCATTAAAAATTTATCAACTGCCACAGATACCACCACGTTTATTTTCTTTGAGAACTTTCATCACACATCTTTGATCTTTTTGGAAAATAAAATATTGATTAGTGATGGGCGAAATGAAGAGAAAAGCCATCCGGCATTGCTCATAAAATGAGAAAATGTAAATCAAAATAGCGATGGACGATATCATCCCGCCATCACTATTGTGACTGGGAAAAGTGAAAAGAAATCGTGATGAGCAATATTCCTCCTATCCATCAGAATATTTTGTTCTCTATTTTGCAACTTCCCTAGGAACTTTGATGAAACTTCTTGTAGCCATGGCAAGAGAAACATGTGCAAGTCATTTTTCTTGATGTAGGAGCATTTTAATGGACATTGTAGGCACCTGAAACTCATCACAGATATGAAAAATATCACTTATGAGGTATTAGTAATGATCAATGGGTTCTTTTAGACCATGAAGTAACAATTTTGAGCTAATAAAAACCCCCAAAATCTTACTCTAAAACTAAAAACGTGAGTTGTTCATCTTGCACTAATACTTGATTAAATCTACCCAAAATGCTCTAGAAGAAACCTCCATTGAGAAGGAAAAAATTCAATCTTCAATCCAATAGAGATTGGAGATAAAAATAAATTCCCTTAACAACTCCATTTCTCAAGCATGGCATATCACAAATGTAGCAAGAAACAACGATATATATTAGTGATGAGCGATAAAGAACTTGGAACATACTCCATCGCCAATGTAAAAAAGGAAAAATCCCTAGAATCCATGATGGGCGATGAGAGGACATAGCCATCGCACCCTCACTGATTCAAATGGGAAAAACAAACCAAAATAGTGATTGTCAATGAGTTCATCCGTGCAAAGTGAAAATCGTGAAAGTCGCTTTCTAGCCAATCACGAGCAAGAAGTAAACTTTCTTTTGCTCAAAACATTTGAAATATATTTTACTTTTTCCTTAAATGCATTTTTCATATTTTCATAATGTTTAAAATATTCAAAAATATTTTAAACATAAGCATTTGAAACTTTAGAAAAAATGCAAATTTTAATTAAGTTTGTAGGCCAAATGGAGAAAATTCATTGTGCACAAATGATGACCCCTGGATCTGATATTTTTTACGTGTGGCAATAATCAATTATTTGAAAAAAAAACTCATTTCCTCAAACTTCGCCTAGCCATTAAGAATCAAGTACCTCCTTTGTAAACTAGCCCTCGAAACATTTTTGCCGCAACAAAAGTACATTAAAATAATGTATCAAATGACCTTTGATCTTGATGAAAATGGAGTTGTAGATGTTCCCAAACCCAAACAAGAAATGGGTTGTCATTAGATTTTCAAAATTCAAAACTTTTCAAAACACCCATTTTGGCCATGTTGCAATCAAAAAAGGATTAGTTAACCCACCAGAGCTCATCCAGGAGGTGCAAAACTGAGCATGCATGTAATAATTTGAACCAAAAATCTAGTGCAACAAATGGCATGGAAAAATTATTTGTGAGGTGAAAAATATTAAATATCAAAGTGGCTCATTCATCCATTTCTGCAATTGCACATGTTTAACACCAATCATGGCTCTCAAAGTCACCACATTGAAAAAATATCAAAACAACTTCTGGGGAGCTACCACTAGAAACATAAGCTCATCTAGGTACTTTGAGTAAGTGTGCAAGAGGGCTTCCATTCAATCCACATTTGTCAAAAGATAGTAAGGGTCAAAGATGACCACTTTGAAGCATTTTGAAAATGCACCTATAATAGTGAACAAACTGCATTTGCTTTTGACCTGGTAAAAATATCAAATCTGATCATGAGGCTATAAAAACATACCAAGGAGAAAATGAATGCAGGTAGAATGGAGAGAAACAATCCTTTTGACACAACAAACATCCAGTTGCAAGATATCAACTCAAATAGGAGGCCACTTTGCAGGATTGACAATATTCAAACAACAAAAAAGTTTTAGAACCTTCCAGCTTCGCTTTTCAAAAAACTATCAAAAATCATCATGGGAAGCTGAAAATTGAAAAGAATTTTCATATATGTCAAGTAAATGATTCCATTAAGGGGTTTGGCTTGAAAATCAATAGGATTCAAATTGTGACTTTCCAAAGTAGGTCACTTGGGTAGATTTTGCAGGTGCACTTTTGAGTGTGCAAAGGAAAATTTTTCAATATGGGCACTTCAAATTTGCAAAATTTGAAGGTGCCATTAGAACCAACCTATGAATTTAAAAAAAAATTGGTTTGTTGTTCTCCTAAAAACTCTCCTCTGGAAAACTATCATAATGCAAGACAATCATAATGTGACATTCGAATCCCCTTCATCAACACATCATGCCAATAAAGACAATTTTTTTGAGGTTATGACAACACAAGGGGGATCTCCTTTACTTAGTGAGCTTCCTAAGTTATCTTCCATTAGTGAATCACACAAAAATTTTAGAGCTATCTTGAAATCCATGATGCAATCTACTCATAACAATGTTTTGTAGCTGCTAAGTTGTAATTTAGTGACTCAAACATCTGGGGGACCGCAGAACATTCCTAAACTATTACCTTTTCCTCCAAAAGTGCCTAATGTTGAAAACCTTAGAAAGACTCCTACTAATATATTTGCATGGGAACTCATTCAACTCTCCCCGACAGTAAAACTTCTATTTCATGAAATGTTGCAAATATAGGAGGAGATCTAGTCCTACATAAAATTGAATAATGTAACATCCTCCTCTCATCCCATGCAAGCCACCTAGTTAGAAATCACATTCCCTAAATATGAATTACCTTCACTTGAGATTCAACACAAGAATGATCCCTTGATGATAAAGCTAATCATGTTAATGAAAATTTAATTAGGCAAAATCTCATTGACAATGGAGTAGAAAATAATATTTATAGCATGGAACTCCTACACAAACTTGGCATGGACAAAAATCTCACTCAACTTAATGATGTTCATATCATGGATTTGACAATGTTAATAGGCAACCACTTGGGATGATCACATTACCTATTAATGTCGGACCCAAGTAGTGTTGTCTACCTCTATTCATATCATGCAAATACCCCTTCCATACAATCTTCTCCTAGGGAGACTATGGATTCATGCTATGAAAGGAGTCCCATTTACCCTTCACCATGTAATGAAATCTGAATACAACAAGATATAAAGGATTGATGCAAATGAGTGAAGCTATGTGTCAACTGATCACAACACTTCCAACTCCCCTAATCCTTTCATTCCTAGATCAAAACTTGAACCTATACAAGTTGGTCCTAACTCTTTCGTGATAATTGGGGGTCATTAGATTCTACACCTTTCCATAACATTTCCAAAATCTCCCCCTCATGGTCCAAAGAGTCATATACCAATGATTCATTTTCAGACACAAGTTCTAGTAATGTTTGGAGTTTCACACCTACCTTTCAGGGAGGGTGCACACTATCCCAATCTCTACCCAAACAATAGGTCTTTTGTTCGATTCACTCAACTTAGTTCTACCAAATCACCCCATGGTGGTGATGGGGGCTATATAACTCCCATCCCTTGTGAATAAACAACACATAACATTCAAAAGGATTTGTGTTCTCATAAAGAAACCAATCCTTCTCACAAACACACACACCCTTCATCTAACTTGTAAGATTGTTATGGTATCGGTTACAACCTTCCTCCTGCACATGGATGCAATGAACACACAAGGAAATCTGATATATCATACTTATCTCCACTTTTATCGAAGACTTTGCACAACAATAACATTCAAATTATTAAGGATTGTGGTTCTCTTCCTTGTGTGGAAGCACCTAATTCTTCTACTTGATACTTCCTTTCATATATTCTAGGCTCATCTTTGTCTTACACTAAGTGGGGGAAAAGGGGTTCAATAGCCTTGTCCTTGTATGTCACTTGTTGCTATCTATTTTGACCTAGTCCTTAACCTTTCATGAATGTATAAGAGAAAGCTTGGGATGTGGACAACATGTCTTAAGATTGACTCATCTGTGACATACTACCTTTCCTCATGATGCAACTTATCAAAAACATTTTACTTGGCATAGGGATTTTCGGATAATCTCTCATACTCTCTTCTACTTCAAAGAAATTTCTCATCGTAATGGATTGTAACAATTCCTTTAAAGTGGGGGGCATACACTGACATAATTCATTTGCATTCTTGGTGCTTATTGCAGCCTTGTCACTTCATACAATGTGTTTGTCACTTTGTGGATTACATTGGGTTTGATGTCCTTCATGTAAGTGCGATCTATCTTAGCATATTAGATTCCTCTTAGTGGTCTAATGTGACACACTACATCCCCTAAGTTGTGAATATTTTATTCTTTGAATGGTCCTCTCTTGAAGACATTAGACACAATGTTCCCTAAGTGACAGACCTTGCATGAACTTAACAAGACTCGTTTGAACATCTTTTACATTTTACATTTTTTCACCTTTACCACCTTACATAATGCAACTTGCATGCCTGTGGTACTATCCTTTTTATTTATGGGTTCTAAGCATATGAAGTTTTTCTTGTCTCATGAAGCACAAACTAACATTTTCCCTTGTGGCACCTTGTTAAAGTTATCAGGAGGTATAACTTTGATATAGTTGAGCAGGAAGCCCACTCAGCTACACAACTTTCCCCATAGCCACCTATGTGTCTGTGAGTGCATACCAACTAGCGTATATTTCTCACCTTTTGGGATTTCTCACTCCATAGAAAATTAGAAGTTTTATGGCCCTAGAGTGAGTATGCATTATCTTTTTCTCACAAACAGCCTAGATCTAATCCACAACTAGTTGGAAAAATGATCGAAGCGTGATCCACCTTATTTTCATCTTTCTCTTATTCCTAGTTCTTGCCATTGCATGATTATGTATCTTGATGGTTTCACTTGGGTTCTCAGATCCTGGGGGCTTGCACAACCTCCTTTGATCTTTGTCATTCTTTTTCATCTACATCTGTACACTCAGATCTCTCTCTTGAATGTCTACTTTAGTGTGAGTTTGAAGCAAGTTCATCCTCTCACTAAAGTGGGGGCTAAATGTACCATAGAAAAAATGGCCTCTTGCTTGACATGAGAATAATTGATGATAAACTATATTTAGTGAGGCCTTGATTCAAGTGTTGTGAGGCATTTTATGCATCCACACTAGGTCTTGGACCCTTGCAAACTAAATAAAATGCATTTATTGATGTCTTGTGAAAGTGGTGTGAAGTGTTGTAAGACATTTCTACACTTTTCTAGACTTTATTCATTGCAATTCACCTAAAAATCACCTTTTCATCACTTGTTAGGTCCTATTTTAAAGTGTTGTAAAGTCTTGTGACAAGATTTCACATTTTTCTAGGCTTAATTTCACTATTTACACCTTTCTTATGCTTTATTTGACCCCTTTATGCACTCATAAGGCTTAATTAAGTGTGTTTTTGAATGTAAACCCAACAAACAACATTAAATGGAAGATAATTCTCAACACCTACTTTCAAGTCCAAGGTGGGACTCATTTGTCGTGGGTGGCGAATGAGTCCCTTTTGGCTCAAAATTCAAAATATTTCAAATTTTCTTTCGAGTTTTTATTTAAAATCACCTTATGTTGGCCTATGATGAGGTATCTTCGGGTTACTAAGGCACAATTGTATAAATATGTGTTTTTCTACTCATTTTCACATTGATTATTCATTATTCATCCATCATTCTTCCATCTCAAATCTACAACTTAGGTTTTCATCATTGCAAGTCATTAAGTTAGCTTCCAAAGACATTTAAGGTCAGAATCTCCATGTTTTGTTGCAGACATTCAAGATCAATCTTCATGGAAAGGTAATCAACTCCATTATTGCATGTTTCATTCCATTCTTTCATCATTTTGGTTTAATTACCTAAAAGGGGTTTGACCAAAGCAAACCCCCATGCCCTAACATTGAACATTTCTCTCTCTTGTCTTGTGTGTTTGTAGATTTAGACATCTTGGAATCTTGTAAATCATTGAAGATTGCATTACAAAGTTGTTTAGGCCTTCTCTACATTCAACAAGTCAAAATATCAACAAAAACCCGCTTTTAGGCTTGAAAATTAGAGTTTTAGAAGCAAAAACCTGTAGAGAACCAAAGTGCAAATTGAAAGCTCTAGATTTCACCTTTGAATATTCAAAAATTCAAAAGTGGAATCATTCACCATGGGTGGCGAATGAGTCCCACTTCTATGTCATTTTTGGGTTTTATGTATTTTTAGATACCCTTTTGTCATAAACGGGTTTTGGAACAGTTTTGCAGAACTAGTGCTGATTCGCCCAGAATGACGAATGAGTCCCACCAGGCCTAAAAATCAGCATTAGTATTATTTCAAAAGGAATTTCTAGTCTCCATCCATATTCCAAGTGCACACTTTCAGTTTCATCAAGTTCTGTTGTAATTTTATATTCATTTCTAGGTGTTTTATGCATATCACAATGTATTTTCAAACAAGTTGTATTTCTTAAGTTTTGCATTCATAAATAATCAATTTTATCAGTTCATTGCATCTAGATCATTGCATTTAGTCTTAACTTCATCATACATATCTTAGTTTGAGTGAACCACCTAGACTTTTGAGTTGGTTTTATCTCTTTTTTTTTAGGTTAAACATCCTAAGAGTGCAAGAGTAGCCTATAAATCCCTACCCAAAAATCTATTGTTCAATTGCATAAAGATATTTTTCTACCATGTAAGTTGTTTGAAAGTAAGAACACATTATAATTGATATTTATGGTCGCTCGGCAGCCGGTGGATGATCTAATATTTATCTATGTTTTCCATTAAATTTTGGAATTTGTGAGCCAATTTTAATTATCGGAAAATATTTCATTATGTTTACTACTAAAAGGATTTATGAGGTGCTTTTGCATATATTGGCGCATAGCAAAAAGGATTTCGCACCAGACGGAGAACCAGATTTCAAAATTCAGCACAAACCCTGCATTGTATATAGACACCTAGCTATGCATTTTCTTCTACACGGTACGTAGATGCCTCTCTTTATTGAATAAAATTGTCTTGTTTCAAAATATGTGCCATTTTAATAAAAGGGAGAGGGCCTGATCGTGGGACAGGGTCCCGTAGCTGGTATAGCTATGGACAGCTTGGGGCCCACCGGTGGGTAATTTTAATACCAATAAAAATTTCAAATTTTCTTTCAAATATGATATGACAGATTCATATTAAATTCACAGTATGTCCTATCATAGGTTGAATTTTTTGTTGCCACCTTCTCAACCGTGGGTGAATGCAAGTGGAAATTTAACATCCTATTTCAGAATATCAAGTGAATGCATAATGATAATCATATTTCCACAATATAAATAATATTTGCCACCTTCCTAATAAAAGGTTGTTGTGAAGGGATAATTTATTAACCAAAATATAAGTCTTCTTGCATTAAAAGTGAGTTGACATGTACATAAGCTAATTCCAAGTGATTTAATTCCAAACATTTTTGA
Organism: Sequoia sempervirens; assembly: GCA_007258455.2. Classification (NCBI taxonomy): domain Eukaryota; kingdom Viridiplantae; phylum Streptophyta; class Pinopsida; order Cupressales; family Cupressaceae; genus Sequoia; species Sequoia sempervirens. The sequence continues at coordinate 229,316,398 of VDFB02000017.1, read as the reverse complement.
ACAAAATACATTTCAACATGTCCCATTTCTCATATTCTTTTTGCTATCAACTGGTTCCCGGATGTCCATAATAACCAATCTTTTTTTGAATTTTCCTGCAAAATTGAAAAACACAAACTCTTAGGCTCACTATGCATTGTAAAATTTTGAAATAACACTTAATTATCACTCTATTATTTACAAATCCACTAAAAAACAATAATCATAAAAAAAATTTAAAACTGGTTACAATTCAAAAACAAACTTAATATCACTTCAAATCACCAACCAGAAATCCTACGTACCCATTAAGCTATCACTTCTATCATTAATCCATTGAATGCAGATAAAATTCCCTCCTATAATTCAAATTAATCCACTTCTACCATTAGTCCATTGAATGCAGAAAAATTCCCTCCCATAATTCAAATTAATCCACTTGCTACCAATTCAAATTCAACAAACCTATTTATGCAAGCAAAACTCATTTGTGCGATGAATTATTCAAATTTCTCACTTTCACCTACATGCTCCTGAGCGACCATGACCTCCTCCAGATCGATGCGCTCTCCTCCTTCAGCTCTTTCTGTAAGTCATTTCCATAACCATCCTTTATGTTGTCATTGTCGACTCTCCCTTTAAGCTCTGTTATGGTAGAAATATTTCCACCCTTTCGAATACAACATTACCATACATATATATGTTGCACAAAATGATACATATCCACGTATGTTTCCCACATCCCTATCCATTTTCATGAAACTTACACATTTTTCTATATCTGTAATATATATATCCCTGTTCATTTTAATGAAACTTACGCATTTCTCTCCCCCTATATATATAATATATATTTGCACAGATAGATAGATACCTAATTTGAATGCAAATGAACAAGGTATAAATTGAATGTACATACCTATATTTGTTGATGAACTGTTCAGTAATATATTAATTTCAAATTAGCTATCTATCTATCTCTGCAAATATATATATACATATATATATATATATAGGGAGAGAGATATGCATAAGTCTCATTAAAATGAACAGGGCCATATATATTGTAGATATAGATAAATGTGTAAATTTCATGAAAATGGATAGGGCTGTGGGAAACATATATATATATATATATATATTTACAGAGAGAGATAAATAACCTAATTTGAATGTAAATTAACAAGGTATGTATATTTCTATTTTGCAATTTGAAATTAATATATTACTGAAGAGTTGATCAACAAATATAGGTATCTACATTCAATTTATACCGTGTTCATTTACATTCAAATTAGGTATCTATCTATCTCTGCATATATATATATATATTGCATACTCAAATTTATATATTACTGTACAGTTCATCACCAAATATAGGTATCTACATTCAATTTATACCTTGTTCATTCACATTCAAATTAAGTATCTATCTATCTCTGCAAAGTGACTGTATGTATGTCCTCATTAGATGTATGCTTTGTTTCTTCAATTAAGGTGACTATAAATATCGGCCCCTATCCCTTACAGTCAACTGTCATAATGGCTAGCTCCTACTTATGTTACTTTGTTGTTTGAGAAATGGTCCTAACATAAGTAGGACTCAACCATCATCAAAGTTAGCCGTAAGGGAGAGGGGTCGATATTTACGTCACATCAAAACAGTCTTGCCCTACAGTGCATGTAGTCAGAACTACTATAAAATTCATGGCCAATACCATGACTTATAAACTATTGGAAAATTCCAACAATCTAAATTTCATACATATATAAAAGTTGCATAACGCCAGCTCGACTATCAAGGGATGTGGCATAAAAAAATTACCCGACTCGGACGCTGATGACATGGACCCCTTGCTCAAAGTTACCCTACCCACCATCAGTTACATTCAACTTAATTAGATGTATGCTTTGTCTGTTCTTCAATTGTACTAATAGTATGCAAAGAATATCTCAAACAGCATTATGAAACGTTAACACAACTTGAAACAGCAATATGATAGAAATATTTGAAACCCTTTATTGCTTCCAAAGCTATTTGAAGATAAAAATATTTGTATCATGCTACTGTTGCAAGTTCATAGACATGTGTATCATAATGCTTTGTCAATTATATGCATGGTTAGCTTATTCTTCAATTACACTCAATAGTAAATGTATGGATTCATTGTTTCAGTCCGTATCATTATTTTTCAATATTAAGTGTGTGTTGTTTACTAATCACTATGTTGGTTCAATACAGAGGAAGATAAATGTGCAAACAAATAGCAGGCGATCTTCAAGGAGGAAGCCTCCACAAAAGCGGAGCCAGACAACTATGCCCACACATAAGAGAGGTGTGCATCTGCCACATAGCGATGAGGAGGATGTTGTCATTCCTATTCACCACCGAACTGAAGAACCAAGTAGTGAGGAGGAGGTAGAAATTGTTTTGGAACAGCCAACCGAATCTGTAGTGCAAGCTAACCTAGCTATATCAACCAAAAAGGTTGCACTGAGGCATGAATGAACCTAGGCTGACATGGACCATGCCCTTGAAGATGTCAAAGACTACGGCTAGTCAACTAGAGGTGCAGCAAAAAAGTGGGGTATTCCTACCTCAACATTATCCAATTGGCTAGGTGGTATAACCACTACAAAAAGGGAAGGGCCCCCAACAGTCCTAATTGAGGAGGAAGAGTCATTGATCGTCGAATGGTGCAAGGAGATGGCTGTTGTTGGCCAAGGTTTGGAGATCATCAATCTAAAAATGGAAGTGGCCCAAATATGTGAAACAAGGAATAATCCCTTCAAGAATGGCCTTCCTGGCAAGTCATGGTGGACAGGATTCAAAAGAAGGCATCCTGATCTCTGCTTGAGAATGACCCAAGGTCAAGATAGAGACTGTGCTATAAATCTGAGGGAACTGGTTGTAAGTGCTTTCTACGACACTTTGGAGAAGGCATATGTAGGAGGGAACTATGGACCGCAGAGGATTTGGAATTGTGAAGATAGGGCTGCAAGTTGGTCGGAATAGTAACATGAAGGTGCTTGCCATGAAAGGCATGAGAAGTGTTGCTTACATTATCCCAAAGAGCTAGGAGTGGATCACTATTCTAGCATGTGTAAACGCTGCAGGTCAAAAACTTCCAGGTTTTTATTTGTTCAAGGGCAAAAAAGAAGTGCAAAACCACATAGCCAACTGTGAGGCAGGAGCATTGATGGCTATTCAACCTCATGCATGGATGACTAAAGAGCTTTTTATCAAATGGCTGAAGTTCTTTGCTATGCAAGTACCTGGGGGTTGCTCACCCACCCATAGACACCTCTTGATATTTGATGGGCATGGCAGCCATGTAGCCTTCTCTACCATTACCAAACCAAGGGAGCTTGGTATTGACCTGCTCACCCTACCTGCCCACACATCACACAAGTTGCAGCCTCTTGATGTGAGTGTTTTCTTGTCTTTCAAGTGTAACTTCAAAAAGGAAAGAACAAATTCGACCATTAGACATCCAAATCTAGAGATAAGAAGGGCAGAATAGGCTACACTTGGCAGCCTAGCTTTTCAAAAGTCATTGACTTTTTCAAACATTACAGCTGGCTTCAAGAGGACAAGTATTTGGCCATTTGATCGAAATGCCTTGGATAATGACATGAGGGTTAGCGATACATTCCACTTTGCTACCCTCGAAGAAGCATCAACTGCTACAAACATTCTAAGCCTTTCCAACAATGGTTTGGCAGTCAACGAGGGTGAGACTAATGTTGGAACTGCAGAAGTAGGAGATCACCAAAATGGGATGAATGGTTAGTATGTTCTGCATTTGTTGTATGAAGTTATATTTCAGTATGATGTTACACTATGTACCATTGTTTGATATGTTGCTTATTTCGAATCAGCTCAATTAGATGTATGGTTACTTTGTTCTTCAATTACAATTGATCTTACATGTATGCATTTGTTGTTACACTATGTTCTGCATTTGTCGTATGAAGATATATATGCATATATGCAATATGCATATGCATTGCATATATGCATATGTTGTACAAAGTTAAATTTCAGTATGCTATTTTGAGAAATGGTATTAACATAAGTAAGAGTCTGCATATGCATATATGCATATGTTGTATGAAGATAAAATTCAGTATGTTGTTTGAGAAATGGTATTAACATAAGTAGGAGTCAGGATATGGTTAGTATATTCTGCATTTGTTGTATGATGTCATATTTCAGTATGTTGTTACACTATGTACCATTGTTTGATATGTTGCTCATTTCCAATCAGCTCAATTAGATGTATGGTAAGTTTGTTCTTCATTTACAATCGATCTTACATGTATGCATTTTTTGTTACACTATGTTCTACATTTTTCGTATGAAGTTATATATGCATATATGCAATATGCATATGCATTGCATATATGCATATGTTGTATGAAGTTAAATTTCGGTATGCTATTTTGAGAAATGGTATTAACATAAGTAGGAGTTGACATATACAAATGCAATATGTATATGCATATATGCAATTGTTGTATGAAGATAAAATTCAGTATGTTATTTGAGAAATGGTATTATCATAAGTAAGAGTCAGCATATGCATATTTTGTATGAAGATAAAATTCAATATGTTGTTTGAGAAATGGGATGATCATAAGTAAGAGTCAACATATGCATATGGTTGTGGATAATGTCAGCAATTTCCTTCTCTATTTGCATTTAAATTACATGGATTGGATTCGTTTGTTCTTCAAATACTCTCAAACTTACATGTATGAATTTGTTGTTTCATATTCCAATGAACCACTTGAACTAGCAGTATTGGGAGACTAGAGTACTATTCGAGACATATCTCTTTCCCTACCAACTCCACCTGGGCAGCCCTCCTGGCTCTTTGATGGTGCTTCCAATCTTGCTATGGATATGCATGTGGACAAAGAATAGATTCTTTCAATACCATCTCCACCGCACTGCATGGGTCCCAATACGTTAGCACATTTATATGTTGATTGTGGAGACAGTGACAGTGAGCAATTAGGAGTTATAATAGATGCTATAGATAGTGAGAGACTAGAAACAAATAATGCCAATTTGATTGAGCCTTTGGGAGGCCAACAAACTTTACGCATCTCACAATTCTTGAAGCTACCGGTTCATGTGGTGAAAGAAAAATCTAATAAGGTAGCTGACCGTGGGATCAAGTTGCAAAGAGGATCCCAACTCCTAACTGCTAATGACTTCATGGCAATGCTAAGTGAACAAGACGAAAAGAAGAAGGAACTAGAAGAATTGAAATTGAGGAAGAAGCAACAACTTGCAGAGCGCAAGATAGAAAGGATTATAGAATTAGAGGTGAAAAGTCTTATGAGAATTGAAAAGGAAAAGCAATGAGTAGTAGTAGAGGCTGAAAAGGAGCTGCAAAAGAAGGAGAAGGACAAAAAAAGGGAGGACCAATGGAGAGAAAAGGAAGCTGCAAAAAGGGAAAAAGAGTTGGAGAAGGCACAAGAAAATGGTGCAAAGGAGAGGTGACTCAATAGCCCTCTAAATCCCTTGCTTGACTACCATAGGATCTTCACAGATTTTGTATCTATTCAATGCCCCCAATATTGTCCATAACCTACCCAAGCTACCAGCCAAACACTTCAGAGTGGGAGTCCTTCTCAATCACTCTCCTATACACACTCACCTAGCCCCACAAGAAGTCAACCATATGAGAGTTGGAGTCCTCACTTAGAGGCCTATCAAACCTCACCCACCCCAAGCATAATCCAACCAACTCAATCATGGAGTCCTTCTCCTTCACAAGCCACATCCAACTCACAAGACAGCTTGCCATCAAAATTTAGTTTTCCTACATTTTTCGATTGATGCTAATGTTTGGTTGCTATTTTTTTGTTGTGAAGTTCTTGATGGATTCGAAAAGATGTTTGAACTTTTTTTGTTCTGAATGTTTGTAACTTGAAACATCAGTATGGATACCATAGAGACAACATATTCCATCATGTTACTATCTATCTCTGAAATATGAAACATATGTATATATTTATCTCTGCGAGAGGAAACTGGTGTATCTATCTATAGTAATCTATACATATATGTATCATAATGGTGTATGACTCTGTTGTTTGAAGTTAATTTGAAAATTTAGTATGTTGTATCATTCTGTGCTGCATACATATGTATGGTAATGTTGTATTCAAATGGGTTGGAAATATTTCAACCATAACAAAGCTTAAAGGGAGAGTTGCCAATGACAGCATAAAGGATGGTTATGGAAATTAACAAGGTGTCCACTCATTTAAATGTAAATGGACAAGGCAATTGCTGATAGTATGCACATACATATATGCATATGCAAACTCCTACTTATGTTAATACCATTTCTGAAACAACATACTGAATTTCATAGTGTAACAACAAATTCATACATGTAAGATGGAGTGTAATTGATGAACAAACTAACCATTCATCTAATATAAATGTAAATGGAGAAGGCAATTTATGACAGTACGCACATGCACACTCCTACTTATGTTAATACCATTTCTCAAACAACATACTAAATTTTATCTTCATACAACAATTGCATATATGCATATGCATATTGCAAATATGCATATTTGCATAGATGCAATATGCATATGCATATCTAACTTTGGTACATAGTGTAACAACAAATGCATACATGTAAGATCGATTGTAATTGAAGAAAAAACTAACCATGCATTTAATTGAGTTGATTCGAAATAAGCGAAAAATTAACCATATGCTGACTCCTACTTATGTTAATACCATTTCTCAAACAACATACTGGAATTTAACTTCATACAACAATTGCATATATGCATATGCATATGCAACATATATAAGAATGGTGTATAGTGTAACAGCATACTGAAATACAACTTCAAACAACAATTGCAGAACATAGGAACCATATGTTGACTCCTACTTATGTTAAGATTGAGTGTAATTGAACAAACTAACCATGCATCTAATTGAACTAATTCAAAATGAACAACATATCAAACAATTGTAGATAGTGTAGCAACAAATTCATACATGTAAGATTGAGTGTAATTGATGAACAAACTAACCATGCATCTAATTGAGGTGAATGGAAATGAGCAACATATCAAACAATGGTACATAGTGTAACAACATACTGAAATATAACATCATACAACAAATGCAGAATATACTAACCATATGCTGACACCTACTTATTTTAATACCATTTCTCAAAAAGTATACTGAAATTTAACTTCATACAACAATTGCATATATGCATATGCATATGCATATGCAACATATATAAGAATGGTGTATATTGTAATAGCATACTGAAATACAACTTCAAACAACAATTGCAGAACATAGTAATCATATGTTGACTCCTACTTATGTTAAGATTGAGTGTAATTGAAGAAAAAACTAACCATGCATCTAATTGAACTGATTCAAAATGAACAACATATCAAACAATTGTACATAGTGTAGCAACAAATTTATACATGTAAGATTGAGTGTAATTGATGAACAAACTAACCATGCATCTAATTGAGGTGAATGGAAATGAGCAACATATCAAACAATGGTACATAGTGTAACAACATACTGAAATATAACATCATACAACAAATGCAGAACATACTAACCATATGCTGACACCTACTTATGTTAATACCATTTCTCAAATAGTATACTGAAATTTAACTTCATACAACAATTGCATATATGCATATGCATACGCAACATATATAAGAATGGTACATAGTGTAACAACATACTGAAATACAACTTCAAACAACAATTGCAGAACATAGTAACCATATGCTGACTCCTACTTATGTTAAGATTGAGTGTAATTAAAGAACAAACTAACCATGCATCTAGTTGAATTGATTTGAAATGAACAAAATATCAAACAATTGAACATAGTGTAACAACAAATTCATACATGTAAGATTGAGTGTAATTGATGAACAAACTAACCGTGCATCTAATTGACCTGATATTAACATAAGTAGGAGTCAACCATCATCATGTGCACATAGCTGTAAAGGAGAGGGGCCGATATTTACAGTCACTTTAATTGAAGAACAAACAAAGCATACATATGATCACTTCAATAGACATGTAATTGTAGACCTGCAACTTGCATATATATAATGGTAGTATAGAACACTATCGTACAGTCCACAGTATCGGGTGGCATGCACCTATGTTTTGGCCAAAGTATGTATGTATGTGTGTATAGTATCCTATGCACACATACATGTATGCATGTGTGTATAGTATGTATACACACATGCATGTATGCATGTGTGTATAGTATGTATACACACATGCATACATTTATATACTTATACACACATACATGTATGCATGTGTGTATATGCATACATGTATGTGTGTATAAGTATATACATGTATGCATGTGTGTATAGTATGTATACACACATACTATACACACATCCATACATGTATGTGTGTATACAAACTATACACACATACATACATACATACATACATACATAATTATGTAGTATGTATGTATGTATGTGTGCATACATGCATACATACATACATAATTATGTAGTATGTATGTATGTATGTGTGCATACATGCATACATACATACATAATTATGTAGTATCTATGTATGTATGTGCATACATGCATACATAATATTTTATTATTTAGTCTACTATAAAGATGTTGAATATTATATCAATTTAAAAATAAATGTTTAGTCAATTAAAAATTTAAATGATTACTAAATTGACTAAGAAAATCGTATAAATGATTAGTCAATTAAAAAAATAAAATGATTACAAAATTCAGTAGGAGAATTCTATAAATGGATATGACTATTCCCTAAATCAGTCATATTTGAAGCAGAGACGAAGGACAGGGAAGAGTGGATGATGGGGGGTCGGGAATTTTTGAGCAAGGAGTTCACGACATCGGTCGAAATAGCTAGCTACAACATAGGTGCATGAAAGCCTTCACTGTCGAGCTGAGAAACACACATACTGCCACTATACATATGCAAATTACAGAGGTACAAAATGCAAAGTAAGCTATATTTGAATGGCGAACTGTGTGTATATGTGTGTATATACATATACACATAGTCCGGCATTATATAGTTCTATTATTGCTGGAAAATTTCATTTCTAGGCCGTTGTTGTGTGTATATGTGTGAGAATACAATTATATATATGCATATATATGGCCGACTGTTTGTAAATGTGTGTATACACATATATATATGCATATATATCTGTGTATACACACATTTACAAACAGTCGGCCATATATATGCATATATATAATTGTATTCTCACATATACACACAGTCTGACATTATATAGTTCTATTATTGCTGGATAATTTCATTTGCGGGTTGTTGATGTGTGTATATGTGTGTATACACAAATATATATGCATATATATACATTTATATGCATATATATCTGTGTATACACACATTTACAAATACTCGGCCATATATATGCATATATATAACTGTATTCTCACATATACACACAGTCCGACATTATATAGTTCTATTATTGCTAGATAATTTCATTTGCAGGCCATTGTTGTGTGTATATGTGTGTATAAATAGATATATATGCATATATATATGTGTATACACACATTTACAAATAGTCGGCCATATATATGCCTATATGTATCTATATAGTCACATATACACACAGTCGGCCATGAATAAGCTGCAAGAAAAATGCAAGAAAAACCTACTAAAATTTTGCAATGCATAGTTACTGCTTGAGTGAGGTTGGAAGACAACCTCACTTGCGTATCTTGAAGATATATAGTTTCCTTTTACTGAATATGGTGTCAATACACACTTATTTCACCACTCACACTTTCTCAGTGGTTAGTCTTGACGACTGTGGGTAAGTCTAGTCTTTTGTGTCGGAGAAGAGATGGACACGTTGCTATAGGCACCGTCACCCGTCTATCCAACATTAACAAGGCTTCTGCACTCACCAATTAAGGATACATTTATAGCTCGCGACATCATAAGATTAAAGCAACAACTGTATTGATTTCTTAAACACTTAGTGTTTGTCAGGGTTTTCATTTATTGTGAATAGATTGAAGTGGTAACTGTAGGAAAATTGATTTTACACAAGTTGACGTGATTGTTAGGATTTTCATTTGTTGTGAATAGATTGAAGCAACAACTGTATTGAATTTACATAAATTGAAGTATCAGAATTTTCATTTATTTTGAATAGATTGAAATATAGACAAATTGGCTCTACACAAATTGTGTTCTATTATCAACGTTGAAAAAACACACATATATATGGTGTTTTAAGTATTATGGAGATTATCTTAATGTTTTTGGAATATTTTTGAATTTCAATGTAAAACAATCATGTTATACAATTAATGAACATTGTTGGAGTAGTAAGGCTCACAAGTTGAATAAGGCTCTTTATGTAATCAAGTAAGCACATAGGGAGTGCTACAGTAGGATATATTGTTATTTTTAGAAATAAAAGCATTTTCAAAAGAAATGAAAGTGAGCTCACACTTAGTATGAAGTTTTGAAGTATAGCAGATTTACTTATAATCTATCTATGTGTCGATGGTTTGATTTATGCAAGAAATAGTAGTTTTAATGGATGAGTCTATGAAGAATGAATTTGAAATGGTAGATTTGTGTTTCAAGCATTATTTTCTTGGAATAGAAGTAAGACAATTGAATAATGACATTTTTATCTGATAAGAGAAGTGTGCTAATGATCTATTTGATAAATTTGGAATGCAAATTTGCAAACTCATGGAGATGTCTATGAACATAAATGAGAGATTGGTTGAAGATGATGGTCCAAAAAAGGTAAAAAAAATATTGTACATAGCGTTGATTGCTAGTCTTATGTATTCTACAACTATTATGACCTAGTACATTGTTAGTTTTCTTTTGAGGTTTATACAAAACCCAAGTAAAATTTATTTTAGTACAATGAGAATGGTTCTAAGGTAAGTTCATAGTAAAAGAGATTTTTGCATTTTGTATAGATATATAAGTAACTTTAATTTAGTTGGGTATACAAATAATGATTGAGTCAAATCTATTGATGATAGAAAATATACTTTAGATTATGTTTTCAATTACGAATTAGGTTTAATTTATTTTTCTTCAAAAAATAATTATTTTATCTTTGTCATCAATACAAGCTCAATATATTGTTACAACCTCAACATCCTACCATGCAAAGCAGTTGAAAAGAATTATGATAGATTTAAGGTAGAAATAAATTAAGCAAACAATTATTTATTGTGATAATAACTTACCATTTCTATCACAAAAATTCTATCTTCCATATTCAAAATAAACACATTGATGTTTGGTGAAAAAAATTTAGTAATCTTGTGGTTGAAGGATAGATTGAATTGAGGTTTTGTAAAACCATTAGTCTGTTTGGTAGTATTTTTACCTAAAGAATTTCAAAAGGAATATTTTGAGAGATTAAGGCAAATGATGAGCACTTCTGTGTTAAGCATTAATAGGGAAACTAAAGGGGTTAATGTTTGATTATTGCACATTTTTTATGCCATTCAATATCCAATTTAAATTAAATAATAGTTTTTTAATAGTTTTTTCACCTTTCAACAAATTTTCTTAAATATATTCATATTTTTTTTAAAAAGAAATCATTTTGACATCCATGTACTTGCATGGTTTCTCTTAGGCTAGTAGCATTATATACCAAAACAATCAAACATTATTTTTAGGAAGAGTAAAAATATTATTTGTTGGATATTGTATATGTTGGTGTAGTGTTAAGTTTAACTTAGGTTAATTATTTACTTCTTTTTTTTCATGTACCAGGGAATTTCTCATTCGTCACATTTTTCATGACTTTAAAAGGCATGTATAGTATTTAATTTAGCATCTCAATTTATTCACTCATTGCTTAAATAATGTGTTGCTTCTCTGGTATTTGTGAAGGTTCTATTGCAGATGGTGATGCTTGGCTCGGTGGTTTCCACCAATATAGTATTCGAGTTGCTCATCCTGCCCTCCTTCCCTTGAGAGTTTGCATCAGAAGTTTTTTGAGATCCAAATTGATATTATTTTTTTTCTAAATTGGTGTTGGATTACATTTAGAAGAATGTTCATCTTCTACCCCTGTAGTTAGGCACATTCGACCCATCCATTCAATTCCTAGAGGTGTGAAGTAAAGGTGTGGGGCATTGAAATCCCATGAACTATCTAGTGGAAGAATTTGTGGCTCTTAATCAACCCCTACGGCCTCTCTGACCCACGCCCATGCCCAAATCTACCCATCACAAAAAAAAATTTAAATGTGAAAGGTGCAGATTCATTCCAAAGAGCTTGGTTTGCATGTACACAAGCTTGACACCTATTTGAGGAAAGCATTTTTTACCAGGAGAGGTGTGATCTATTGTAGTGGGAAGTGGTTGTTTGGTGTCTCTGGAGGCCATTATTTTTGTGTTTTTGTAGGCATGTTTTGTGGTAAGAGGGCATGATTTTATTGTTTGGAGGCATTGATTGAATCTATAGCCAACATATGAGTTTGATTTGTTGGTTTTGACCAGAGGAGGAATTTTGCATGTCATTGATTGGCCATATATTTGTGAACAGATTTTATTATTTATAGTCTTGAGTAAATATTTCATTTTAGGTTTCTCATCTTCTACACAACATTTGAAGGAGGGCCCACATTACAGATTCAAAGCAGTTCATAGGGACTTTAGTCCCACATTGGTAGTGCTATGTGTTTTTTGGCTATTGATCATATAGCTTGTTCCATCACATATCAACTGTGAGCAAGCCTCGCATGATAGTGGACAATGTCTCTTGTGTGGTTTGTGCTTGGCAACTATGTGGATTCTTATGCCCCAAAGATCATGGTGCTTGAATGGTACAAATTTTGCACCAAATTAGTATTTTTAATCTTAGAATTCTTTTTTGGAAGTTTTTATACTTATGAAAGCACTATCTTCGAAAATTTTCAAGAATTATCAGTTATAATGGTTTTTTTGGAGAAAGGGAACTTTAGGCAATGGAGCAATTTTATTCTCACTCATCTTAGTCAGAAAAATATATTTCCATATTTGTATAATGAAGTTCATATTCCAAGTACACATAGTGGGTATATTATTTGGAAAAGATATAAGGCTAGAGTCTTTAGAGTTATTTCTTAGCATATAAATGATGATGACCTTTTGGATTCACTTGTTAATTTTGAGTGCCCTTGTGCTCTTTGGACTTACATTCAAGAATCATATGGAGATCATGATACTCTTCCATTTCTCGATGATCCTCTTTCCAATACCAATGTGCCTTTTTATTCTTCAAAGAAGATAAACCATGCTTGTGATCCTTTGGAGGTTTTTAAGACTTCAGATGAGGTTGCAGTTGCTTCATAAGTTCTTGATTCTTTATCAAAGATAGTTGATCCACCTTCATTAATTACTTCCATCATTCCTAAGCAATAGGATTATCATTGTCTTCTTGATTGGGATTCCTATTTTTCAGACATTGGTTCATTATTTGTGGAATCTCATATTTTAGACTTGGAAGACACATTTGAAGGATTAGTTTTCCTATTTGATGACAGTTGTGGTACAACTACTGTCCCTCCATATTTGTCTTTAGCGAATGTTCAAAATTAGTTTCTAGTGGTACCTTGTTTGTCACCTTCTATTGTGATTGGGCATGTTCCCGATTGGTTTGTGGCATCATCTTACAAGGTCTTGGTGACACATGAGCATATTTTAGAGACATTATCATCCTACATTTGGATTTCTTTTGATAATTTCTATTTAGAATGGGAAAGATTCCTACATTTGTACTTGGTTTTATTTCTTCCAAAAGGGAGACAAGTTGTTTTTCGACATTGGATTATATTTTTTCTTCAGGCACTTACCATTTTTGTAGGAAATTACACATTGTGGGGGGCTACATAGTCTCGCTCTTTCCCTCTTATGGGAGGGCCATTGATTGTATACACATGATGTATGTAGTTCTTGAGGGGTGCTATTTTGTCCTCCATCCATGCATTTTTTTCTTTTATGTTTTTATTTTCTCTCTTTTGGAGAGGAGTTTTCTCCCATGAGGTTTTTCTCCTTTTCTCCGATTGTGAGATATTTCCTTTTGCATTGTAGTTGTGCATGGGTACCTAACATGGCCCCGTAGCCAAGACCTATCTTGCATTTCATTTTCATAATAATCTCTCTAAGTTTGCACTTAAGGGGAGGTGTTGGTGTAGTGTTAAGTTTAGCTTAGGTCAATTATTTGGGTGTTTTTTTCCTATATCAGATAGTTTCTCATTCATCACACTTTTCATGCCTTTAAAAGGCATGTACATTATGTAATTTATCATCTCAATTTATTCACTCATTGGTGAAATTGTGTGTTGCTTCTCCCATATTTGTGAAGGTTTTTATTGCAGATGGTGATCTTGGGCTCAGTGGTTTCCACCAATAGTATATTCTCTTTTAGTTCTCATCCAATCCTTTTTTGACTATCTATTTTGAGTTAGTAGCTTTATGTTATGCATAATAAATATTTAAACTCTTTTGGTCATATTTGAAAAATGATAGAAAATATTGTTGGAGAAATTTTCTATTCAATGTTATTGATGGAAGGATACTCACCCTTGAACACAATCTCACATAATTGACAACAAATAGGAATAATAACTTGCAACATTTATTTTACCTTCATATAATCATTTACAAAAATGCAGTCAATTGCATTACAAGGATTTGGTCGCAAGACTGCTACTACAAAAAAATCAGACATGTAATTCTACAAATGACAACAATAGCCATTGAAACCTCAACATCTATTCTATGCTAAAAATACATAAAATTTAGTTATCTTCTCATCCAAAATGAATCTCTTTCCATTCATGACCAATTTATATGATTATTCCACTTGCCAAAAATGTGACTTCCACTTAGGTGCTAAACCAATCAAATTGTCCTTTTTTTCTTAAGCTTGAGAAATTTCTAATTTTTAGTGTAACTTTTAGGAGCCATAAATTTTCCCCCAGGTGTCAAATTGACAAACCATTTGCATTGTTGGAAAAATATCAAGTGATAGAAGCACAAAAGAACCATAAATGGATCCTTTGAATTTTGACCATTTTCAAGTTGATCTAGAACCTTTAAGTGCCTAAAAAATAACTTTGAATATTTAAAGGAATTTTGAAGAGAAAACATTAATATCACACAAATGAAAAATGGTATTGAAGTAATTTCTTCACCGTTAACTTCATTTCACCATTTTGGAGGTTTTTGTATGATTTGATGTCTGTATGTGCAAAAATGCTAAATTACTAGAAATAGTAACCTTGCTATGTTTATCCCACCAAACCTAACAAAAAAAATTAAAATGGACTTTTTTGGGGGGATGGAAGATTGATCTTACACCATAGATGATCTTGCATTAGTTTTTTTGTGAGTAATAGTGTATTGAAAAATCAATAGTTTTAATGCAATGATGAATGTGATGAGAAATATCTAGTCTTTTATTAGAGCTCTTTATTTTATTTAATCTAAAAATAATATTTTTGGGGGGTTGAAAGATAAGAGGGTTCCACATGAGTAGAAAAGAAGTTCCTTTGGGAAATAAAGCATATGCATTTGGCCAAGCTATGTATATTCTACATAAAACACCATGAAGGTTACAAGTGTATTTTGCATTCCTAATAGCTCCTTGAATTCCTCCTTGAGGTTAGAAGAAGAAAAAAAGGTGTTAAATCAAATATCTAGTTTAGGATCGCATTGGGCACTACACAAGGATTAGTTTATGTTGGAATATGTGATATGATTGTAATTTCTCTCACACTAAATATAATCAATAGTAGATAATGTTTTAGGAAGTAGATGCATATACTATTATTAGTTTTTATTGTTGGAAAGTTGATCACAATTCTTAAAGTTTCACTCTTCTCTCTCAAAAAAATATAATGATGCATTTATATTCATTTTTTCATCAATTGAAATTAGAAAAATAGCTTTTAGAGTTTCACCATTAACCTCTATCCAACTTTCCAAGTGGTATAAGAGTTGTGGAAGGTTAAGGAAATTTGGATTTTAATAAGAATTTTGGAAAAGGATCTAGAAGATATTGTGGTATTCAAATCAGAGGATTTCACCACATTTGGTGAAGTTATCCTAGCCACCGCTATTAGGAAATAAAGCTACCAATGAAAAAGAGAGGAGCTCATAATTGTAGTAATAAAAGTCACATGAGGTTTGATCAACTCATTTATGAAGGAAGTTCCCACTATTGTCAAAAAGTATAGTTCATACAAATTTTAAAGGGAGAACACAACAATGATTGGAGAAAGAATCTCCTGATCAACAAATCAAGAAGTTAGCTATTAGTTTATGAAGATGACAACTATCATTGTTAAGAATGTTATAGTTGCTAGGAAGGGTTTGTAACTATTTTGAAGTCACTAGCCCATAATCGAAGCATTTTGAAGGGGGAATTTGGTGAAGTCACTCATTGAAGATTATAAAGAAGGGCCTCTATTGGTTGAAGATAAGGAGTTGTTGAAAAGGAGAATCACCCATACAACTGTCATAGGAAGGACAAATCATTAACCACAAAAAATAAATCTACCAACAATTTTTGAACTGTTGGATCCACAACTTTTATATAAGGTAATAAGCCCTTGTTCACACCATTTTTTAGTGTCAATAAGTCCAAATCACAAGTCAAGTGAAGTATTTTATAATAATAACAATTGCATCTATTAAAGTTCTACTTCTTCAAAGGAGAGCATTGGTTGATATAAAGAAGCTTCCATCTAATATTTTCACCACCATCATTATATAAGTCACCATCCATTGAAGGATATTTTTTTATTCCAACAACCAAGGAGGATTGAGACCACACAAGTTAAATTTTCCCATCTTATTAACTTTTTTCATCTTGAAAGCTTGTTTGTGAGAAGTTTTCTAACCATAAGAAAAAGAATATTGTACCCAAGGAGGTAGAAGGCATGTGAGGCCATAAAATTAACACCATTAAGAAGGGAGGAGATTTGGGAGCACTATAGTTGATCGAATCACAAACATGATGTTGTTGCAAAGTGCAGATAAACAAACAATTATAAACTCATATTTATAAGATGGAAGATAAAACACACAATAAGCATAATCATTGGCTTTATGTAGTTCACCAATTTGGCTACATCCATGAGAAAAACACTTTATTATTTCTAAATTCTCTTATTCTGTATACAACAACTCATAGGCATCAACAATATCTATCTAATTACATTATCCAACAATTTATTTCTGTATTTGGAAGTCTTCACAAAGAATACCAAAAGGCTACAAAGAGAGGGAAACAAACAGATAAGTCCAAGAAGCTACAACCCTTGGAGTTCACTATCTAGGAAAATATAACAATTAAATTTTAATATATAACAACACTTAAGAAATATATATATATACTAAAAACTATACAAAATAGTTTTTACATCAAATAAAATTTTAAATAATTAATTAATAAATTATAAAAAACAATAAAAATACAAGTATTTTAATAGGCAAGAAGGGTCGACAGTTGAATGGGCTAACTATGCAAGCATGTAGCCATTGCATGGAATATCCTAAGACCTCCATGTTTTTTTAGAAATATGAACTAACCTCTTATCTATTTGTGATATAGGGGGATTCACTACTCACATGTTCTCTTCCCTCAATGATCCTCATAGGGAGAACTTCCCTATATTACCTCAATAAAACAACAGTGAGAGTTTTAGAATCTGAAAGAGCAAGTCACAGAGGTTCTCTAGACAAACTAACAGGCTCTCAGCCAAAGGATGTCAGTGCAGAAAGCAGATGATAGTACAGTGCGCTGGCGTCTTAGAGGCGCGCTAGTGTTGTAAGGAAATCTAGGAGCGCATCTAGTGAAAACTCCATAACAGTAGTGCCTTCGGTAATTTTCATTTCGATTAGGTTGCCTCAAAGACACATACAACCATGTCCTAATGCAGAAACAAAAACAGTTTATTTCCTACATTGATCCATCTGAGAGAAACACATGTAAATTCAACAGCAAGCATTAACAGATTCTACTACATGAACTAGCAGACATGAAAGATGAAATAGAAAATTAGAACACAAAGATTTACATGGGATAAATCCTTTTGGATAGAAAAAACCCCACACTCCAAATCTCGATCCATTGTATTATTCAACAACAGAATGGTTACAATACAAATTCAAGCTCATAGCCTCTTCAAAGATTCATCTTGTTCATTCTAGAAACAACTGGTAACAACAGATTTCTCTGTACAATTTTTGATCACCATCTCAAAATAAATGATCTTCGCACTATTCCAATACGATCACATATATAGTGCAGATCAACATAAGAGAAGTCAAACCAAATTCATGATCAGAAGCTCTCTCTTCTCCTCTGTTCCAACCTCAAGGTCTCTCGGCCATACAACCAACCTCTCGACCTTCACATCTCGTCAGTTGTTTTGCTTCTCTCCAGCTTTGGCTCTATGAAATGGTTTGTTTCCAACTGTCGAATCATCTAGCTCAAAAATTATTCACATTCGGCTTTCACTGATTTGTTCATATCGCACCACGTCGGACAATCTTCACTCGGTCAATAGTGATCAACTTGTGTCGCATGTCGGTGAGACACTAGAAGTGTCTTCTCGATGCCACAAGTCCCGAATACACGTTGTCGCCAAGAGTCGACACCATCGGCAAGAGGTTCTACCGATATCTACAAGTCATACCGAAATCAGCATTCTCATCGGTGAGACAAACGCCATCGACAAGAGATCACATCGAGCTTCATGCTACACTGAACTTAGCATTCTCATCGGCGAGACAATTACCATTCGATGAGACATCACATCAAGCTCATAAGTCATTCTGAAGTGTTCCTTAGTCACCAAGACTTTAGTCATTCACTGAGAGATCATATCGAGCCCTTTATGTTATACCAACAACAGACTGCCTCGTCGGCAAGACAAACACACTTCGCCAAGACATC
This sequence comes from Sequoia sempervirens, assembly GCA_007258455.2. Classification (NCBI taxonomy): domain Eukaryota; kingdom Viridiplantae; phylum Streptophyta; class Pinopsida; order Cupressales; family Cupressaceae; genus Sequoia; species Sequoia sempervirens. The sequence continues at coordinate 229,297,374 of VDFB02000017.1, read as the reverse complement.
ATATCAATGCCTTTAAGTCATATCGAAGACCTATCATTGGCCAGACATTGCACATTCACTGAGACTTCATATCAAAGCCTTTGTATTTCTCTGATGACTCCATTCGCTAGGAGTCTCACTGAAAACACCCGATCACATGTGGCTTTGTCGGCCAAACTTTCCACTTTCACCAAGAGGTCATAGCAGACCCCTTTTGTTACCCTGATGTCTCTGTTTGTCTATAGGCGAGACATCATCCTATCGCCAAGACTTCACGCCAAAGTCTTTGAGTTACCGTGAAGATTACATGTGTATCGCCACTGTCGGTGAGACTTCTCCTAGTCGCCAAGACTTCTTGTCGAACCCTTATGTTACTCCAATGATCCCTAACACTGTCACCAAGACATCTCCCGGTCACAAAGAGATCATGCCAATAGGAACAAGTCATACTGATTTCTTCATCGGCCAGACAGACCGAAGGTCATGTTGATATCGGCAAGACTTCCTATCATCGCCGAGACTTCTCTCTGAGACCCTTGAGTTACACAAACAACCACAGGTGTATATCTATCGGTAAGACTTCCCTTGTTAGTATGAGACATACCAACTATCCAAGACTCTCCCCGACACTGCTTGTCGCCCAGAGTCACACCGATATCCGATAGTCACCAACTGTCAGCTAGAGGTCTTCACTCGGCAGAAGGTTACAGCAAAGGCCACAAGTCACAACAACATCACTAGTGGGCAAGACAGAAGCATTTTCTTGGAAAAATGAGCAAAACACAAGGTTACAACCTCCAGTTGGCCAGACAACTTGAATGTCACAGCGACTATGCTTTCTCAGAGGTTTCAGCCTATGAGATTGAGGCATATTTTCCAACAATCTCCCACTTGACGAAGATCACATAGGCACCTCCAAAGCAACTAGGAACTAAGAACACACTAGCTCCACCAATTCAAACTCTGCAACAATCAAGACACCCAATCAACATGATTCCATAGATAACAGCCCATTAGACAATCTGCAACAAAGACCGGGAAACCAACTACAACTCACTGACCAACAAAACAACCAATCACAACCCTCCAGGAAACCACATAGATCTCAACATGCTCTCATGTTCCATCAAGAATTCTACTCCAACATCCAAGATGTCCACCATTTAAGCAACAATCTTGTCATCTTCCACATGTGGAAGAAAGATACATCACCAAGGTGCATAAGCACCATTCCAACGAACACAAGCAAAAAATCCCAATGATATGACCAACAAGATACTGCTACCACTTCACTATTCTCAAATGTTATATAGAAGTAATATCAACTTCAAAGCTTCAAATAGAACACAACAGTGAATTCATTCTCTAGAAACAAGATAAACAACACATCAGTTAGAACAACAATCCTGACTGATTGCTCCCATCCAATTGATAAACCCACGTGATTGAAAATAGCACCCACAACTTGTGCTATCCTATCCAATCTCGCATACCTCACAGGTATCACCATTAGTAAACTTCTGCCAATCCATTAACAGCAAATACAAGTTCCAGTGTCAACCAGTCGAAGAAGACAAGACACATACAAGAACTCCCACAACCTAAGAAATCCATATCTGAAAGATCATAAGGAATTACAAGCCTACCAATACCAGCACATAGAAAATGTAACCCTATAGTAGTAAAGAAAAAACCACAATGATATGCTCAACCTGCAACAAACTGCTACAAGAAATATTTCTCTCATCACAAAAATTCACGGCCACAAAGAGAAATTCTACCCATCATCTTCCTATAGAACATCCTCCTACATACACTTCTAACAACCAGCTGTGTCAAGAATGATCTTCTTCACATCCCAAAAGAAAACCTTAACAACATCCATCTGTTCAATCACCAAGATCAAACCAACTTTTAAAAAATGGATGTAAACCTCTCAAAGAAGATCAAGCTAAAAGCATTTCCCATTTCAGGAAATCAGCCCATACATCATCTCCTACCAATTCTCATTAGTAAATGACATAACACAAAATCTCAAGGAGATAATACAAACTATACAATTTCCACTATGAATCCTTCAAAACCAAATAATTCAAGATCCATATCATGAAAGTGAACTTAAAATACATCTGAAAGATATAATGAGCCAAATACCTCTTAGATAAACAACCGAGTAGACCAAGAGTGGGAACAAGAATACTCCTCCAAGATATACAAGCCATTATGACTAAAGCAAGAGCAATCTCCTCATAGGTTTCTTATTGAACTCATGTTCAACCACGGTGTAGGCTTCTCAGACTTTCTGCTAATAAACTTTAACAAGAGTAACAAGCAAAAACACTTCTCTCACAAGAGAAAGACAGCCTCACCTTATTCTTCATGTATCCATGAGTACTAGCAACCGATCCTCTCATGCTAAAATTCAACTGCATTCCTGCACTATCATGAAGTATCAAGCAAGTAATCAAAAGTACCTAATACACAAAGAATTACCAGACCACTGTCAAAGCTCCAATCATTAGAATCAGGAACTTATCATGACACCATGATCTACTCATCCCCATAGGAGATACCATGCTTCAAGTGACTCCACCATTGTCTCAAGTACAATGCACAATGCAAAAACTCCAGTTCACAAACAAGAGTATACCATGACATAAAACAAATAAACTTAAGAACAACATCACCTTTCAAGCACCACCAACACCTTAGCCAAAGACTCCAAGCATCCTCCAAGATTCCAAGATGTTGCACATCTTCAAATATTGTCCATACAAAAGTGAAAGAACCCTTCTACAACACTAAAGAAGACAATTCACCACCATGTGATGAATCCACAGTCACTACTAGAACTCCCACTGAAACGTGACACCCGAGCTTTCCAAGCATCATGACCAACTGTTTCAGGTTCCCATAACTGACTACTTAGGTACTAAATAATATCCATCCTCTCATCTCAAAACAATCACACTAATGCACAACTGACCACAGACAAGGCTAGCTAACAAATCTACACCACCAATGAATCAACCTCGTGGATAAAGACCGTCCACATCCAAGTTATCTCACTGCAGCCAATGGGTAGCTAATCCACCAACCGCATAACTCATAGATTACAAACATCGAACATGCAAACATGTTATCACATTAAAAACTGCAACACTGAGATATCAAAGAGAATAACCGTGTAGAAAACATGACTCAAACATCAAATCATGCTAGATCTGATTTGCTAATCATGTCCACAACGAGCACCATAATCAAGGAACCCACAAGCATTACCACAAGAATGTTGAGTGACAAAACACTTACCAACACTCCCATGCAGAGAAAGAGTCATACCTCCTCAAAACCATGCACCAAGCATGCATGCAGACCTGCAACTATCTCATCCAGCAACAGCCCAAAAGGCCAGTGTCTAGACAATAGCTTAACAACAACTCCACATGATCACAAGTTTTGCTTATCCATGTAAAACCTGCGAAACCACACAGCCATGCAAGTACAAATCATCCTTAGAAAGAAAATAGTAGTTCAAGAGAATCCAGGCCCCTTTCAAGCCAACTTTAAACCACCACCATGTACATGCATCTAAGAAAGAGAGAAAGGCTATTTCAGAAGCTTTCAAATCATCTAATGATTAACTCCATACCTTCAAGCATTCGAGGTTAATAGGAAATAGTGCTTTCCAACACCAGGAACCACCACCTAGCATAAGCACTCTCATCCATGACTAAGAAACAATCTAGGCTTCTCCATATCACCCAGAAGCCTGTCACACAGACACCAATATGAAAGCTTTACTGCTACACAGCCACATAGTAAGAAAATCCACCTCATACTCCAAAGTTATACCTCTACTAGTCAGGAGACACAGATCACAACATGCTCATCTCCCTTTTCCATCTTGACCATCCTTCAAGCTGCATGCTATCTCAGAATTCCACAAGGCTTCCACTCAATAAAGGATCAATACATCAGTCCATTCCTCTAGATTTCTTCCAGCCCTTCAAGCTAAGAAATCTTCACAGGAGAAATATCCAAAACCAACAACCAGAAGAAGGCTCTGATACCACTTGTAAGGAAATCTAGGAGCACATCTAGTGAAAACTCTATAACAGTAGTGCCTTCGGTAACTTTCATTTAGATTAGGTTGCCTCAAAGACATGTACAACCATGTGCTAATATGGAAACAGACATAGTTTATTTCCTACATTGATCCATCTGAGAGAAACACATGTAAATTCAATAGCAAGCATTAACATATTCTACTACATGAACCAGCAAACATGAAAGATGAAATAGAAAATCATAACACAAAGATTTACATGGGGAAAATCCTTTCAGATAAAAAACCCAACACTCCAAAGATCGAGCCATTATATTATTCAGCAAAAGAATGGTTACAATACAAATTTAGGCTCATAGCCTCTTCAGAGATTCATCTTGTTCATTCTGGAAACAATTGGTAACAACAGATTTCCCTATATAGTTTTTGATCACCCTCTCAAAATAAATGATCTTCGCACTATTTCAATACCATCACACACACAGTGTAGATCAACATAAGAGAAGTCAAACCAGATTCATGATTAGAAGCTCTCTTTTCTCCTCTGTTCCGACCCCGAGGTCTCCCAGCCATACAACCAGCCTCTCGACCTTCACATCTCATCAGTTGTTTTGCTTCTCTCCAGCTTCGGCTCTATGAAATGGTTTGTTTCCAACTGTCAGATCACTACTGTCGAATCATCCAACTCAGAAATGATTCACATTCTGCTTTCTCTAATTTGTTCATATCACACCACATCGGACAATCTTCACTCGGTCAACAATGATCAACTTGTGTCGCATGTCGGTGAGACACTAGAAGTGTCTCCCCGATGCCACAAGTCCTGATTACACATTGTCACCAAGAGTTGACACCATCGACAAGAGGTTCTATCGATATCTACAAGTCATACCAAAATTAGCATTCTCATCGGCGAGACAATCGCCATTCGATGAGACATCACACCAAGCTCATAAGTCATTCCAAAGTGTTCCTTAGTCGCCAAGACTTTAGTCATTCACTGAGAGATCATATCGAGCCCTTTATGTTATACCGACAACAGACTGCCTCATCGGCGAGACAAACACATTTTCCAAGACATCATATCGATGCCTTTAAGTCATACTGAAGACCTACCGTCAGCCAGACATTGCACATTCACTAAGACTTCATACCGAAGCCTTTGTGTTTCTCCGATGACTCCATTCGCTAGGAGTCTCACCAAAAACACCTGATCACATGTGGCTTTGTCGACCAAACTTTCCACTGTCACCAAGAGGTCATAGCGGACCCCTTTTGTTACCCCGATGTCTCCATTTGTCTGTCGGTTAGACATCATCCTGTTGCCAAGACTTCATGTCGAAGTCTTTGAGTTACCGCGAAGATTCCATGTGTATCCCCGCTATCAGTGAGACTTCTCCTAGTTTCCAAGACTTCTTGTCAAACCCTTATGTTACTTTGATGATCCCTAACACTGTCGCTGAGACATCTCCCAGTCGCCAAGAGATCATGCCAATAGGAACAAGTCATCAATTTCTTCATCAGCTAGACAAACTGAAGGTCATGTCAATATTGGCAAGACTTCCTATCATCGCTGAGACTTCTCTCTGAGACCCTTGAGTTACACCGACAACCACAGGTGTATATCTATCGACAAGACTTCCCTTGTCGGTATGAGACATACCGACTATCCAAGACTCTCCTCGACATTGCTTGTTGCCCAGAGTCACATCGATATTCGATAGCCACCAACTATCGGCCAGAGGTCTTCACTTGGCAGAAGGTTACAGTGAAGGCCACAAGTCACAACGACATCACCAGTCGACAAGACAGAAGCATTGTCTTGGCGACATGAGCAAAACACAAGGTTACAACTTCCAGTCAGCCAAACAACTTGAATGTCACAGCGACCATGCTTTCTCAGAGGTTTCAGCCTGTGAGATTGAGGCATATTTTCCAACAAGTGTCTCATATGGACCAGAGACCGAGTTTATCATAGAAAATGCCTAAATGACTACTAGTAAAGAGACTACTAAGAACTAACAAAGTGCAGGAAAATGACAGAATGTGATAAAGTAGTAGAATTGACAAAGATAAGGAGAAGAAAGGAAGGAGATACTCACAACCGTGCAGATGATGAAGCTTCCACCAAATGAATGTCTTAAGAACCTGCACACAAGAGGAAGAGAATGTTGGGGCTGCATAGGGGCCTGCCTTAGTTAGACCTCGTTTTGGTGTTCCCACCTCCATGGACAACTAGATAGAAAAGTAGAAATGGAGTAAAGAGCACTAAAGCACTACAAAACAGTTTTATGCTACTCAACCAATTAATAGAGGAGAGGAGTGAAAGCTTACCACCTCCACCAAGAGCACTCAAGGCTAATGGGGGAGAAAATAAGAGGAACTCAAGCCTCTATTGCAATGGTGTTTTGTTCCATACTTGCTCTAATGACGTGGTGGAGTGTTGATGTTGTTGTTGTGAAGTGTAAAGTGTTTGCTAGAATGCTTGGAAGAGGTTGTGAAGCTTGTGGATAAAGTCCAGAAATGGTGAAGAGATATTCCAACCTTCAAATGCAAGTCTGAGGACTGAATATGAAGGAATGAGGAAGAAACTGGCCATATTCGGGTCGATCGACTGAGGAGGGCGTTACAAATTGACCCCCAATGGGAAGTGTAACGCCTCAGCAGGCTCCAGATGCAAGAATTTGTTAGGGATGTAAGCGCGCTGCTCAAGCGTCTCTAAAAGAAACGCCTCCACCGACGCTCAAAACAGGTGCCAAGTGTGATGCAAGCAGCAGGCTTAGGTGGAATTAGGCCTCTGAACTTGGTTTTCTAAGGTGGATAAAGGAAGAAAAGGGATTTGCACATGGGGTGAAAATTCGCTCTTATACACTATCTACAAATAATGTTTAGACGTGTGACCCATCACACAAATAGCCACAATAACATGTCTAGTGAGAAGTGTCAATTTTTTTTTTTTAAGGTTTGATCGAAACTTAATCATGGTATCACTAGTAGTTGAACAAAACAACATCATTTATTGTTAGTAGAATATCATATTTTTATTTAAAATATAATTTATATGCAACCTAAATGGACCAAATACCTATTGTCAACCATCAATCTTTGTTATCTCTAACTTCTACATCCAACACAAGTGAACTAATAGTTGAACACATATAACTATTTGTTATTATAAAAACAACACATTAATATTTAAAATACAACTTATATCCAACAAAAATGGATAAATAATTGAGAACTAAAACTTTTTGACAATTATTCACATTCATGACAAAAATCAATATATTTATTGTGCTCACCTTTTATATTTATAATAAGACAAATTATTAATATGAAATATTCCAATGCATATACATTGCTACCCCCAATAGTTGTATACTTGAATACTATTTTTTTCTATAGAAACAATACACATTTAACTGAACACCTTATTTTATAAATGACACACTTGTTAATGAGCACCTAGTGAATAGTTATGATATTTAAATATTTCTTAAGCACTGTCTGCGTCGTACTCCTCGTACACTCAAAAAGGCAGCAGCGTCATGATTATATCTATCATGAGCGTTTACTTTAATTCTAATTACTCTTCCTTAAAACTAACTACTCTTTTGCGGCTACGGAACCACTTGATAAGCAAGCAGATTCGACAAAACTATCGCTGCTCTCGTCTTCGTCTACCTGATCTACCAGCACCTGTAGAGACCTCGGAATTTGTGGCGTAGGAGCCTCCATAATCCCTTCCAATATCTTCACCACTTCACCCATGCTTGGCCTCTGATTCTCATCGTCTTGAATGCACAGAATCCCCACCATAGCGGCTCTTCTGACCTCTTCAATATCTGCCTCATTCGCTATCCTTGCATCAACAACGCCTATTATGTTTCCTCTCTGAATTTGAGATGAACTCTCCTCCACCTTCAAGTCGAGATTTCTACGACCAAATATAATTTCCAGCAACGTCATACCGAAACTGAACACATCCGCCTTGGGAGTGATAGGAAGGCCGGATATCCACTCGGGATCCAAATACCATCGAGTCCCTCTTGTGGTCATCAGTACGCGGCTGAAATCTCTACCCACCAGTTTTGCCAGCCCAAAATCAGCCACCTTCGGGCTGAAGTCGCCGTCCAGCAGAATGTTTTCAGGCTTAATATAGCAGTGAATGATGCAATCCATGCATTCTTCGTGGAGATAAACTAATCCTCGCACAGTGCCCAATGTGATCTCAAACCAAGTCTTCCAATCCAACACCTTCTCTGCTTCTCCCTCTTTATGGAAGAGGAAGGAATTTAGAGAGCCATTGGCCATGTAGGCATACACCAGTAGCCTTCGAGAGCCTTCTACGCAGAATCCCCAGAGCCTCACCAAATTCACATGCTGTATTCTCCCGATGGTGCTTATTTCTGTATGAAATTGCTTTTCTGCTCCGGCACTTCCTTCTAGTCTCTTAACCGCCACAAGCATGTTGTCTGGCAGAAGTCCTTTGAACACAGAATCGAATGCTCCGCTCCCCAACTTATGCTTGAAATTCTTGGTTGCAATTCGCAGCTCTTTGTAAGTGAATGCTTTGAGCGACGTTGTCACGTCCTGTTCCATGCTTTTATTCCGCATTCTTCGACGTTTGCACACAATAAAGACGGCCAACAAGAGAGCCAAAAGGGCAGCGAAAGCAGCGCTTGTAGCAGATAGGACAATGGTAAGTGCAGGAGCTTTGCTGCTTCGCTCTGATGTCGATTGCCGCAATTCAGAAGCAGCCAACCTAATGAAGACCGATTGGGCATCGGATGAGGTGCGCATTTTGAATAAATCCCCAAACCAGAGTCTACAGACGAGAGGATCAAAATTAGCCAAAGCATAGGCTGTGCAAGAGCAATTGTTGAGACAAGCAATTTGGCAGCCCTGATGTGTTGGCTCACTGTATGTGACAGCTCCTTCTCCAGACAAGTATCGGTTCTTGGCTTGCAAGAAGCCATCGGTAGTTCCCTCTATGGTAGAGCATCGCAGGGGTTTTTGCCGAGCACAACCGTTTGACCACCAGCTATGAGATGGGTGCTTGGGCATGAAGCCATCAACACAACTGCATACATCATTCGCATTGCATACTCCATAAGCCCCACAGATATCATACTCACTGCATTGGCCCCGGTGTGTCGACCAAACCATAGTCCATTTGTTGTCCATCCAGAAGAAAGTCCCGTATTCTCCGTTCGGCTGGAACACTAACCGCAATGTGAGAGGTTGCCAAGTCCGGTTCATGGCATAAGTACAGTACATTCTTGAATGAGAAACCCTCACATAGGACATTTCGATTATGTTCTGACCTGACATCTCCGGAACCTTGGTAAAAGAATTCCCAGTCCACTCTCCACTGGACCAATATGTAACACTGTTGTTATAGACCATTACCATCTGCGTCTTTCCTTGGGACATTTCCATTCCATACGAGAATGGCCCAATTGCAGGATCCACAGAACTCTTCCACGAAGTTAACTTCATGCCTTTCCACATCTTCATGCCAGGCAACCATGTATCGCCCGGATGCGCGAAACTCTCCCAAACAATCTCAGACTTTTCCTGGGCGTCCAGCATGACGAAATTACCAGAGTCCATTATTATTGCGCCCGAGCCTTTTCGGCCGTTATCAGTCGACCAAACCGACCGACCGTCTCTGTCAAGCAATCTGAGACGACCGTCGCTTGAAAGGTTTAGAACGCCGGGCATGCTTCTGAGAGGATTCTCTCTGTTAGCCACCCAAACAATAGCCTTCTGAGACATTGGTGCATACCAGATGCCAATGTACCAATTATTCGCTCCCCCCGGACTGAAAAATCCCAATGCGAATGTGCCATTCTTTGATGTTATGGTCTGATTTCCTATGAGGGAAGAACCCAATAAAAGCGTATCTCCACCATGCACTGCTAATAAACTGAAATTATGCACTGCAATAATAATAGCAATTGCTAGAACCAAATTCTTCATCTCCATTTCTATAACCAGAGCATTTGTAAGTTTACCTTGATGGCCCTATGTTTCTGGTTTATTTTCGAACTTAAATAGAAAGCCCACGGGTCAAGTCGTGTCGTTTATCCCCCGTAAACGAATTGAATTTTTTGAGCTAATAACTTCTAAGTCGAAGGCTCGAGAGAAAATAGTGCTAAGAACCCACTTTCATCCTTCCGCAGCTCCTCTGCTTGCATATCCTACGGTGGGTGACATCTGAACTGGAACGACTTGTACCGAATTGCTGAAGACTGCAGGTAAGTCAAGTCTTTCGTGTCTGTGGTCGTTGAAATGGGCATGGCCGGACAAAAGACTTTGAATATAATTCAGTCTGACTAGATGCTTTGAGCACGGAACGATCAGATTAAGACTGTTGAGCTGAACTATAATTCATATTATATTTTCTATTTTGTTAGATTAAAATATCATTAATTTAATTATAAAATGTACCTAGACTAATTAAAAGATGAAAAGAAATCGCATCCTTTCAAACGAGTGATAATGAATATAAAAACGTTGATGATCAACTCTTTTTAAAAAATATGAAATTAATATTTTAGGTTTGAACATACAATCTATCATAAGCGGAAGACAAGAGTGATGTAGAGGGATATACATTAAGATTTTCTTATTATTTTTTTTATCTTGGACTTCTTAAATTAAGTGTTTTATAGAAATACCATTTAAATAGATTAAATCGATAAAGATGTTATTTTAATATATATTTAAAATTTAAAAGAATTTTTTGATTTTTGATTTTTTTAATTTTATTATAGAAGTGAAAAGTGTATGTTTTGTATTTTTCTACTTTAAGAATATTTATTTATGTTTGTATAAAAGAATTCTATTGTTTATTCTATTAATCATTATAAAGGTAAGAGAATGTTATTATTTTGATTAAGGGCTCTTGGTCTTCTTGGGTTGTAGGGAATGGGATATCTCCAAGCAATAGAATAGTATACATAGTTTTGGATAGAGATGGCTTTAAGTTTGGAATTTGTTCTATTTATGCCTCAAATGATTATAAAGAATGATGTTCAATGTGGAATTGGTTGGCTTAAACTCTTCTTAAAATTCCCCTGGATTCTTGCAACGGATTTTAATATGCTTGAACATAAGGAAGATAAATTTGGGGGGAAAGAGGCACTATGGAAAGGCAATCTGATGTATTTTTGGTCCAAAATGAAAATAACTGAATATTTGAGATCCCTTGGAAAACCAAAAGAATATATTAAAAAAATAAATTCTCCTTCACTTGGTGTAATAATCTAGGTTTGAGGAAAAGACTGACTTTGTTCTAGATTGGATAGATTCTATGTCGATAAAAATTTATTTGCTATCAAAGAAATCTTGGATGACTTTTTGATCTAGGTCCCCACTTAAACAATGTCTTACCACTCTCCTATTAAGGTGTGGATATCTATCAAGGATAATGAGCCTTCAAACGTTTGTAGAAAAATCTAACTATATATAAGCTAAATAATTCTTTATTGAAAGAAAATGACTATATCACTAGTATTTATAAGATTAGAATGTTTAATAAAATTTTGTTTGATGACTTTGCCATTCAAAGAGGGTATTAGGTGATCCGTTCCTAGAAAGAGATCTTGAAGATTGTGGGAATAAATAAGGCTTTAGATCAAAGGAAAGAAAAAATATCTTAGAAGATAAAATTTTAGAGCTAGAGTGTAAATTACAAGATTATATTTTTAATAAGGATATTGTTAGTGTATATATTGCATCATTGCATATACTTAGGCTTTAAGCCTACTTAGGCATCCTAGTGATTGTTTCTTAGTGAGGTGTCAATGTAGATAGGTGTCTTGAGAGGTGTTGACTCACTTTCGACGCCTCTTCCTATGTTTTTGGTAGGAAAGTTGCCACCACTTCATGAATGAAGAGTCCTATCATCATTTCATTGAGGTTAGGTGCCTCCTTCATGCTTATATATGTATGCCTATTTTAAATAATATACTTAGTCGACTTTATTATATCTTGTATTATTTGTGCTTACTTTCAATCTTCTTTTTGAAGGTTCTTTTAGATACTTATAATGATATGGTGATTATGAAACATTAGTTGAGATGTATCTAGAGCTTCAAGAACTAATGGGCTGAAATTAGAGCTAGGCTTAACTAGCAAAAGAAGGGGATAGAGGTTAGAAGAATTTTTTTAACATCTTAAAATATAAGGACAAGAGAAAAAAAGTTGGATTAATCCTAGTGGAGGGTATCTTGAGTAGTGATCTAGAGAAGACTGGAGATGTCTTCCAAAGTTACTACAAAATGGTTATTTCTTCTAAAGAAGAAACTAGTAGTGTTGATGCCAGAACCTTCTATAAATGTATTATTCCCAAGAAGCCAGATGATAATGACATTGAATTCAACAAGAAAATTTATAAAGAGGAAATTATTAATTGGGTTGATACAAGAAGTTGGGTACACAAAAAGTTCAAAAAGTGGAAATGTTTTTGTTGTTTTTCAGAATTTGTCACACTTGGACTGAAAATTTGAGACCCTTACACAATGAATCTTAAAAAAAGTCAATAATATGAAATTTATCATTTTGAATCTAGTTTCCAAATATGTAAATTATTCAAATACCCAAATTATACAAATTAAATTTTGATAGGGATTTATAAAAACCACTTTTTAAAAGTCCCTATTTTCTACCATAACAAGCATGTGTACAAACACCACTTTTTGACCCAAATAAAAGTATTTTGATAATTAATTTTGGGAAAAGAGAGCTAACAACATGAATATTGATGTGGATATTTTTTTCTAATTTTTTGTTGAATATTTTTTTTTTATTGAATTTTTATTGACCTTAATTGTTTTTTTCTTAAATCAACATGTACAGATAGCATAATTGGACCTAAACTAAAAAAAAATTGAGTCTTTTTTTTTTCATTGTGTAGAGAATTTTCTAAATTTTGATGCCATATAATTTTTTTTACAAAAAACTTAAACAAAAAAAAGTTATTAAAAAACAAAAAAAGCCCGATATTTCAAGTTTAAGGACTAGTTTGCTTAGAAATTAATTAAAAAATAGAAAAAATAATCCAATATTAATAAAATTCATATATTTAGAAATTAGACATCATGTCCTATAATGGGTTTTAATTTTATAGATTGATTCAGAAAAGAAGTTCATCAGCCATATTGCCAAAGTTGGACATTCTTCTTCAATCTGCGTTATTTTTCTATTTGTAGGTCAAAGGCTAAGGCTCGGATTTCCAAGCCTTTTCCAAGCCTACAACCAAGGCTGCATGTGGGTTGGGAATTCATTTTTTAAGTAACACATACACGTTTTTAAACAACATGTACAAGTTACAAAACACGTGTTCTTTATTTTTTTTATTATTTAAAAAAAAAAAAAATAGAAACTCGTACCTATTTTGTGTTACAAAATGCGTACATGTTTCTAAAAGGTATTTAATTTTTTAAATAAATAAAACACATACGTGTTATAAAACGTGTGTGTGTTATAAAATGTGTACGTGTTATAAAACGTGTATGCTTTTTATAATGCATACGCATTTTTTTAGGCTCAGGCACCCGAACCATAACACATACACATTTTTTTAATAATGCGTACGCATTTTCTGCGATTTTTTTTTTTTGGGCTGGAACTTCCCCTCTTCATGTACCCAAATTCTTGCTTTTACCAAATTTATCATTTTTTTAGTTTGGAGAAGTTGGTTGGGACTTGGCATCCCTATTAAATTTTATAATACCATTAGTGACTATATTGCAAAAAATCTATTAGAGGTCTATGATGAGAAATTTGAAAAAGAATTTTTAGGTACTAGTATTAATAAAGGAGTAATTAAATTAAGTTTAGGTACTAATATTAATAAAGGAGTAATTAAATTAATACCTAAAGAGGGGGATATAACATTGATTAAGAATTAGAGGCCAATCACTTTATTCAATTCTTCATATAAAATACTTGCTAAGTTATAAGATTTAAGGTTGATTGATATTTTGAGGGAAATAATTTTGGTCAATCAAATTGCCTTCATAAAGGGTAGATTCATACTTGAAAACTTGATCACAAGTTAGGAGAGTCTTCATTGGGATAAGTATTCTAGTCAAAATTCTTTCATGATGCTATTGGAATTTGAGAAGGCCTATGATTGAATCTGATGGGTCTTTGTTCTTATTATGCTAGAATTTTTTTTTCCAAGTTCACTGTGTAATGGATCAACATTCTCTTCTATAAAGCTTCTACTCAATTTGATATTAAGAGCAGTCTTATTGACCCATTCTTCCTCTATATATTAATAATACTAGGATGTCCTTTGGCTCATTGATGTTGATGCTTTGTAATAAATTATTAAAAAATAGATTTTCTCTCCCTTATCAAGGGTATCATATTACCTAATAGAACTAAAAAAATTAGTGCTTAATTTAAGGATGATATGACTCTATTCCTTGATCTCAATCAAGGAATTTCAATCATTCTTTTGTTTAGGATTAATGAGTTTTATGATTACTTTGGTACTAACATTATAGATCATAATTCCATAATTTTAGGCTGGATTGTAGCCCATCAAATTAGTTGGTTGGAACTAATGGCAATGGGGAACTCCCAAAAATATTGTCAAATATTGGGGAATCCCTTTTTTGTTGAACCATCCCTCAAATATATATGGATGTGGATGTTTAAAAAAAATGAAAATAAATCCATCAAGTACAAAACGCATATGCTTTCCTTGATAGGTAGAATATAGGTTTGTAGAAGGATCTTAGCTTCCTTTAGTATGTATTTTCTTCGGCTTGTCAATTTGGCAGCTACCAAGTTGATATAATTTAGAATATGAGAAGATATGTTTTACTTTATGATAGAAAAGGAAATACAAAGTGACATGTGGTTAAATAGGCTTAGAGTTATTTGTCCAAAAATTTGGGGTTCTTAGTTTTAAGGACCTCAAGAATCAAGGTATTTCTTTGGTTGTGAAATGAATCTTAATATATTTTGATAGAGATGATCTATAAAGTATATTGGTAATGAATAATATTGCACAGTCCAAACCAAATAAGGGTAGGATTTGGGCTAGGTTTCACAACCATGATCTTTTGTTTGGTAAAATTTTCATATATCTAGTTGGCTCTAATATTTTTGTTAGTAAGAGGTCTTGGAAAAGTGTGAGACAATTACTCAAGAATAGTGAAACTTTCTCTAGAAATAATTCTTTTTTGTGCTTGTAGATCTATTTTGTGAAACCTTTATTACAATAACAAACACTTGCCTTTGATCAAGGGTTATTTTATAAAATTTTAGGCTCCAAAAGGAATAGACAATTCTAGTAGCATCATAGATTCTTAAGTAAGACTAAAGAAACCTAGATTCTTATTTTTTCTAATACATAACTTATCTTTTTTCTTACTTTTTTTTGCCATTTCTCTCAATGAGCCTAAAATATGTGCTTTAGATAGATACTATTTTTTTTTTTTAATTATTTTTATTAGTGTTAATAGTTTTAGCTTTCTGGTTTATTCTTGTGGTCTTTGTAATAAAGGTGAGTCCTTTGTACATCCTTTCTTAGGTTGTCCTTTTTATTTTAATATTTGGTCTATTCCTTTGGGCAATAGTGTGTGTTAGGATAATAGAGAGGGATTTTAATTGGGCTAAATGTTTTTTGATTATTGGTTATTCTTTGGCATATCTAAAAATAAATAAATGATAACATAATTTAAGGAAATAAAGGGTTACATACTATCTACTAAATCATGTTATGACCTCACCCATTTTAATATCATGTTGTAGGTATCTATGATTTTGGAAATCTACAAGAATGGGATTATGATCCAACTTAAAGAGAGACTTACCTTGGCTTATAAGAAAGAGGTAATTAGTGCTCAAATTTTTACTCAAGGAAGGGATAAGGGTATGTGCAGGATCATGATGGGCGAAAAAGTGGCGATATGATGGGTATGTGTAGGGTATGTGGCTGATGACTTTTTTCTTACCTAAAATTGATGAAACAAAAAGGGTTTTTAAAGGATATTCTCAGCTTTCCACCAATATAAATTATGCTTTATTTTGAATTTAATAAATAATTATTATTCATTTTCTATTTGAATTATGACTAAAGTCTAATTGATAGGTTGATTGAAAAACATTTATAACTTTCAAACGGTATCACATTTTTGAGTTTGAAACATGTCACATTCTATGTTTCACATACTATAGGATTAAAAAAAATGAATTTCATGAAGTTTTGACCAACTTAAGGTGGTTAGATATATGAGTTTTATATTTTTTTAAAGTTGTAATGAAAATTCATAATTAATTATTTACCTAGCAAAAAATTACAAAAAAATATGAATCACATCGAGACATGCGTCCTCTACTTATATCTAAAATAGTATAAATAAATATTATCATTTTATTGTGGCCAAGGTGGTCAAACAAACACCTACTTATTTTTTCCCTAAAATTTAAGTACTACTGCATTGAAACTTCAAGTTTTCACCAAATAGATTTTTTTAAAATAAACCTAGTAGTTTAGAAACTACATTCAATTTTTTATAGATTCTATTCTTACATATTTTTGAAATAATATAGATAACTTATTCAAATTTTATGTCAAGTTGCCTAACTTTGATTTTTTTGAATTTTTCGTCACTTAAGGGCCTGTTTTTTCCATGATGATCTTGCACATACCCATAAGCTTGATGAGAAGCACACTCGACTTCTTAAAGATCACATGGAAAAATATAAAGTCAACAAGCTAGCTAGAAAAGAGGGAATTTTGAATGAGGAGAAACTCAAGAAAAATTGTTAGCTATGATTCTAATGTGAAAGAATTGGATGTAGAAGATGAAAATAATCCTATTATTGACACATGTTTGAAATGTTTTTTTATGAAAATGATAGCAATGAAAACTGTTATTGGGAATATGATGCATTTTTTAGAATTTTTTATTGGCTTACTAAAATCTAAACTACTGAAGATATTTTGTAACTATCTTTGATTTAATATTCCTATCTAATGAATTATGATTTTGGTAGGGTTCTCCCTTAGTAGTTTATATTAGATATATTTTACATTAGATCAAGTGGAATTGGTGATGTGCACCTCATATTGTACATGTTCCTTTGGCATTTTATTGGTGTTACCTGATTTTCACCTGCAGGCTTAATTAGGCAAGGGAACCTAGGTTTTCAAGTGTTCATGAAGGCCAAATGGAGGAGTATTTGCATCAAGGGTTAAATCTACATCTGATGCTTTTTCACAAGGAGGTATGTTAATAAGCATGCCTCATTCGGATCTGGTATAAAAATCCTCAAAGAAGAAAGTCGCTGAGACTAGCTGAATGTCTTGCCGAATAGCAGTGTGTTATACCTGTTTAAAATCCTCATGATCGCAAAAACATCTCGATCACTATGAAGTTTTATATCTCTCTCTACTTGGGATGTCTCGCCAATGGTTGTTAGTCTCGCCGAAATGACCAACGTCAGGGAGAAGTCTTGCCGAATGATGGAGGTCTCAGCGAAGGGATTGTCATCGGGGAAAAGAACCCTTGTTTGCTATGAAGTCCTGCCAATCAAACAGAGTCTCACCGAAAGGCTGTGAGTTTGGTGTGATGTCTTCTCGATGACTGGTGGTCTCGTTGACAGAGGGTGCTCTCACTGTAGGGTCTTGCCGACTACTGGTGGTCTCCCCTGAAGTGGTATGAGCTCACCGAAAGATGAAGGGTTCAACATAATGTCTTGCTAACTGATGGTGGTCTTGCCGATGGTTTTAACTCTTTAGTGTGACCAATAGGATCTCGCTATGACCTTTGGCTGATAGCAATTATCTAGGCAACCATTTTGGGACATCGATATAACTTTTGCAACTCGGTATGACCTCTTGCCAATAGTTGTATGCTATGATGATGTTGGTATAGAGTATAATCGCATCGGGGAGACACAACAAGTGTCTCACTAACATGCAATTTTGTTTGAGTAACCTTTGACCGCTTGGAAAGCCTAAGTGGCATGTTTTCAACCAATCAGAGGGAACTAAAGGCGAACCATTTGTAGTTTGATTGTTGTGACCACCTCTATGGAAGATCAACAGAGCGTAAACAACATGGACTTACTCTGAGATCAAAAGCAATGGAGCAACTTAGTGAAGCAATGGTGTGGAGATGTAATGGGAAAATCTGATGTTGTTTCTAGAAGGGGTCAACTTGCAAAAGGATCTAGAGCAAGAAGAAAAATGAAAGGAAAGAAACTATGAATTTCCATGAAACCTGTGGTGTCTACTGACAAGAGTGGATCGACATTTATGATAACACTTAGAAACATTCAAAGTAGCTCTAACAAGGTTCAAGGGCGGACACGAGGGCTGAAGTTAATGCGATTGTTGCAAAAGATCTAAAGGCCACTCCTAAGGGTGATCTTTCACTGACATGGACAATGGGGATACATAGTTAATGCAGCATTAACTTTGTTCCAAAAGATCTGAGGGGCCGATGTGTTCAAGAGGCTGACATTTTGATTTTTGTTGTATATATGGCATTTTTTCCTCTTTGTAAAAGAGTTCGGATGATGCATTCTAGAGAGTTAGTGTTTTTTATCAAATCCTTTCTTAGCTGATGTATGCTTTGTAACTCATTTGGATTTTGGAATATAAAATACAAAGATTACCTTGGAAACCAGTGTTAGTGTTCATACTACTCTCATTTTATCTTTTAGATTATGCAAGTTTTGAACTATGCTTTTCTAAGTCTGCATTTCAACTTTAAAGTTGTGAAATTCATCTTTCCTTCTTAAAATAAATATGCAAATTAAGACTTTTCAAGAATGATGAATAAGTTCACAAAGTTTATGTGGAGTAAATGAAATAACTATCATTAGTTTTCCAGTGTATGTTTAGGGTATGTACAAGATCATCATGGAAAATATAGGCCCATTAGTGGCAAAAAATTTGGAAAAATCGGAGTTAGGAAACTTGACGTAAAAATTTGAATAAGTTATCTATATTATTTGAAAAATATGTAACAATAGAATCTGCAGCAAATTGAATGTAGTTTCTAAACTACTAGGTTTATTTTTATTTTTAAATCTATTTGGTGAAAATTTGAAATTTCAATGCAGTAGTACTTAAATTTCAGGGAAAAAATAAGAAGTGTTTGTCTGACCACCCTAACCACAATAAAATGATAATATTTTTTTATAATATTTTAGATATAAGTAGAGGACTCATGTACCGATGTGATGCATATTTTTTATAATTTTCTTCCAAGTAAATAATTAATTATGATTTTTTTATTAAAAATTTAAAAAACTATAAAAACTTGTATGTCTAACCACCTTAACTTGGTCAAAACTTCATGAAATTCAATTTTTTATTTTTTTAATCTTGTAGTATGTGAAGCATAGAATGTGACACATGTTTTGAATTCAAGAAATGTGATACTGAATGAAAGCTATAGATGTTTTTCAATCAGCCTATCAATCAGGACTTTAGTTGTAATTCAAATAGAAAATAAAGAATAATTATTTATTAAATTCAAAGTAAAGCATAATTTATATTGGTGGAAAGCTGATAATATCCTTTAAAAACCCTTTTCGTTTCATCAATTTTGGGTAAAATGAGGTCGTCAGCCACATACCCTACAAATAACCATCATATCGCCACTTTTTGGCCCATCGTGATCTTGCACATACCTTTCATCTTGTTTTATTTCATGATTTCTATCAGTTCGTTGTATCACCATAGGGATTAGTTTCTACCATTTATGTTTTTCTTTAGTAACCTTCTCCCTTTACTTTACAAAATTAGTAGTATAGGTGATACTAACACAAAGGAAGTCGGCCTTCTCCGAAGGTTGACCTCTGTCTACAAGAAACCAACATCTTTAGAGGTCTTCCCATGTTACACTGAGGTGTTGAACATCATGTTCAACAAGGTGCAATTTTTGGTGGATAAAAATTGGTAATTGGCATTTGATATAAAAAAATCCTAGAAGAAAAATAAAAAACATATCAAGATGGAGACTGTTTACTTTTCTAAATATCTCCTACAAGATTATCAAAAAATTCATTGGTAATAGAATTAAACACAAGGTGCAAAAAATTGTAAGACCTGAACAACTAGGGTTTCTAAGAGGTAATTTTTCCTTAGATAACCTATTTTATTCCCTACTAAATAATGAAATGGTCCCAATAAATAGGATAAAATTTCCTACTCATCAAAATAAATATTAGCAAAGAATACAATAAGATAATATGATAGTTATTCTTATAAATATTTTAATGGTTAGTCTATAGTACCAATCTAATTTCCCATATTGAACTCCTCTTTGCTTATACTATTATATTCTTTGCTATTAATAATTTAATTACTAAAATAAATATTTTTTAATGATCAATAAGACAAGGTTTCCCTTTACCCTTATCCCTTTATCCTTTCACTATTGATGCCCTTAGATAACTATTAAACGAACTGCTAAAAAATTTAATCTCATTCATCGTGTTTCTCTAGTTGCCAATCAAGTAGACATTAATTATCATTTTTTTATGATAGTTTATTGTTCACTAAAAATTACCAAGAAGAGCTAAACAATACCCTTAATATCTTAGCCTTATTTTGTTAAGCTATCTTCTCTCAACTTTCTCTTAATAAAACTAGATTTATGGTGACCTCAAGTAACTATTTACCTCTTTAGATAACCCCACATGAAAATTCATCAAACATCATGTAATTTCAACATATCTTTGCATTCTGTTCAATATAGGAATATGATTATCCAAAATATGGAAATGGTTATTAGTAAGGTAAAAGGTAAACTTTGATTTTGGTCGTGCATATTTCTTTCTAATGTTAGATGCATTCAAATGACTAACAAAATTTTGTTGCCATTCATATCTAAATTTCATTATGTTGGATTCTTTTGGAAACTATTTACAATTAATTAAATCAAACTATTAGGGATTTCTTTCAAAAGAATGGAATAAAAAAATATCCACTTAGATCTTGATGTTATTGTATTCAATAAAAAAAAAGAGTTAAGAACTCATTGATTCCTTTGCACAATGAACCTACCTCATAGAAAAAAGGATCATTAGAGATATTCAAGGATCTAGATCATGAAAGACTCTTATTACGAAAAAGATTGCTATAAACCTTTGACACACTCCTCGGTAGCAGGCCACAACCATAGATACAGTGTACTCTGGATCGGGCTTGTGATAAATTTGCAAAACTATATTATAGCAAATATTTTCCTTCAACCCCTCATACCTCCATAGCTACCAATGCATGCACAAAGGTTTGAATTGGCCTCAAGCTTTGTGAATGAGTAGAATTTATGTTTTGATCAAAAAAGAGTTGTCAAGATCTTATAAAATTCATCACAACAATGCCAATATATGATGGAGGGGAGTGATGTTATAGCTATGGGAGTCTTCATAGAGGCTGTGTTGATCTTGCAACTATGAGAAGGTGCATTATCATGCACCAAACACCAATTGTGCCTCCTCCTATTGCATGGGAAGTGAAGGGAATGAGTTCCACACAAATCTTGGACACGTTCTCCAATGATGTGAGTTTCAGGTGCCTTAGATTCCATAGATAACACAAAAAAAAATACAACATGCCTCTGCTTGCTGCTGAGATTTGGGATCCTAACTAGTTCCCTACATGTTATGAACAAATAGTAATGAAACTAGCTAAATACAACCAAATTTGTTCATCTATGGCTTGAACTATCTCCAACAATTTCTCGAGTTCTAATACCATATAAGAATTTAAGAGATCATGGAGATGAGAGACAAACACTAATGAACAATATGCAATTTGTATTTATACAATCCAAATTACATTGAGTACAAATCCTTGCATATATAGGCAAGGAAGATGCAATCCACCTATGAGGTGAATTGACAAGTGCCCAATAATGTGGCACAAATGAGTAGACAAGTGTCGTATAGGTGTCAACCTTAGGATCACTTGGAGTGTGCAAACCAAAACCTCTATGACCAAGTCATCAACCTTGTGTGCAAAGTGTTGAGTGACCTTTGAGGCGAGATGGAAAGACTTCCAACCTCAAAAAGGTGTGTGCATGAGGTTAACCAAATAACTTGGTAACCTCTAGAGGCTTAAAGATTGTACATTCGGTTAGACAAAAAGTTGTCTAACCTTATCAACCTAAGTACACTTAAGTATAGTGAGTAGATTAATTATTCACACTATCAAAAGTTATATGCATGGTCTTTTTTATAATGTTATTTTGTAGTTGTCAACTCTTATCAAGAACTTGAAAGAGAAACTACAAAGCAATGCCGAACTCAAGACAAAAATAAACCATTACTCATGCTGAATTGAAAGTTTTGCAAAAGAATACAAAATATTTATTATAAAAATTAACAATATTATTATAAAAAAATATGTACTATCTAAATTTCGAAAAACTAAATATAACCTTTTATTATAATATACAATTTAAATTAAAAATATTTATTTCCATTGTCATAAAATAATTGAATCTATTGAATCATATTATAATATTATATCATATATCTAATCAACTTTAAATCTATTACTTTCAAACTTCTAGATTTGAAAGTGTTCCCTCTAAACTTTTAGAAATTCTTAATATGATTATTGTATATTTTTAAGTGTTCCCTATAACTTTTATAAATTCTTAATACGATTACTGTATTTTATTGAAAAACTACAGGTAAGTCAATTCTTTCGTGCTGCTCGAGTCTTCCGTTCCGTGCCGTGCCGTTTGAGATAATTCAATCTGAGTGGAGGCGGTCCGTTATGAAAAGATGAAAAGAAGACATACACATTCAAGTAAGTGATAGAGAATATAAAGAAGTTGATGGTCAACTTTTCTTTAGAAGTATGGAATTTAATATTTTAGGTTTAAACATATAAACTATCATACGAGGAAGATGATGAAAGGGAATATACATTAAGGTTTTTAAATTATATTATTTTGTAAAACATTTTAAAGTGTATAAATATTTTTTTATTTTATTTTATTTTTTACTTTTATATATAAAATGTTATAGAAATAAAGTAATAATTTAGAATTAATTAAGTTTAAATGAAAAAATGAAATAATTCATAAAGTTAATAGAGATGTAATTTAATATACTTAAAAATAATGTTTAGATTTTTATTTATTTATTTTATTTTTAAGAAAGGAGAAAAGTGTATAGGGAAGAGGATCTAATTACTATCTATTATAATTTTGTACATCTTAAGTTCCTAAACGATGTAACATACTTTTAAAATTTTGTTTGAGTTTATTTGTATGTTATTTAAGAGATTAAAGCTATTGTTTCAACTTTTTTGTAGTTATGACGATTGTGGGATGAGTTGTTGCATGCACAAAGGTCCAAAGTGGTCATTTGAAGGTGTTGATTGAGACCTATGCATAGATGCCCCAATAACTGTGCGCTATGACCACCAAAAATGTTGCAAAAATACTCTAATTAATAATCCTCTAAAAATAACATCAATCAGTATCTACGAATAAATGACCAAGTAATCATGTGCTATGGCCACCAAAAATTTATGTCTTCAGAGTACACTTGAAGACTATGAGTTTAAAGACTCATTGGAGAAATAATTTTGTATCTAACTAAGATAAAAGAACAAAGGGAGTTTGTGGTGGACAAGATCAAAGAGCATCAAACTCAAGTAAATCATTTTTTTGACAAAAAGGCCAAACAAAGATAGTTCAAAGTCAACGATCTTGTGTTACTCCGGGATAATTGAAAAGAACCAAAATAAAGCCATGGTGAGTTTGACTCCTTGTGGAAAGGGCCATTCTAGATTGTAAATGTTTGTAGGAAAGATTAATTCTACTTCACCTATTTGGGTGACACTTATTTTCTCCTTATTTACAATGAGCAACATTTGAAGATTTTTAATCAGTGAAACATGTCATTCCTCACCTTTGTGCATAGGTTGACTAGGAGTTTTTTGTCAGTCTCATTTCTCATTTTGTTCATGTGCTTGTCACTTGTTGTTCCTCTCTTGCATTTTTACATTGTAGTTTTGTTTTCCTATCTTGTGACTCTATGCCCAATGGATAACACGTTGATCCTTTGTAAAGATTATAAGTTCATCTCGCATCCTTTGTAGTCCTTGTCCCCAATTACAGCTAACTATTACCCTCATTTCTTAGTAGCCTAATTTTTAAAAAAATTGCATTAAATTCATTATTAGGCTAATGTAAAATACATATTTTGTAATTTCTTCTAGATAAAAGGATACATGCATTATAAATCATCAACATTTAGAAGCCTCATCCTCAGTAGGTTGAGTTGTGTTCCCTCATCATAAGTTGTCAAACTCATCTCAGCATCACAATCTAATTGATTGGAACAAGTTTTTGATGTGAAACTCTATGTATACTACCAAATCAAAAAATTATTACCCATTGTTTCATTTGTACCCAAAATTGAATTTTTGGATTGGAAAAAATCGTAAAAACAATTGAATTTTAAAAATTGTGAGGGTTTATGAAAAAAAAATTATGTGAATGTTTCTACACAAACCCACTTCCTAGTTTACAAGATATTGAAGCTTTGACTTTTGTTAGTCAAATCTCAAAAATATTAAATTCAAGGTTTTATTAAGTAGAAATGGGAAATTATAGTTATGGGTTTTGGTCACAATGCTACTATTAATAATTTGGCAATGTTTCATAATAAAATATTGATGCAATCAAAATTTATGACTATTTCCTCCTTCACTACATTGACAAGATTAACGAATAAGATTTAGAAATTATAGGTTGTGAAAGCCATTTCAAACACCGATGGAGGAAATAAATAATCACAC
Source organism: Sequoia sempervirens (assembly GCA_007258455.2). Lineage (NCBI taxonomy): Eukaryota > Viridiplantae > Streptophyta > Pinopsida > Cupressales > Cupressaceae > Sequoia > Sequoia sempervirens. Next base: position 229,272,511 of record VDFB02000017.1, on the reverse strand, counting down.
TAAAGCTAATAACCAAATGAAAAGTTTTTAACTTTTGAAATCCACCAAATTAAAGAGTAGCCATTAAAAAATTAAGGAGGCTACAATAATAGCTCTAGTGCTAAGAAATCAAGATTTTTCAAAAGAGTTCATTGTTAGTCCTTAATCAAAAGGATGATGAAGGATAGATTAAACATCTAATTTATTTTACTTCAAATAATTTGAAGGAATAAATTAAGAAAAATATAATTTACATGTATTAGAAATTTTCCCTCATTTTTCAACCTTTTTTTATAATAGAATGATTCTTTCCTTAATTAGATAATTATACAATGAATAGCCCCATGGATGTGTGATACATAACATACCAGGATCATATGATGAGTCAATTAATAGCTATTACATCAAAAAACATGTGAAACCACATAAAGATAATTGATGCCAATTGCAATCCATATAAATTTTCTTACCTAAATTCTAAGTTATTGCATTTCTAGTATCAAATAAGAGGTGAAAATCCATTATTCCTTGCAACCACTAACTTCTTCCATCACGCACAATGTTCTCATATGCTCATCTATGATAAATTTAGAATTCTCACTTAGCCAGGTGCATAGGTTGGTGAACTTATCAACAAAAATGTTCTTACTTATTAAAATGAATCCATACTTGCCTCAAGATTGTACATAAATCCCATACCATGATGCATAACCAATCTTGAAGAAAGTATACCATTTCTATATTTTCTCTAAATAAAATATTACTTAGGTCCCAAATCCTTATGCATTCATGACTTTTGGTTTGAACCAAAGGATATTTCTCCCCCGTGCTAAGAGTTATACCTTTCATTCTTTCCACCTTATTAGAATGTCTTCTATCAAGTAAAATTATAAAGTTGGGTCACACTTTTGGCCAACTTATCAACATAAGTGAATTTAAGTATTCTAACTAAACAACAGTTTTGGTTAAACATATGATCTAGCTAGATTCATTGTATCTGAGTTAGATATGGCCACAACTTTTCCAAATATAAGTGTTCACTAAATGCATATATAGCACCACTTTCAAGCCAATTTACCAAGAAAATGAAATTATTCAAAAAACTTGATGTTTCAACAACTCCTACTTGTGTAAATAATATTTTTTTTAAATATAAAAAATAACCTTTTGTAGATCTATGAGTGTAGTTTTCAAATATGTAGATTTTTTAATATTTTTATTTGAATCACTAAAGGTAGGTTATCAACACCAAAATATAAGGTTGGTTATCTTATCAAGAAAAAATACCAAACTTTATTTCAAAAAATATGGTGCACTAGATAAAAGATTTTTTGTCAATATAACATGTTTCTTTCTATTTTGGATAATTAGTTAAGACAAAAGGTGATGTCCCATGAGAATAATTGTGTTTTCACTACACACATTTTAATATTCATTTGAAAAATACATTTATCAAAATTGGGAAAAAATAAATTCATGCACTAATGTTTAAACTTATAAATACACAAAAAAATTAAAGGAGAAAAAATACTATAGAAAGATTGACATCCTATTTAACTTCACTTTTCATGATTTTACTATCAACTAAATTATAGTGTCAATTTTATAAAAATATATATTCAAATATTTTTTATTTTTTATTTTTTATTTTAAAAAATACAATCATAAAATACACTAAAAATTAAATATTTTATTAATTTACATCATTTAAAAATTCAAAACATATGTGTAAATTTTTAGTGATTCAAGTTAAAAATTTGGATTACTATTGGCCTATTCCTTTATAAAAGTGTGGCATTGATTTTTTATTTTTCCCTATCATGAAGATAATGAAATGACTATTATAAAATTATAATCTTATTTGAGCTAAAATCATTGGGTATCTAAATACAATACCTTCTTTAGTTGAGGAATATACTTCAATACAACCATCCCTATGATTAAGAATTTCAATGCTACAATTGAAAACATTTTCTTCAATTACATGCCTATCAATAAGGTGACTCTAATATTATATTTTATAGGATAGGGGATCAAAATTTACAAGATTATTTTCAACTAGAGGCATTTTACATTCAATCTATAATATTTTTTTCTTGAACTTCATTAATAATAATATTTTATTTGTTATAAGAGTTAGTGTAAATAGTGTCTTTATCTACCTAGTTAGCTAATCATCTATCTAGGATTGACCTATATCCACACCTAGCTTAAGTTTACTTAGGCTTCCTTTTTTTTGTTGTATCACTTCATAGCATTGAGACATGTGTCCTCATGACTTGAGACACCTATTGATACTTTCTCACCCACTTGTCAAGTGAGCTCACAAGTGTCCCAACTATAGAGGGGTGGTCACTAATTCAGTCCTAACTTCCTACCTCCTCATCCTTGCCTATACATGCAAGACTTGATCATTCTATCATACACTCTTAATTTAATATTTGATAGACTTACTATTCCAAATATTTTATTCACTTGTGTAAGTTGTTTCATACTCTCTCTGATCTTGAAATTATCCAACATGGTATCAGAGCCATGAGAGCATGCTCCTCTCATCAAGGTGACTCTCTCACATAGCCCTATCAATAGAGTTTCATAGATCTAGATTAATAACACCAACATGTTTAGAAGGATCAGGAAACAAAAAATACCTATCATTTCATCAATTTCAATAAAAGAAAAATTCAATTTTTTGGTTATTGTGCTTGTTGTATTGAAAAATTTAAAAAAATTGAAAAAAATAGGTGAGGGCTAATATGCCCTCTTCCAATCTACTCGTTAGGGCAAATATTTTCTCTTTGTGAGAGTTTGAAACTTTTTTGGACTATTTACAACTCTTGTAGAGTTATTGTGGCCATCTCGACCTAGTTGTAGGTTAATTTTTTCTATATGGTCTCTTTGGAAGAATATTTCTTAGTTTTATTGCAGAGGTTCTTTGCCTTCATTGACTTGTTTAAAAGATATGTCAGATTTGTAAAGGCCAATTTTTGTAGAGGGTTTCATATGAGTTTTGCAAGTTTCAAGCTCAAATTTCTAATGTTTGTGATTATTTTCTGAGTCCACGAGTTATTTTGTGGCCTTCTAAACACCTCTCAAGGGATTGACTTGCATCATTGATCATAGTTCATTCATTTTTGGTGCAATATTTCCATGTTTCCATTTTGGAAATCAATGCCATGAACATCATTTTCTTCCATCAACTTGAAGTTGCATTCTAATATGCAACTTGCTATAGGTCAATATCCTTGTGAAAGATATTATAAAAGGTGTAAATAAATAAGCCTCCACTACACTTGACCTTCTCTAAATATGCCCACACCTTGTTCTTGATTGTTGCATATTTTGTGAAGCTCCTCCATTCCACTTGCCCTATCTCCATTCATTTGCATATTAGTCTACACAAGGGATGGCCTCTACAAATATTTTTTAGTTTCATATCCAACTCAACAACCACACTCAGCCATCTTTAGCAGTGATTGGTATTTTATCCTAAGGTGCATGGGTCTGGGATATTTTCATAGATTTTCTTTTGTTTTCTTTGGTGTAAAGGACATGCACATTAAAGTGTAACACTCTAGCTTTAGTACTAGGCATTTCCTGCGTGGTCTACATAAGTGTGATATCTGCCATCTACCTCCCAACCACACTCAAAGATTAGGTCTCTATGTTTGCCACCCCTTCTAGTCATTCAATTCCTTCTCCATTGGATGCAACCAACATTTTCTTTGGCTAACACTCCATCATAATGCATAGGTGACTTAGTGAACCCATGGTTCTCTAAGTCCCCAACATTTGGTTAAATATGGTAAAATTGACACACATACCCCCAAAATCCCAAAGGCCTCCATTTTTGGTGTCTCTCTTTGAGGCATCCAAAGACTATAATTTCATCCACTATGGTCACAATAAGCTATATCAAATCAATCTCTACCATCTACATGTTAGCCGCATTGCCCAAACAAAGACCACGTCTTTGTCCATCCTTTCAATCCATTAACTTGGAGAATGATATTTATTTTTGGCAATAATTAGTTAAGTTGAGTAAACTCAACTAGTTGTCAAAATTTTTGTAAAGGGGAGTGTGCAGGGTGAGTGTAGGATCATGGGGGTCCAAAAAGTGGCAATATGACATAAAAGTGGTTGACTTATTTTTTATCCAAATTTGATGAAATAAAAAGGTTTTATAGAGAAAATTGTCATCTTTCCAAAAATATAAGATATGCCTTATTTGGAATTAAATAGATAATTATTATTGATTTTCTACATAGATTCTAACTAAAGTCCTAATTGATAGGCTGATTGAAAAACATATTGTGTCAAATTAGCAATGTTAAATGCAGGAGAAACACGAATCTCACTAAGTAACCCTACCTCATAAGCATTTATTGAATCATGATTCCTTAGGATCTTGAATAGTCCAAAATTCTTCATCTTTAACTTGTTGTATGTGCCAACTAGAAACCTCTCCTTTCGCAAATGAGCCATGAATTCATCTCCTACCTAAAACTCCTTATACCTCATTTTCTACTCTACCTCAACCTTAAAATGAGAGTTCATCCTATTGATATGTTTTTTCACCTCTTCATGTAAATTCTTTAGGTTCTCAACAAAATCTTCAACCTCAACACTATTCTTCTCTCCCTTATCCATATTTCTCAATTTAGAAGCAATTCTTGGACTACTCCCACATACAATTTGGAATGGTGATTTACTAATGCCTCTTGATAGAATTATTATAATTTTTTTTTCCTATGGTAAAATAAAATCCCATCCCTTGAGTTTGTCTCCTAATAAGCTTCTCAATAGGTTATCAAAACTATTATTAACCATCTCTATTTTTCCATTAGTCTTTGGATGGTGTGTAGAACTTGTTGCAAGTATGAAAGTGTTGTCATTGATGTCAACATGAAGTCTATTGTCTGGTGTTTTCATTGATGTCAACTATGGGATGAAGATGTTGAGGATATTGAGAAAATTATGAAATTTAGAGGAAAATAGGTTGTGCAAGTGTAGTTGAGATCTTGAGGAAGTATTGAGTACATGGAGCTATCTATTTCTTGTTCTCGAATCTAAAGGTGAGTTTGAATGAAGTAATGAGCTGAGATGATGTCTTTGGTACTTGGTTTCCAAGTGCTTTTGAGAAAACTTGATAAACAAAGTAAACTGTGTTATGCAATTATTCATAGTGTGCTCCGGTAAATTGTGCTTTGCATTTATTATATGTTGATGTTATGCTTTTGTGGATCTTACAGGTTAGTCAAGGTTTTGAGAGGTTTCTATATTCAAAATTCAGGTTTTTGGATTGTTGTATAGTGCAAGATATTTTAACCAATGTGTGAACTAGTTGCTCAATGATGATTTATGTGGCGTGGGAGAAATGTATTTGCTCAACTTTTCTCTATTGTTTGGCTTCAATTTTTGCAGATTTGGAAAGTTACTTATAATGCTTTATCTTTTTGTATTCAATTTTTTACTTGATTTGGTATAGTACAAAGTGAGTTTCATTTATTAGTATGCAAATAAGGGTTACCCACTGTTCTAAGTTGAAGTGCTTGATGAATCTTAAGTAGTTTGTGGATTATTCAAGATTTTGTTCAAGTGAATTATGTTGACCAAAAGTTTTAGATTGATTTAAGGAAGTGTGAACTCAATTTTTATGGTGTTTTACATGGGTGTTAGCCAACCTTGTGTTTAACACTTCATGTGAGGCTTATAGAATCATGTTGACATGTGATGGGATCTGTTTGGGTCCTAATTAAGAATTTATGTAGGTCTCCTTTCATTCCTATCTACCATGGGAATGTTTAGGTGCTAACCTATTTTATATTTGTATGTATAATGACTAGTGGCCAATATTGGAGATGGTTTTTGAGGTAGCACTTCATGTATAAATATGTATGGTGTTATTTTGAGTTGATGAAAAAAGAGAGAGATGAAAGAGTAGGAAGAAATATAGATGCATGTTTGATGTGAGTGATGTGTGTGATGTGAATTTGAGTAGAGCACTGCAAATTTCAATGTTAGGGTTTCTGAAGGTAGTGAGGTAAAGGAATTTGAAATATTTCATGTGAGACTATGAAAGTGTGTGAGCAATTGTGGAAGATTCCTTGTTGCATTGAGAAGTGTTATCTATGTAGCATTCTTATTCTATCTTCTTGTATTATTTTTGTGGAAGTGAGGCCTAGCTGTGATCTTTTCTAGATAATGTGTCCTATTTTGGTAGTGAACCCTTTTGTACTAGTTTTTCTATTACTTATATTGTGAGTTAATCCTCACTGTGTTTTTTCCCTCATTGCACGTTTTCCACGTAAAATTGGTGTTCTCTTGTGTATGATGTTGTGATTTCAATTTTTGTTATATGCATTTCATGTTTAATCATTCTAATAGAATAAGGGTTTAATGAATGCTTGTGTATTTGATTGTACTATTGAGGGTTTTGAAGGTTTAATTTTCTATAACCGATTCACCCCACCTTCTCAGTTGTCTTCATCATTTAAAAAATTGGTATTAGAGCAAGGTTCCTTGAAGAAGAGCTTAACCACTTGAGGTAGATCTGGGATGACGAACAAGATTGCTTTGGAATATCCTAGATTTGATGGCTCAAATTATGCATTCTAGAAGACAAATGTGGAAGGATATTTGTCAGCTCAAGGTTATGAGATTGAGAAGGCTTATCAAAATACATATACTCCACCTCTAAATGGCCCAAGTACAACTGCATAAATCAAGGTGCATGAGATCAATGCTAAGGCAATATTTACTATTGTGAATAGTCTTTCAAATACTGAGTTAGTAAAAGTTATGAGTTTGAAGACTACTAAAGAAGTTTAAGATAAGATATAAAACATTTACAAAGGAGATCCAAAGGTAAAACAAGAAAAAATACATAACTTGAAGGCATAGTTTGAAATGATGTAAATATTTGAGGATGAAACAATTAATGGATACATATATAGAGAGTTGGTGAGTGATATGAGAGGCCTTGGTGCAATAGTTAAAGAATCTAAAGTAGTGAAGAAATTTATCAAATCTCTTCTAGATTGTTACAGTGAAAAGGTGTCTACTATTGAGGAAACTATATATTTTGACAATTATTTCAAAGATCAGTTGATTGGTACACTAAATGCATTTGAAATGAGATAACTGGCTTGAAAGGAACAAAAGTAGAGACTACTTTCAAGGCTGGTAAATCAGAAAATGTTGAAGGTTTAGATGGAGAAGATCTTGATGTTGTGGAAGATAACTTTGTGAGAATGATGAAAAGGGAACTGGTAAGCATAAAGGTAAATTACCCTTCAAATGTTTTAGTTGTGGTGGTATAGGTCATTATGCTTCAAGATGTCCAAAAAGAGCTAGAAACAATAAGAATAAGGAGAGCAAAGAGAAAAAAGATTAAGAAAGATTACTATGTGAAAGAAGATGTTGGAATCTCCAATGATGAATTTTATTATGGATATTTTGATGATAATAAATGTTTGTTTTTGGCTATTAAAGATGAATCTTCTTTTGCTAACTCTGAAAGTTGTGTGAAGAAAATCATTCTAGAAATGAAGGATAAGGTTGAAGGTACTTTGGTATCTAACTTTCATGTCAAAGAGGATAAGAATTACTGGTTTGTTGACATTGGATGCTCTAACATGACTGGAGACAAAATTAAGTTTTTTAAACTTGAAAAGTATGATGGAGGATTAGTTAAAATTGGAGATGATTTAGGAGCTAAGATTTGTGGAATGGGTTTAATAATTTTTGATGGAAAACATAACACTAAAAATGTTTACTATGTTAAGGGTTTAAGAAATAATCTATTGAGTGTCAAATAAATGTGTAGAAAATGGTATAATCTTGTGTATAAGGATGAAGCATGTGAGATCTAGAAAGGATTCAAAATTGTGATTGTTGTTGATAAGAGAACAGATAGAAACATCTATCAGCTTAAGGGTGTTGATGCTCATTGCTTTATGTCTTAGATTAATGATAGTTGGTTATGGTAGAGAAGGATGTGTCACATGAACTTTGATAATTTGGAAAGAAATAGTTAATTTCATGTAGTGAGAGATTTACCTAGAAACACAAAACCTATCAATCTTGTTTGTGAGAGTTGCCAATTTAGAAAACAAACAAGGAGTAGCTTTAAGGGAAAGGAACAGTCTACTACCAAACTACTGGAATTAGTGTATATAGATCTTTGTGGTCCTACAAGGGTGAGAAGTCTACAAGGTGATAGGTACTTCATGCTTTTGATTGATGATTATTCTAGAACTGCATGAGTTATTTTTCTTAGAGAGAAATATGATGCATTAGATAAATTCAAGGCATTTAAAGCTATGGTTGAGAATGAAATGGATTTGAAGATAAAAAATTTAAGGTCTAATAGATGTGGTGAATTCACCTCCAATGTGTTTAACATGTTTTGTGAAGTTCATAGAATAAACAGGCACTTGTTTTCCCCTAGAACTCCTCAATAGAATGGATTTGTTTAAAGGAAAAAAAATTATTCAAGAAGCTGCAAGAACAATGATGAAAGAGGAGAATTTACAAGAAGTCTACTAGAGAGAAGTTATTCATACTACTGTTTACATACTTAACAGAGTTCAAGCTAACGCTAACAACACAAAGACTCCTTAGGAGCTATGGTATGGAAGGATTCATACTATGAAGTACTTTAGAGTGATTGGAAGCAAATGTTAGATCAAAAGAGATGAAAAATTAGGAAATTTTGATGCAAGTTTTGATGAAGGTATCTTCCTTTTATATTCTATTAGAAGTAAAACTTACAGATGTTACAACAAAAGGCTAAGAAAGATAGTTGAAAGTATAAATGTTAAAGTTGATGAAAACTTGTAGAATTCTATTGTTGTAGATGGATATGTGTTAGATGAACTTGATTGCAGAGAATTAGAATAAAAAGAAGTCTAGAATGAATAGGAAGAAGCTCCAAAGAATACCCTTAAAAGGGTATGTGCAAGATCATCATGGAAAAAATAGGCCCTTAAGTGGCAAAAAATTCAAAAAAATCAGAGTTAGGCAACTTGACATAAAAAATTGAATAAGCTATCTATATTATTTCAAAAATATGTAAGAATAGAATCTATAGAAAATTGAATGCAGCTTCTAAACTACTAGGTTTTTAAAAAAAAAAAAAATCTATTTGGTGAAAATTTGAAATTTCAATGTAGTAGTACTTAAATTTCAGAGAAAAAATAAGAAGGTGTATGTCTAACCACCCCAACCACAATAAAATGATAATATTTTTTAATAATATTTTATATATAAGTAGAGGACTCATGTCCCAATGTGATACATATTTTATTTGTAATTTTTTCCAAGTAAATAATTAATTATGATTTTTTTTATTACAACTTTTAAAAAATATAAAAACTCGTATGTTTGACCACCTTATCTTGGTCAAAACTTCATGAAATTATATATATTTTTAATCCTATAGCATGCAAAACATAGAATGTGATGCATGTTTCAGATTCAAAAAATGTGATACCATTTGAAAGCTAGATAGATGTTTTTCAATTAGCCTATCAATCAGGACTTTAGTCATAATTCAAATAGAAAATGAATAATAATTATTTATTAAATTCAAAGTAAAGCATAATTTATATTGGTGGAAAGCTAAGAATTTCCTTTAAAAACCCTTTTCGTTTCATCAATTTTGGGTAGAAAAAAAATCATCAACCACATGCCCTACACATACCCATCATATCACCACTTTTTGGCCCATCATGATCATGCACATACACAAAACACCTAAATATGCAAAAAACAATTATTACAAAGATTATATCATTATAGACAAGAGGAAAGGTGCATTGACGAGAAGAAAAGATACTGAAGTTGAGGTAAATCTATGTTTACTTTCTAAAGTTGAACCTAAATTAGTGAGTGAAGCATGTAAGGATGAGCATTGGATGAAGGTAATGGAAGAATAACATATATAGATAGAGAAAAATAAGACTTGGAAATTGGTCCCTAGACAGAAAAACAAAAACATAATTGGAACTAAATGGGAATTTAAGAACATGTTGAATGAGGATGGAGAAGTAGTAAGAAACAAGGCAAGACTTATGTGTAAAGGTTACTCACAAGTAGAAGGTATAGAATTTGAGGAGACTTTTTCTCCTATGGCTATGATGGAAGCTATCAAAATGTTTTTTGCCATTTGCAACACATAAATATTTTAAGGTTTATCAGATGAATGTGAAGCTTTCTTTTCTGAATGGAGAATTGGAAGAAGAGGTTTACATGGAACAACCAGAAGGATTTCAATTCTCAGATCAACTAGATATGGTATGTAAGTTGAATTAGGAACTATATGATTGAAGCAAGCTCCCAAAGCTTGGTATGCAGGATTGGACATGTATTTGATACATCAAGGATTCAATAAGGGCACTGCAGATAGTAATCTTTACTTTAAAATTGAGAAAGAAAAAATTTCTTGATAATAGTTGTATATGTGGATGATATTATCTTTGGTGGAAATGAGGCTATCTGTAAGAGTTTTGCAGAGGAAATGCAAAAAGAGTTTGAAATGTCAATGTTTGGGGAGATGAATTTCTTTCTTGGGTTACAAATCAATCAAACGGATAATGGGATTTTTATTTCATAGTTTGAGAATGTCAAAGAGACATCGATGAAGTTTGGAACGGATGACTCCAAACTAGTATGTACTCCTATGGTGACTAGTTTTAAAGTGAGAAAAGATGATGAATCACCTAAGGCTGATCAAAGTAAGTATAGATCTATGATTGGTGGACTACTATACCTAACTGCTACTAGACCAGATATCATGCATGTAGTTTGTATTGTAGCCAAATTTCAAGAATATCCTAAAGAAACGCATGTTGCAACAGTGAAGAGGATATTTAGAAATTTAAGAGGCACACCGGATTATGGCTTGTAGTATCCTAAGGATATTGATTTCACATTAAGTGCTTATACAGATGCAGATTGGGTTGGTTTTGTTGATGGTAGCAAAAGTACAAGCAATGGTGCATTCTTTCTTTCAGAATGTAGATTGGTGGCGTGATTGAGCAAGAAGCAAGATTTAGTTTCCGTATCCACTACAGAGGTTGAGTATATTGTAGCAGAATCATGTTGTACACAAGTATTATGGATGAGATGGACATTGAAGGATATCAGAGTTGTATATGATGAACCTATATCTATCTTTTTGTGATAATACAAGTGCAATTAACATTTCAAAGAATTCAGTGATGCATTCAAGGAAAAAGAATATATCTATTAGGTATCACTTTTTGAAAAAGAAGGTTATGGAGAATGAAGTGAAACTTGAGTATGTACCTAAATAGGATCAAATTGTTGATATATTTACTAAGGAAAGTTTCCTAAAGATACTTTTGAGTATCTACGGGAGAAGTTGGGGGTTATTACCTCTTCTTTCTTGAACTAGTTTCATATGGAGGTGCATAAGTCTAGTGGATCTATGGATCTATCTATTTTATAGACTGATGTTGGTTCCTACCTCTTAGGGGAGTAGGTATTGTCATGTGTTGTCATTGAGTTTCTAATTTAGTTGGGTGTACTCCTAAGGGGGAGTATTTAGAGCAAGTAATTTTTGGTTCAATGTTAAAGAGGGAGAATAATGCAAAACATTTTATCCTTTTCCATTGATGTCAAAGGGGGAGAGAGAATCATGTGAAAAATTAGAGAATTTTTTTGTCAGAGAGAGAAAGTCCTGTAAGGGGAAGAGGTTTCAAGAATGTTGTGTAGGCTATCTAATATGAAAAAATGGAGAGAATGTTCATAGTTGTTGTGTGGTATTTTGTATATTTTCACATCTTGTGTTGCCATTAATGATAAAGGGGGAGATTTTTGCAAGTATGAAATTGTTGTCATTGATGTCAATAGGAAGTCTACTAACTGGTGTTGTCATTGATGTCAACTATGGGATGAAGATATCAAGGATATTGAGAAAATTGTAAAAAAGAGGAAAATAAGTTGTGCATGTGTAGTTGAGATCTTGAGGAAGTGTTGTGAGTACATGGAACTATCTTTTTTTGTTGTATAATCTGAAGGTGAGTTGGAATGAAGTAATGAGGGTAGATGATGTCTCTGGTACTTGGTTTCCAAATGATTTTGAGAAAATTTGATAAACATAGTAGACTGTGTTGTGAAAGTGTTCATTGTGTGCTTTGGTATTTTGCTCTACATTTCTTCTATGTTGATGCTATTCCTGTGTGGATCTTGCATGTTATTCAAGGATTTTAGAGATTTCTATATTCAGAATTTGGGTTTCTAGATCATTGTATGGTGTGAGATATTTTCACCAGTATGTGAACTAATTGTTTAGTGATGTTTTTTGTGGTCTAGGAGAAATGTGTTTTCTCTACATTTGTTCGTTGTTTGGCTTCAAGTTGTGTGGATTTGGAAAGTTTCTTATAATTATTTTATCTTTTTGTATTCAATTTTTTACATGACTTGGTGTAGTAGAGAGTGAGTTTCATTTGTTAGTATGCAAATAAGGGTTATAGTTGTTCTGAGTTGAAGTTTTTTTATGATGCAAGCTTGGATGAAATTTTTGATGAATCTTAAGTAGTTCAAGGATTATTATGGATTGCATTCAAGTGAATTATGTTGACAAGAAGTTTTAGGTTGATTTAAGGAAGTGTGTACTTAATGTTTATGGTGTTTTGTACGGGTGTTTGATGACCTTGTGTTCAACACTACATGCGAGGCTTGTGGAACCGTGTTGAAGTTTGTTGGGATCTATTTGGGTTCTAATTAAAGATTTTTGTAGGTCACCTTTCGTTCATATCTATTGCATGAATGTTTAGGTGCTGACCTAGTTTGAATTTGTATGTATAATGACTAGTGGCCAACATTCAAGAAGGTTTTCTATGGTAGAGCTTGATATAAATATGTATGGTTTTATTTTTAGTTGATGAAGTGAGAAAGAAAGATGAAAGAGTAAGAAGAAAGATAGATGTGAGTTTGATGTGAGTGATGTTTGTGATGTAAATTTGAGCAAAGTAGTGAAAATTTTAATGTTAGGGCTCTTGAAGGCATCCAAAATCTTTCATGTGAGACTGAAAATGTAACGCCCTGTCGTGCAAACCCCAAAGGACACCAACACAATAAATTTTTTTTTTTTAGTATTCTATACTTACATGTGATGCACAATAAATCAAAAGTCATAAAAATTAATTAAAAAAATTCACTTACACTTACGTCCCTTGGGGTACACGAGGAGACATTACACACTTAATTCCATACAACAGCAATAAAGAATAAAAGTCAAAGATATAGTCCATAACAAAATAAATTTCAGTGCCTTATTTATGCTCTCATAGTTGCCAGCATGTCAAACTGGGTAGTAGCACCCAATGTGCTTGAACGCATACGCCTTGCACCAGAATATCTAGAATGCTAGATCAAGCTGTAAGAAGTGTGCATGCTTGGTTAAGATCTCGGGTATCATCGGCCTGGATAAAATCTGATATGAGGAAAACCTTATGGATTGAGGCATCTTGTGATATGGAGAGGTAAGGGTTTCTTTCTTTTTACTATTCTTTGATTTGTGAAGGAATCTTATATTAAGCTAACATACTCTGCAATTGTATTACACACAACCGCTATCAATTTGTTGGATGTATGATTGGGTAGATGGTCATAGTCAAACTTTTGGAATATTCAAACAATAAGTTATACTAATCTGCTCGAATTTGATCCTATTCCTTTCCTAAAGCCCTTGCACTTGCATGCAAGTCTATGCCACCGCATGAGTTTTCAATAATGTCATTGCATTCTTTCTGAAACCTCTCTCTCCTTGCCTTTATTGCTAGTCTCGTCTTATTTCTTTTGGGCTCATACCTGGAACGAGATTGCACAGGGCATTTTTCCCTTGTTAATATTGCTATCACACTTGAAAAGTGTCCCATGTATAGTAACGATTTTCACCATTTTTATAACTCCCTTGATTTCATAAGCAACTTGTCTCAGCCGCGCGCTTGAACATTATAGGAAAGTCCTAGGGTTTAAATAACCTGCTTGATTCTTCTGGCAATCTATCACAGTTGCAGCATTTGAAAATAAGATGTTGTCAATTTCTAATAAAATAAAGAGCTTTCCATTGGTCGTGGTGAAGTTTAATTTCCAAACTTCAACTTGAGCGCATCTCTTGAAACTCGCTGCCAAACAGAAATGCGTTAAGTTCAAAAAAGAAAAGTTGTACATTATTTCTCCTACTCTTAAGTCATGTATTTGCACCTCACCTGTCTCCTTCCCTTCAGTCTTGAGGAGAACATTTGGGATTTGATAATAATTCAAGTAGATGGCGATATCTCCAAATTCCAATCTTCACTAATATACTTGGCAACCTGTCACAGTTACAACATTTAGAGTTGGGGCATTGTACAGAATTAAATAACCTCTTTGATTATTTTGTCTATCTAGTATAGTCGTAGCACTTGAAATCAATTGGAAGTTTAAAGGTTTACATAATCTCCCTGATTTTATTGTTAACATGTCTCATCTGCGGCACTTGAACATAATAGGAAGTTTAAAGGTTTAAATAATCTCTCTGATTTTATTGTCAACCTGTCTCATCTTTTTGTGCATATCTCAAAAAAAATAGTTTGTTCTTTGGTTAATAATCTTTTCCTTGGAAAGTTTGTTTAAACCCTTCTTGATTATGTTAGCAGCACATGCCTGTTACCAAGCTCTCATTTTCATTCTCATAATAGATGGGAAGTATGAACATAGGGTAGACAAGGTTTAACTTTCAGGTCGAATATAATAGCGACGAGGACATAAAGGAAATTATTTTGTAAAATTTATTAGGTATAAGTATCAAAGATGAAATTTAATATAAGAATGTGGATCCAAAATTAGAAGAATTTATCAATAAGTAAATTAGAATTACTCTCCTTTGATAAACCATGGACTCTTCCATAGTTGCTGCATTAACATAAGTTAGTCTCCTTTGTGGTGTATGTTTGGCATTTGGTATTCTATCTTCATATGAATAGGTATATAAATGTACCCTCATTATGGAGATAAAATATTGAAGGAAGGTATTTAGTGAAATATTTGTATAGTGAAATTATGGCTCTTGTAGGATGAGATTTTAAATCACTTAACTACATTAGTTATATTTTAGAATGAATAAACATATATTATTATAATTTGTAATGCCTTTTAGTAGGAAGGACGTTTGGTTGAACTCGTTGCTTTCGATCAATTCTCTTAGAATAACGAAAAACCAATATGAATTAATGAAGACATATATTTTCTAGAATATTGAGTTCATAGTACTCCCTTATAATGGAATTGTAGAATTAAGGGAATAATAATTCAATTTAGGAGTTTTAAATTAAATGTTGGGGATTGTGAACTCAAGTAGGTATTATATATATGAATGCTTGTTTCTTAAATTATGAGAAATGTTTAGTGTGGTCTAGTATTTAATTTAGGAAGTAGTTAATAGATTTTAAAATTAGTTAGGAATAAAAGAGAATTGATTTTATTATATGTAGTCAAAGAAGAATTTATTTAATAAATAAAATAGAGTAGAAATGTATAGATTGTTGAATTCCTTATAATTCTAATTGTTGAGTATCGCGTAATATGGGTGTTTGTACTGAACTCTTAAATAATGGAATTGTGTATCTTTTACCATGGTTAAGTATTGTAGTAAACTCTGTTTGACCTAATTATGGTAGTTTTATAAACTTGAGTCAACGAAACAAATTGTCCCTTGAATTGAGTTTTCATTCTTAATTATTTCTTTTGGATTGTTAGTTAGTGGATATCTTTATGACAATCTGAGTTTCTATTAAATGAGGTTCTTATATGGATAGTTATTTAGAATCTTGAGATTGTAATTGTTTTGGTTGTTGAGTAGGTTGGTTTCTTTTAATTGAGAATGTGATTAGATAATTGTTGTCATTGCCATGTTGCTGATTTTATGAATGTAATTTTTGTGCCATTGTAAGGGGTTCTTGTGAGGAGAAAATTGAGGTCTCCCGTGGAACGCCTAGTTGGTGGCTTTTGGATGTTGAGTGATTTTTGTTGAATTAAAGGTTGATTTTCTTCTATGTTTCCCTTTTGAGGTGACACCATTGTTGATATGTGGATTGCATTTGTGTTTTAGGGTTGATTGATTTGTGGATGGGTCTTGATGAATCTTCCTTTTTGTGGCTTTTCTGAGTTAATCTCATATTTGAGGGAAATTTTATCCTTGCGTTGGAATTATTGGGGAAAAACTCTTGTTGCTTCATTTTACCCTCGTTTGTAGGTTGTCATTCTTTTGGTTTCCAGAGGCTTGAGATGATTGATAGTTGATGTTCTCTCTTTATGTGCCCTTGATGTGGCAAGTGTTTTGATTTCATGTTTTTAAAAGGGTTGTACGAGAATTGTTGAGACTTTGACTATGTGTTTATAGCAAGATGGGTAATGCCTCGCATGTTTCTCTATTGTGATCTAATGTTCTTTTTATGATGTACAACCCTTGTATTTTGGTTTGTGTTTGTTGGGTCTCTAGGGAGAGTGTCTCTTCATGGGGGCCAGCGCCTCGATTAAGAGGAAGTGCATAGGAGAACCCACGTAAGAGTAGTTAAACAAGTGATAACCTAAAAATAGAATTTAGGGGAATGGGTAGTAAAACACACAAGATAATAAATATTGGATGTCTCAGCTATGCATTAGGGCTATCACAGACTAATGATAGACTAAGAAGGTCATGGTCGGCAAAGTCATAACCTTGTCCCCATGAGAGGTTATTGGCTCCGCATGAGCTACCCTATGGTGTCGGCGCCTCAAGTAGGAGGAAGAGCCAGGAGATCCATAGATGGGTGTCGGTGCCTCAAGTTGGAGGAAGGGCCAGGAGATCCCATGAGAGCTATGCGATGGCACTCTCCACTAGACATCCTTGTGCTTTGTTTCTTATTGCCTCTGGAATTGTATTATGTTTATTATTTCAGTTTGATTTGGAAAATTTTCATGATCATCCTTTGGTTACTTATTTACTAGTTATTGCTTTGATTATGTGATGAGATTTATGACTTTAATTTATTATGTTGACTCATGAATGTTGTTGATTATGTCATTGTAATCCTTGAGTTTTATGATACTTTTGTATGACATTGAGTCTTGTGTTTCCTTGTTTGGATGTTCCTGGTTGGGCTCTCTTTCTTGTTAGCTCTTTAGCACGGGGGGTGGGTCTTCGGACCCACATGGTCGGGTGGAATGTGCTAAGCACCCCATTGGGTCCCCAGTCAAGGATCGAGAGGTGCAGATTGGTGCTGTTGCGGCGACTCCTGAGTTGTATCTGTCTTGGAGCCAGTTATGATACTGTGTATTCATCTATTCATTTGTATCATGTTATCTTGTTGTATGGTTTTCGTTCATGATTGGAAACACTTTTGTATCATTGTACCTCTTGAACATTGTACTGTAATGTAACGTTAAACCTTGTGTGGCTATTGGCCATGGAAGTTGTTATTTAATGTGTTGAGTTAATCATGTATATGTTGTATTTACGTTCACAAATGGTTTTTTATCAATGATTTATCATGTATGTGTTATATTTGTTAATGTTTATTTTGTTATGGACTATATCTTTGACTTTTATTCTTTATTGTTGTTTTATGGAATTAAGTCTGTAATGTCTCCTCGTGTACCCCAAGGGACGTAAGTGTAAGTGAATTTGTTTAATTAAGTTTTATGACTTTTGATTTATTGTGCATCACATGTAAGTTTAGAATACTAAAAAAAAAAAAAATTATTGTGTTGGTGTCCTTTGGGGTTCGCATGATGGGGTGTTACAGAAAAAGTGTGTGAGGGGTATGTGCAGGATCATCATGGAAAAAATAGACCCTTAAGTGGCGAAAATTTTAGAAAAATTAGAGTTATGCAACTTGACATAAAAATTTGAATAAGTTATCTATATTATTTCAAAAATATATAAGAATAGAATCTATAGAAAATTGAATGTAGTTTCTAAACTACTAGGTTTATTTAAAAAAATCTATTTGGTGAAAATTTTAAATTTCAATGCGTAGCACTTAAATTTTAGGGAAAAAAAAAGTAGGTGTCTGTTTGACCACCCTAACCATAATAAAATGATAATATTTTTATTAAATTTTAGATATAAGTAGAAGACTCATGTCCCAATGTGATGCATATTTTTTGTAATTTTTTCCAAGTAAATAATTAATTATGAGTTTTTCATTACAACTTCTAAAAATATAAAACTTGTATGTCTAACCACCTTAACTTGGTCAAAACTTCATGAAATTATTTTTTAAATCCTATAGTATGCGAAGCATAGAATGTGACACATGTTTCAAATTCAAAAAATATGATACTATTTGAAAGCTATAAATGTTTTCAATCAACCTATCAATTAGAACTTTAGTTGTAATTCAAATAGAAAATGAATAATAATTATTTATTAAATTCAAAGTAAAGCATAATTTATATTGGTGGAAATTTGAGAATCTCCCTTAAAAACCATTTTTGTTTCATCAATTTTGGTTAAAAGAAAGTTGTCAGCCACATACTCTACACATACTTGGATCATATCACTACTTTTTGCCCCATCATGATCTTGCTCATACCCTGACCAATTGTGGTGAATTCTTTTTTGCATTGAGAAGTTTTCTCTGTGTAGCATTCTTCTCCTATCTCCTATTGTTTTCTATGGTAGTGAGCCTTGGCTGTGTGCCTTTCTAGACAATGTGTCCTATTCTGGTAGTGAGTCATTTTGTACTGATTTTTCTATTACTTATATTGTGAGTTAATCCTCACTGTGGTTTTTCTCTCATTGTGGTTTCCACATAAATCCAGTGTTTTCTTATGTATTATGTTGTGATTTTAATTTTTGTTATGTGCATTTCATGTTTAATCATTCTGATAGAATAAGGGTTTAATGAATGCTTGTGGATTTGATTGTACTATTGAGCATTTTGAAGGTTTAATTTTCTATAATTAATTCGTGCAACCCCTCTCAATTATCTTATTCATTTCAACAAAACTAAACTTTAGAATAGTCTTCAACTTCTTCCACATTGTCCTCCAAAAATACCCAACAAGCTTGGTATCTTGATCTCAAATACGCTCTTCAATAAACCATGTAGTCTCACCACCTCTCTAAAAAATAACTCTATAATATGAACAACATCACTAGTCTTATGACACAAAATGAATGTGCCTTCTTCAAAAATCTATTCACAACCATAAATATGGAATCATGCCCTCTCTATGTCCTCTAGAAACCAAGAACAAAATCCATACTAATGTCCTCCCATGGCCTCTTAAGTACAAGTAATGGCTAATACAACCTAGTAATCTAACGTGTTCCTTTTTCCACCTGACATACTCTGAAACTCTACACAAAATTCTTCACATCTTGCTATAACTTTTTCCAATAGTAACTCTGACCAACAATAGCAATGGTCTTATCTTGACCAAATTGTCTAGCTTATCATCAAATATGTTTCTCCTTGATCATGTTCGCTCTCATGGAACTCCTTGGAATTTACAATAGATTCCCTCGAAATAACATACCATCTTGGATTGTAAAATCCAACCATCTCTCCTTATCCAAAGTGATAGGATCCATGAAATCTCCAAGCTTATACAAAATTAGGATCTTCAGGATACAAGCTCTTGATTTCATTGAACACAACAACTTCAATCTACATTTTTGTTCACAAATTTTTCCTCCTACTTAAGGAATGTATAATTTTTTTAGATCTTCATCTCCTTTACTTCAAAATAAATGTATCTTTTTAAAAATTTAACCCATTTTAGATTTCTTTGATTTAACTTCCTTTGACTATTCAAATATTGTAAAGCTTGATGATAAGTAAATAAAACAAACTCTTTTGGAAATAAATAGTTTATCCATTTCTTCAAAGCCTGAACTATAGCATAAAACTCTTGATCATTAATAAAATACTTCTTCTTTAAATCATTCAACTTATCACTAAAATAAGAAATGGGTAACTTACCTTCTTGACTCAAAATAACTCCAATGCATTGCCACTAGCATCACAATCCACCTGAAATACCTTGTTGAAATCTATAAGTTCCAAAATAGGTTGCTTTGTAACTTTATTCTTCAACATATCAGAACTCTTTGTTTCTCCTATAGTTCACTTAAACTCTTTTCTATCCCCTCTTATTGTTTTAGTTAGGTGCAACACAAATACTACTAAAACCTTTGATAAACTTTCTATAAAAAACTTGCCAAACCATGAAAATATCTAACCTCTGTAGCACTCCTTGGTCGAGGCCATTCAACAATAGCTTTCACCTTATATAGATCCATCTTAAGACCCTCTATTGAGACAAAAAATACCAAGTGCATCAACTCTCACTTCACAAAACTAAACTTCAAATTAATCAACAACTTCTCTCATAGCTTCTAATTTTTTTTTGAATATGTATCAAATGTCCTCCAATGTCTTGCTAAAAATTAAAATGTCATCCAAATAAACAATGAAAAATTTACTAAAAAACTCTTTCAATACCTCGCCCATGAGTCGTATGAATGTGCTTGGTGCATTAGTTATCCCAAAAGGCATAACTAACTACTCATACAATCCCTCTTTGGTCTTGAAGGCTATCTTCCATTCATATTCTACTCTAATCTAGATCTAGTGATAACCACTCTTTAGATCTATCTTTGTGAAGTACTTAGCTCCACTCAAACAATCCATGATGTCATCCATCCTTACAAAGGGAAATGTACACTTGATGGTGTTCTTGTTGATGGCTCTGGAATCTATACACATCTTCCATTCCCCATCCTTCTTTAGTGCTATTATTGTAGTTACTACACATGGACTCAAACTCTCTCTAATTAAACCTTTTCTCAACAACTCTTGCACCTATCTATTCAACTCTTTACTTTCTACTAGAGTCATACAATGAGCTGCATTATTCTACAAACTAGCTCTAGGAGTTAGGTTCATCTAGTGGCTAATCTTCCTTAATGGAGGAAAACATTCAAGTAAATTATCAAAAATAATATCTTGAAACTCATTCAACAAATCTAAAAACTCTATACATGTACCTCATTAATATCTTCTTTATCAACTCTAGGGATCAATTTGAAACACATATGCCTATGTCTCATACATTCTAGGAACTTTCTTCCATCAACGAAACAAATCCTTGCATTAATGCACACCTTTTCTTCTACCTCCTTCAAGGGTTTCAACTTATATCCCTTTCCAAGGAATAGGTGTTGGAATTTACATCATGCACTTCTTTCCAATCAAACTACCATGGTTTTCCTAAAAACATGACATGATAAACATCCATAGGAATATAATATCATGAAAAACCTCATCTTAATAGTCACCAATCTTAAACTTTACCTATCATTTCTCATTGACTAAATCTTTATGGTCCTTCTACAACCATGAAATCCGGTATGGATTTTGATGCATTCTCCTCTCCAACTACAAATTAGTAACCATTTCCTTTGAAACAATATTATCAGTGCTACCTCCATCAATGATAACATTAAAAAATTTACCTTCCTACTTACATTGAGTGTGGAACATGTTATTTATTTTATTTGGTTCCTTCTCCCCATTCAACAAGGCCCTCCTGTAACAAGGGCCTCTCCTATTTTAGCTTCTTTAGAATTCAAAGACTCAACATCTTCATCTAAATACACAACTTGTGTATTTCCTTCAGGTCTTCTACTCATCTTCCCTTGATATTGGGGACACTCGAAGGATCTATGCCCTTCTTCACCACACTAGAAATAGGTTTCATGGTAGCCTCCTCTTCATAGTCCTCTTCCTCTTCATCTTCCTCTTTGATCTCCATTGTTCAGATCTCATGGATGATAGGTGTTATCTCCTTTCTACTATTGGTTGCTATTATATCCTTTTCTCTTCTTTTGATCTCCACTTCAACTACCATAAGTCTTTCCACTAGTATTTGCATCTCAACCTTTTTAGTTTCTCTCAAACCTTTTGTTTATCTTTTCTTACAACTTTAGGAGAAAAGATATGTATCTTCTATCGTGGTCATCCTCACCTCCTCTCAAATTATTGGTTTCAACCCATTAATGTAATGGGTAACCTCCTTCTTGGCCCAATCGAGCAACTCCTCAGGACTAAAGTTTACAAAAAAATAGAAACTTTTGTCTTTGGCCTCTTTCCAATCTTGGAAATGGCTCTAATAAGTTTGAATTCTCCAAGATCCATTACATCTTGTGCTTCTTTTTTGAATGGCTCTTCATTTTTAGACTCATCTTAAATTTCATATCTTCTTTTGGCATGAGCTCCTCTAAAAAACTCCTCTTGTAGTGCTTGAAGTTGTGTCTAGAGGGCTCTAAAACCCTCTTTTGTTACTCTAATATTTCTCCCACCTCAGTTTCTTTATGGAGTCATATTTTCACATATACCCACAATCACAAGTCTTGGTGTAAATTGCCTCATGTTCGGATGATCTGTCTACATATTCGAGAACTCCTACTATGATACCACTTGATGAAGGGTACTCCCCTTACTATCTAAAACTCACAACTACAATAGAGAATTGCACAACCAAAATTCAAGAAGGAAGCAAATATTTTCTATAATGATTGACATCAAAATGAAATTACAACATTATAATTTGACATCACTTGGGATTTTTTATTACATAAATCTGCAAATCTACAAATCTACAAATCAGAGCCATAATCTAATCAGATTCACCTCCCTCTCTATAACCCCATTTGCATCCTTTATTTGGAATGTGTAACCACCCTCGAACCTCTTAGAAAGTGTAACCCCCACAAGTAGATATTTCAAAATTTCATTCAATTTGGTAGTGCAACATTGCAGGGTCATATCTTTCAATATGACCAAATATATTTTTAATTATAATATTTTTTGAGAAAACTCTCGAGAAGGCATTTGGCCACAAAGTATTATTTAAAGATAAACTACATTGGTTTTCCACCAATTTTTGAACCCATCCAAAGCCTCTAAGGGCCTCAAATTTGACTTCGAATATTATAACAAGATTCTTGGAAATTGAAATTTTAATATCTCACAAATGACAAGATATTGAAGTGATTTCTTCACCATTAGCTTGAACAATTCACCATTTTAGACGTCTATGTAATATTTTTTATTCAATTGTGCATAAATGAAAACTTACTAAAAATAGTAACCCTATCAAATTCAGCCCTTATTGAAAAGAAAAAAAAAAAGAAAAAAATATCTTACACCCTAGATGTTGTTGCATCAAAATTAAATGAACTTACTTCCATTTACCTAACTATTAAAGCCAAATATATCACACAGGAGAACATTTGTCATCATCATCTGATTAACTATAGATGTATCCTACAAACATGCATCCTAATTATCCTCAAGATCATAAACATAGATTGATCCACAAGCCCAATATAAATGAGGTGGTACCCTATGCTAGAGTCCTATTATGTTGTATGAGGCTCTGAGTGAGAGATCTAATTGATTGTAAAGTATCCACCTCAAGACTCTCCTTCACAATAGAAGAGATATTCATGTGCTCATAGTATTGTATAGTGAGTGGTCTCATTGGCCATTTTGGTTCAAGATGTGCCCTCACTCTATCCTTTGTAGAGCCCCCACCTCTACCCTAGAACTCCTGCATGTCAAAATAGTTTTGGATTTTATTGAGGATAAACTCACAATAGAGTTTTCTCAAAAAATATTGTGGTACCTCATTGTTGTTACATGGAGGATGTTCAAAAACCATCCACCACCTATCCCAAAAAAAATTATTTATCCCTTGTTGGTTGCACCAATGGATACAAAACCTCTTGTGTGTACCATGTAAGGGTCAATTTATTCTTGGGTTTGTGAATAGCGTACAAAAGTAAATTTTTAAAAAAAATCTTATTTAACTTGTTTATATGATAATTTATCTACATAAAATTGTCTTAGCTCTTGTCTCTTATTGGACCAACTATTTATTTTCTTGCTAATTGAATCGACATGAGATATTATGGATTTGAATGATTGAGCAAGGGAGCTCCTATGTGAGTTTGTTCCTGTAGGATCTCTCAACCTTGCAATTAACTCCTCAATTTGTTTTTTGTTATTTTCAATTTTCCTCAATATATTTTCTTATGTTCTTGGCACATGATGATGAATTCTAGGAGGTTTTTATTGAGGTTATTCTTTATGAGGGATTTCATCATAATGTGAATTAGAAATTTAAATATTTTTAAGATTTTGAGGTGCATTCACAATTCCTGAAAATGAAATAAATTTTCATCAAAAGACATAAATCCAATCTACCTAATTTATACAAAATTTACACCCAAAAAATGAAAGAACTTACTCCTTTGACCTACTTGACATCTTGAATTGATGACATTTTTGTGGAGAATCGACAAATATTTGGCGAGGTTGAGGGATTTCTAGAACACGAGAGCACTATGCAGGGTTTGCAAGCCATAGAAAAAGTTTTCAACAATAGAAAATGAGGAATGAAATAAGTTTGTTGTTTTTTATTGCTTTAATAAGAAAGAATGGGAGCACATTATAATGCGCTCATTATGGATTTTATGGGGCCAAAAAGTGTGGTGGCCACTTTTTGGCCCCCCATATGTTTTCATCCACCCATATGAATCTCTACATAATGGAAAATTATTCAAAAAATTTATCCTTCCATATGCAATTTAAACTATTTTAATTTAATTTTTACCTTCATGGTCCTTTTGGACATGGGTGCTTTCTTAATTCATTCTAAAAATGTTAAAGTGAAACTTTACCATTCAACCATATAAAATGGAAGGAATTTTGACTTAGAGATCAAATTAATAGTCCACTTTTTCTTCTATTAGAGATGAGCTCTAGTTCTACACTAAAGACTTCTTAACATCTTCAAGGTGATATTGGCATACCTTAATTGAAGTGCTCTAAATTGATTTGAATTTTTAGAATATTAGTTATTTTATTCTTAAAAGGTGGATCCCCTAAAAATTAACAAAGAACAATACATATAGCAAGACATTCTTAGGTAAATGGATTGAAATTTATCTAATAGTTGCATTTGTAATTGAGAAAGACATGAAGTTGACTTAAGTCTCCTCATACTTGATTTCAAAGAATCTAGGGATAATTGATGTTGCATTTATTTGGTCTTCTAGAATTAGATCTATCCATTCAAGAGTTGATCATATCAGCCTAAGGTTTGTGGAAACCATTCCTTTCTTCCTAGCTTCAAAATATTTGGTTGCATTTAGGTCCTGATTCATCATAAAGAATAATATTTATGAAAAATAGAGTCTATTTAATTATCTAGACATGTAACCCCAAAGGAGAAATAAATAGGAAAACACATTTTGTATTATACTCCAAATAGGTTTAGAAATAATTAATTCTATAATTTATGAATAAATATAAATTTCTTAACATAAAACATAATTTTTTTAAACAAAACATGAAACATTTCCATTATATCACCATGTCTACCGCTATATTAGAGAATATGTGATTATAAGTGGGTTCTTAATAAGGCTTTTTCTTGGACCTATCTTTCATAAATTATGTGGTTGTAGCAATGTAAATTGTCACCCTTGATAATTTCACACTAGGTTTCTAGCTATCCTTTATGTGCATATGCCCAAGTGTGCTCCTAAATCATTTTTTTTACTATCAACTTTAGAAAATCAATATTAAATTGGGAATTACTATTTAATATTTATTTCATGACACCAAAAGACCCAAAATAGGTCTAGTCTAGGGTGTAACTTCCCTTGACTAGCCTATTTTGGCCACAATCTAAATATATTATTATTGACATTTTAATATTTAAAAGTCTAATTTCATATTTCAACTTTTGATAATTAATTTTATGGGAAATAACAAATGCATATAAATACAAGTATTTTTCACCATTTTAAATCCTAATGCAATCCTAACAATTTGAAATCAAAATTGAGCATACAAAAAAGTAGTCAAGAGTAGAATTAGTAGATTTTATGATACTTATTATCAGTCAAGATCTTCTTGAGAAATGCATCAAGCCAAGTTATGTGAGTTTATTCATGTTTTATGTTCATTTTTTCTGAGTACTAACACTTCTAGGGTATTCAATCAAGCAACCAATTATCCTTGGATGAGATGATTAAGACGAATTTATTCCATCAAGGAAAGTAGATCTAAGTGGTAAGTTGTAGTACTTGACAACTTATCATTCTTTTATTCATTTTCTTCTACCCAATCAAGGGTACAAGCAATATTTTATCTCATCATAGTTGTTGAAAAGGTAGAAATATCAAACTAGGGTTTGACTTAGGTAAGACCCTATATGGCACAACCCTTTCCCCTATTCATTGTGTGCATATGATAGATTTGGAGTGGATTTTGAAAAGGATTGAAGACCTAATTGCATGATATAGAATTCAATCCTTATACTTAAACAAATTAGGGAAAGTGGAATTAATGATTAACATATGAAGTTTTGAAGTTGATTACAAAAAGGAAGAACCCAAAGAATTTGACCATCCAAGATTTGGTTTGTGATTTCTAAGATCTACATTTCCAATTCTAGGTCACCAACGACCTTGTCTAGCCAATTCAAGCTCAAATTCATATGCTAGGTTCCTCTGTATCTATACTCTGCTACTCTATACTTCATTTCTCAATTTCTATTTTGCACTTTTTTATAACCTCATTAGTTTATTGTAGCTTCATAGTTGACCTAGGAACATGTTTGCATTATCAAATTAAATTAATCATTAATCAATTAATCTACATCAAACCCCCTACAAGAAAGAACCAAAAACTTGATTCAACATTCTTTCTCTTTCATTTCAAGGTTAGTAGCCAAGTGGGTGTTTGTGATCATTTTTGGTTCCTTCCTAATATGATAGAGGAGAAAATGTGGTTTAGATTCTATATCCCCTTTTCTTACATCATAGTGGGATATTTAAAACTAATTAGTACAATTAATTTATAGCAAAGATGTTTTTAATTGGAGGTAAAGATTTATGACTAGAGCTATAAACTAGTGAGGCCACAAAAAGGGAACCTTATCTTGAACATGAGTACTTAACAATAATACCCCACTAGGAGTTTTAACCTTGGTGGTAGGAATCATAACACCATGATATAACCGCCACACTATGTCATTATGGATAATTTTTGAGGGGATGTTAGAATAAATTAATTGTTGAATTATCTATAGAGATTATTATTGGCTTAGTTTCCTATAACCATCTACCACTACTCATCTCAACATCTAGAATAAAATTTTCAACTAATAGTTATGCACAAGAGTTATAAATCCACTATATATTTTTCTATAAGATTAATACAATGAGCAAGTAATCTATGTGCTCCAATTAGCAACCATTAGATATGCATGTTTTTCTGTATGTTTTTTGTTCTTTTGAATATGTTGGGTAACCATAGTTGCATTCTCAAGAAAAATTTGGTTGTAGAAATTAAAAGGTGAAGACCTTTTATAAATTTGGTGACTAATTTAATCAACTAAATTTTCACATAACATATTAATATAAAAATATAATTTTAATTATTTTCTATACATTTTATTTGATTTTAAAATTAAAATATATCTCATGACTATACATTTGTGTCATAGTTAAATGGCCGGGTATGTGCAGATCATGATGGGCCAAAAAGTGGCAATATTATGGGTATTTGTAGGGTATGTGGTTGACAACTTTTTTTTTACCCAAAATTGATAAAACGAAAAGGGTTTTTAGAGGATATTCTCATATTTCGACCAATATAAATTATGCTTTAATTTGAATTTAATAAATAATTATTATTTGATTTCTATTAGAATTATGACTAAAGTCCTCATCGATAGGCTGATTGAAAAACATCTATAACTTTCAAACGGTATCACATTTTTTGAATCTGAAATATGTGTCATATTCTATGCTTCACATACTATAGGATTAAAAAAATAAAAAATAAATTTAATAAAGTTTTGACCAAGTTAAGGTGGTCGACATATGAGTTTTAGTTCTTTTTGTAATAAAAATTCATAATTAATTACTTGGAAAAAAATTACAAAAAATATGCATCACATCCACATGAGTCCTCTACTTATATTTAAAATATTATAAAAAATATTATCATTTTATTATGGTTAGGGTGGTCAGACAGACACCTACTTCTTATTTTTTCCTTGAAATTTAAGTACTACTGCATTGAAATTTCAAATTTTCACCAAATAGATTTTATTTATTTTTAAATAAACCTAGTAGTTTAGAAAGTAAATTCAATTTTCTATAGATTGTATTCTTACATATTTTTGAAATAATATAGATAACTTATTCAAATTTTTACGTCAAGTTGCCTAACACTGATTTTTCTAAATTTTTTGCCACTTAAGGGCCTATTTTTTCCATGATGATCCTGCACATACCCGGCCCCTTATAATTTTCATGGTCTTTTAGGTTTTGTTTCATTATGTTTTACATATTTTTCCTTGATTTTATGTTGCAACATGGCTTGAACATGCTTATTTAAGTATTAAAATTTAAATATTCAAGTCTTGTGAATGTGTTGTAAAGTGTTGTAAGACATTTCCACATTATTCTAGACTCTATTTAATTTAATTTACCTAAAAATCATCTTTTTTCACATCAACAAGTCCTATTTTCAAGTGTTGTAAAGTCTTGTAATAGAGATTCACACTTTTCTAGGCATATTCCCCTTATTTATCTCTTTCTCATGTCTTATTTGACCTCTTTATACACTCATAAGCTTTATTTAAGTGTATTCTTGAATATACTCCTGACACACAACATTAAAAAACATTTAATTTTTTACACCTAGATTCAAGTCCTAGGTGGGACCCATTCACCATGGGTGGTGAATGAGTCCCCCTTGGCTCCAAAATTCAAAATATTGTAAATTTCTTTTGGGATTTATTCAGAAATATGCTAGATGTCAGTCTGTGATGATGTATGAATAGTTACTAAGACACAAGATTGATATAAATAAGTTAGTTTCACCTCATTTTACATCTCCTACAATCATATTTCATTCATCCAAGCATTCAAGCATTCAATCAAGCATCTTACAACATCATCAAGTAACTATTGAAGCACTTTTGAAGTAGCCATTGAAATTACTTCAAACTTGCATTATCAAGGATCTTGGTATGTTTGTAACACTTTTATGTTGTTCATTTATCATTTCCTTTTCATTTCATTTATTTCTATTGTGTTTGATTACCAAAGTGGGGTTTGACCAAGGCAAACCCCTATTTGCTAACCCTCCAACATTTTTCCCCTTTTGCATGTGTATTTACAACCTTTGTTTTGTAGATTTGACAGGTTTAAAGGTGTTGAAAAGTGGAAATCAAGTCAATTAGTTTCTTCAATTCAAATCATTACTATTTTAAGATTGTTGAGTGTTTTTTGTCTGTTTCCTGCAGAACTGACTTCGACAACCCGACAATCAGACATTTCTAGATCTAGTGTTGTAGAGTTGTCTCCTGATTTTCCAAAAATTTCAAGGAGGAATTATTCACCACCCTTGGTGAATGAGTCCCACTTGAAGTCTAAAAATCTATATTTTGTTAGATTTTGGATCTTGACTGTCAGAAATCAATTCCCGACACCTTTTTCACCAGTAGGAGGACTAATTCGCCACCCTGGGTGAATGAGTCCCACTGTGAAATTTCAATAAAGTCATTCAACATTCCAAACATCTCGACATTAGTAATTTACATCCAAGTACACTCACATTCATCCTTGTACCTTTTGTTATGCATAGTTTCTTTAATTTCTTCATTGTTTACATATCACATTATGCTTTCAAACATAGCTTAAATATTAGTTTTGAATTCATTTAGATTAGTTTCAATCATTCAAATGAATTTAGTTTAGTTCATTTAGGCATAAAATCATCCATCATTGCATATTTGAGTGAACTTGTTAGATTCTTTGGCCCTTTCTTTCTCCTTTTAGGTGAAAAACCCTAAAAGTGCTAGAAATACCTAGAGTGCCAAAAATGTACGGTTCATTTTGGTGAACCTAACTCTTGAGAACTTTGAATTTTCTAATTTCATTTGCATATTGCATCTTAGAGTACATTTTACATTAACATACCATTAGGACATTGTTTTGTTTTTGCATTCTAGGTATTTTTATCTTGCATTAGTAAAAGCTAGTTTAGATTTCTTTTTTGCATTACATATAGTTGAAAAACTAAAAAAATTGCATTCTGCATCTTTAGTGGCATTCTGTTTTGCATTAAAATCATTTAAAAACTCTAAAAATCATAAACTTTTTCATACTAGGACTCATTCTCCAACCCAGGGTGAATCAATCCCTTTGTACTTTTTTTAGACATCACTTTCAGCATTTTCTATCATTTTTCTGTATTTTAATTTCTTGTTCCTGCATTCTATTTTCATTTCTAGAATCTTTTTTTTCATTCATTTATTTCATTTTCATTTAGTTTCATCATGGCAGTTTATTTCAATAAGTTTTGGAATTCATTAAAATCCTTGGTAGACATGTCCAATTGCACCTTTGGCTGTGACCCTAATGACATTGAACTTCCACATGCTCTCTCAACTCCTAATGGTTGTCCTCCTCGTGATGTAGACATCATTGGAGAAGATGATGTTAGCATAACTAAGTTCTACAATAATTTCCTTGACAACTTAGAAAATAATGCAGACTTTTATCCTTCAATGAAATCACAAGACCTTCTTCCTTTTACACCTCCTGATCATTTTGCATACTTACATCCTGAAACCACTGACAGATCTAGGATTTCTCCCTCAAGTGAACCTAGTTCCTTTCCCCAAAGACAACCATACCTCTTTTACAACCATCACGTTACCAACACTCCAATCAACCTCGAAGAAACATATGGTAAAGTCTTTACTATTTTAAGTAAACAAGGTTGTGACACAAAAAATGAGCATAACATTCATCAACTTCTTGATCAAAACCCAATAGATGCAAACACAATAGGATTAGGATATCAAGATCCTTCTCATCCTGATAGACATCCTTTACAATCTCGGAGGCCTTGAGATTATAGTACAATGATCTTGAATGCTCCTCCTAACTTGAACATACGTCTCCCACATGAACAACCATTTTCTCCTTTTAATGCTAAGGATGGTAGGAACCCTAGGGCTCTTCCTCCTCCCTCTATTCATGAACAAGGAGAATTTAGCAAGAAAAAATTACCTTACAAATTGAAAAAGATAAAGTTTCCCACACATCCTCCCTTTGAATGTGAACGAAGACTGTAATTACTTTTAAACAAAGGTCTTATGCTCTTACCACCTTGCAATAGGTTGGTTATTCACACTCCTGATTCTACTGTTCCTTATTGCAAATATCATTGTATTCTTGGACATCAAACGGAAGCATGTTAGACATTGAATGAGATACTACAAAAGTATCACTTCACTAATATTGATTGTTTTCCTCTCATCCCTTTAAACACCATTTCCCTCTCATGTCATAGTTGTAGAATCTTTTCATTCTCACTATTGCATGATCATTTCCATCTTCACCCTTAGGCTCATGCTTGTTTTTCTCTTGTGCATACAAGGCATTGTTAGCCTTTTTCCTCATAATGCACTTGCCTTTTTCTCTTAATTATGTTATTCCTTTTCTGCTTAGCCATTTAAGATTGAGAAACCAATAACTTAGTTAATGGTTGACTTACATTTGCATTACTTGTTGCATTTTATTTTTTACATGTGTATCTTGTTCTCCCATATCATGTGTTTGATGTTCTCTCTCTTTGTACACTTCTTCTATTTGTATCTCTATTCTTCTATATGTCGTACATTACTTTTCAATTTTCTTGTCTTTTTCTTTTTATTTTGTGTTTTCCCTTTAGGGATGATGCAAAGCATAGAGACGCCCTAAGTCTCTTCCATGTTGGCCCATAAGGTCTCCTTTTCTTTTTTATTTTCTTTTCTTGTGTTTTCCTTTTGGGGATGATGCAAGGCATTAAGACCGAAATGTCTCCTACATGTTGACCTAAAAGCTTTTTAATTTCTTTTTTTTTTTCTCACTTGTGTTTTCCTTTTGGGGATGATGCAAGGTGTTGAGACTACAATGTCTCTTCCATGTTGACTAAAAATGAATTTTTCTTTTTCTTTTGTGTCATTCTTCTCATTCTATGTATTCAGGGAATGATGATAGTTCTGCACTCTTTTATAAAAATATTACAACAACAAACATACTGACCCCTAATTCATAGATCCCTTATGTGTTTGGTGTGCTTTCTTTTCTAGGGGGCAACTCCTTTTTAATTATTTTCTTTTCATTTTCCTTCACATGATGTAGCCTAACTTTGAAACATATGACATGGCATAGGGATTTCCTAGTTGGCTCTCATGTCTTGTTTTTCTTTTGCATTCTCTTTCTTCTTCTCCTTTAAATCAATTGCTCATGAACGATGTGCAACAATTCCTTTAAAGTGAGGGGCATACAATACCATAATTCATTTTCATTCTTTGTTCCTAGCGTAGCCTTGTCATTTATATGACACATTCATTACTTTGTGGATGACATTGGGTGTAATGTCCTTCATAAGTGTGATATTTCTTAGCATATTACATTCCTCTTGGTGGTTGATGTGATGCACTGTATCCCCTCAGTTGTGAATTTTTTATTCTTTGATTGGTCCTATCTTAGAGACATTAGACACAATGTTCCCTAAGTGATTGACCTTACATAAACTGAACAAGACTCCTTTGAACAATATTTCACATTACATTTTTGCATTTTACATTTTGCATTCTTATTTGACCACCTTGCATAACACAACTTGCATGTCTATGGTGCCATCCTATTTTGTTCATGAGTTCTAAGCATACATATTTTTGCTTGTCTCATGAAGCTTGAATTGACATTTACATTTTCTTTTGCTTTGTGGTGCCTTGTTAAAGTTATCAGGAGGTATAACTTTGGCATGGTTGAGTGGGAATTGTAGTGTCCCTCCATCTGCGTTGTCATGCGTTACTTTTGTCTCGTTGCGAAGTTGGGTATTGTATGATATGTTGCTAAGTTGACTTCATTAGTTTGATTTGAGTTTTGATTGATCATTCTATCATAATAAAATTTTCAATTGATATAGGTATAGTAGTGTTTAAACATGGTTATGGCATTATAATCAAATCTAGCGGGAGGGTATAATTTAAAATAGTAAGAAATAAGCAATATGATAAATAAATTATTATGAAATGTGCTAACATGTCAATTGTTTTGGAAGATTAGTGTTTTTAATGTAGATGCCTCCCTCTCAGCATCAGTAATAACATACAGTTAATTGGTTAAGCCCTCTACTATTTTCCCCTCTTCCACTGCTCTACACAGTAGTCCATTGCTGACTTCAGAGTGTGAACTTAATCATGCCATCAACGAATTAGATAAGAAAAGCATTTGAACATCTAGTCATATGTGCAAATCTGCATTAATTTCTCAAGGGTAGAAAGATTTAGAGGATGAGTGATCCCTACGCTACTTTATTGGCAAATAGATCTAGTTACTTTACACGCTCTTTCTGCTGCAACTACCACTACATTTATTAGTGCCAAAGAAGTTGTTGTGTTTGGTGAACAAACTCATAGCAAACATGCATGTCGAATTGGAGTGAGAGTCTTCTCCGTAATTTTTGGTTGCGGTTTCCTTGCATGGGGGAAGGAATTTAATTTTAAACCGAATATAATTGGTTGCATGAGCCACCACTTAAACAAAAACCACTCTTTCTAATTAATACGCCATGCAAACTATATTCCTTCTAGAAAACTGCCTCTTGTCGGGAGAATGTCATTTTTTGGGTGCATGATTTTAGGCATGTAACATACGGATAGCAATAGCATCGTTGATCCTTGAAGAATCCCAGCAAGGCGAAGTGCAGAAAGCAATCATGGTTAAGGTTTATCCACAAGTGACCGAGCAATAAAAGAAGGCCTTTGACAAATGCAAGAGGAGGCTGCAAGGTTTCATTGCCAAGAAAAAACTATGCTCCTCTTATGGTTCGGATCGCTTGGCACTCTGTTGGGACTTATGATGTGAAGACTAAGACTGGAGGGCCTTTTGGAACTATGAGATATTCTGCCGAGTTGGCTCATGGGGCTAACGCTGGCCTGGATATTGCTGATAGGTTGCTTGAGCCTATTAAGGCGCAGTTCCCCATTATCACTTATGTTGATTTCTACCAGTTGGCTGGAGTTGTGGCTGTTGAGGTCACTGGTGGATCTGATATTCCATTTCACCCTGGTAGAGAAGACAAGCCTGAGCCACCAGAAGAGGGACAGTTGCCTGATGCCACAAATGGACCTGATCATTTGAGAGATGTCTTTTCTGCTCACATCCTCAGAGTATGTTGGACGATTCACAAATTTAATGAGGTATGTTCATTATAAGCTGCCCCAGGAAAATACTTGGAAGTTATATAATAAATATTTTATAGTGCATTACTAAACTGTTTCATTCCATAGTTGAAAGTCAATTTGCTGGCCCTCTTGAACTTTTGTTCTCCTTGTCCTACCGCTGCTCCTCTCTTTTGCCATAACTCTTAGTTTAGTTCAAAGTTTGTTGCATGTATTTAAGCTGAGGTATATTCTTTTATCAGACTTATTATAGTTTAGCACCTGTAGTTGCATTAGAGAGGTTGCCGAACTCTAGACTTAAGGATATCGATATGTTAAAAAAAAAATGCTATAAATATATAGATGTTATTTAGATCTGATTCTATTAGTAACGGGCATAATATGTATAGATTTAAATAATCTCCCTGATTCCATTCATAACCTGTCACAGCGGCAGCACTTGAACAAAATAAGAAGTTTAGATACTTAAATAACCAGCTAGATTCTACTGGCAATCTATCGCAGTTGCAGCACCTGAAAAATTAATGATATAGTGGAATATTATTTCTCAGTTTGTTTCTTTTAGCATCGCCATTATTATTCATAATAATATCGAACCAGTTTAAATGATGGAAGTGGTTCACATCTTTCCGAACAATATCTCTTACAACAAACTAGGAGATGAACATGGTTGCAGCATGATTATCAGAACATACCCGGAGGTTCTTAAAATCATTCTAATGGCCATTTGAGGGCCATGATTAATAAGCCATCACCAAACAACTTCTCTAACCTTGCATATATCTTCTGTGTTGGTGGATGCGATCTGTCTTCTACACAAAAAAAAAAACATGTACCATTATATGGCGATCAATCTAACTTCATGGTTCTTTGCTGAGCGAATACCTTTACATTGAATCTGTAACGCTATGTCAAACGATTTAATTCAAAGTTATTAAATATTATGTAAGATCAAATAATTTGTACCATATAGGAAATTCGATGGTCTTTCTCTATCCTTTGTTACTGGAAGTAATACTGCCAGTGCATAGTATTGCAGTAGGTCATTATAGTCATTCAACCGTACCTCTTATCCTTCATATTGTCCTTCTGGTTTTGGTGAATTGCGCCCCACTAAATTTGACTCTAGAGCTATCATTATTTAGGTATTATTCTTCTTTTTCTGAGAAAAAGTTTAATGTGCTTATATATATGCAAATACACAGCTTTCTCTGTACAGTATCGAAGGGAATCTGTATTGGTTCTTTTGTATGAGCTTAAATAGTACATTATTGCATTCTACTTATTATATATCTATGGGTACCTGTATATGAAGCAAAAGGGGTTAAAGCTGTTGTTAGAAGAATAAGATTATCACGGGGTCAGCTTTTGATATTTAAAACTGATTATTTGTTAGCATATAGAAGATGATAAGAGAAGTATTAATTAGGGGAAATCATTAAAGGGAATTTTATGTCGACAAAAAGAAGGTTCATTGTTAGAAGAAACAGAAATGTTTCTTTTCTTGGGTCAAATATTCTTACAAGGGAATTAGACCATGTAAATGTAAAGAGTAGTTTAGGGGAAATTATAAATATGGGTTTGGATATGAATGTGGATTTGAGTATAGATTATTAAGTAGTCATTTGATAGTGGAATGATAGCTTCGTTACGAGAAGTCATAAAGAATAATGCTTTTACCAATATATAAATAATAGTGCATAAAAATGAATTTACGATATAGTGTTGCATGTGGGAGGTTAAATAAATATGTATATAGAGTGATCTTTATTGTAGAGTTAGGTGACTATTATTGCAAGGAAGTGTATTTAAAACAGTAGGTAAGTGTTTTAAGATAAACCTTTCTTTAGCTTTCTTTCAGTGGCTCTATGTAGATAGATTTATGTGAGAAAAATTAATTAACTCCATTTATTCTTAATTAAATGAGTAATTCTGAAATAATAAATAGATGAACATTTCTTATATAGATATGTATAGTTGTAGGTTATTAATATTTCAGCGATTGCTTCAATATTTAGAAATTTATAATGTAAATAGCATTATGTTGAAATTGGGAAATAGTTAATCTTTGGATAGCTGATTGAGAATACAAACTAATGATCAAACAAAATAGTTAAGTCATATTATGCTTGACTAAATGTGTTATTTATGTGGTTGATTTTCTTTTTGATTATCGTGGTTGAGATGGTAATGCGTTCTTTTTGGGCTAATGCTTAATGGGGAGAGTCCTTTGTGCCAAATGGTTACTGAGAAAATTGTGAATTCGTCATTGAATTTGTATCGAGATGAATGTATAAATTTTGATTACCTTCTTGTGATGATGAGTTAAACATTTTTGGAATTGAGGTTGTTTTGAATTGATATTGAGGTGAATTACGAAACTTGAGTTGTGAAAGTAATATTGCTTCGATTTTGAGAATCAAGTGTTGTTGCCACCCTATTGGGTAACCCTTGTTTTAGTGATTCATCAGTCTTCCAGAGAAACGGAAAGAAGGGTGTTGCTTTATTATTGGTTTTCACTTTTGGTTCTTTGTGAACTAATGCTTGTATGATCTATTTGATGTTATGGGTTTAGCCTTACACTTGAAAATAGTTTCGTTATGAAGATTTTGTGTAGGATGGTGTTCGCCTTGCTTAATGCAATTTATCTTGTGGCTTTATATGTGGTGCATAGGGCTGACCCTAATAGTGTCTTTTGAGTTTTGTTGTTCATAAGGGGAGTGGCTTTCAATGGGGGCTGAGACCCGGAAGAGGTCTTAGGGTAACTCATTGAAAGTTTATTAATCAAGTGAAAATGTTAATATTTAATTAGGGGTTTTGGATAGAATCACACATTAACAAGATATAAGTGAATGCCTCACTCATTACTCAAGTGCTTGTATGGGCTTGAGATGGGTTGAGAAGGCCTGGAAAGGTGAAATCATTATCTTGTCCTTATGAAATATAATCGATGCCGCATTGGATTGCATGTGGGGCCGGGTTTCGTAAGAGGTCACCAGGGTAACCCAAGTTGGGGGCCGGGACCTAGGAAGATT
This sequence comes from Sequoia sempervirens, assembly GCA_007258455.2. NCBI lineage: Eukaryota > Viridiplantae > Streptophyta > Pinopsida > Cupressales > Cupressaceae > Sequoia > Sequoia sempervirens. The sequence continues at coordinate 229,235,156 of VDFB02000017.1, read as the reverse complement.
CGCCAGGGTAACCCATGTAACATTGCGATGACACTCTTCCTTAGACAACCAAGTATGCTTTGTTTTCCCTCTATGACATTCTTGAGTCTCTGGAAGCACATGTTGTTATTTGTATGTTGATGCTTTATTGGTTGTTCCTTTTGTTGAGCACATCTTGTGTTGGTTATATTTTGTGCTGAGATTGCCTTATGTTATTGTGAATCTGAAGTCTTGTACCCTTGTTCTGTATGATGGTTATTGTTGGGGATCCTTCTTGTCATCTCTTAGCATGGGGGGTGGGCCTTCGGGTCCATGTGGTTGGGTGGAACGTGCTATGCACCCCATTGGGTCCCCAGTCATTGATCGTGAAGTGCGAAATTGTACCATGCAGTGACTCTTGAGTTGAACCAGAGTTGAATCCAGTATTACAGCTTTGTACTCCTTCATTTCTAATATAACATTCTATTTTATTGTGTCTTCCCCATTTATGTTGAGAAGCGGCATTGTAATATTGTAACCCTTGATTAATGTATTAACCATGCTCATGTTATATTATGATTACTGGTGTATACTACCTTTCATGTATTGTAATAATGTTGTCAAAATTAATGCAGTCAAGTAAACCTGTGGGATTTGTTATATGTAGTTCATGTTTAATTTTCATTTCATGTGATATACGATTATTATGATGTATGTTAATACTTAAAAAAAAAAATTGGTGCCATAAATGCTTGATATATGTATCCTTGGGGTTTGCTTGGCGTGGCATTACAGGAATCCCAACTAGCGGCATGACTTTCCCTATAGCCACTTTTGTGTCTATGAGTGCATACCAACTAGCATATGTATCTCTTGTTTTTGGCCCTTCTCACCCCACGAACAACTAGAAGTTTTGTGGGCCCAAAGTGAGTACACATTCTCTTTTTGCCTAGATCTGATTCACAACTAGTTGGATTGATGATCGAAGCTTCATATAATTCTCAACACTTCCATGTTCCTTTGTTCTTATGCTTAGTTTTCCATGAGATATTCATCATGGGGGCTTCATCATCCCTTTTGATTTTTGTTATTCCATCTTACTAACATAAGTACATTTGAACCCTTCTCTTAATGTTCATGGCTACTTTAGTGCGAGTCTAAAGCAAGTTCTTCCTCTCACTAAAGTGGGGGCTAGATGTGCCATATAAAAATGGCCCCTTGTCATTTTCATGGCATTTTAGGTCTTGTTTCATTATGTTTTACATATTTTTCCTTGATTTTATGTTGCAACATGGCTTGAACATGCTTATTTAAGTATTAAAATTTAAATATTCAAGTCTTGTGAATGTGTTGTGAAGTGTTGTAAGACATTTCCACATTATTCTAGACTCTATTTAATATAATTTACCTAAAAATCATCTTTTTACACATGAAAAAGTCCTATTTTCAAGTGTTTTAAAGTCTTGTAATAAAGATTCACACTTTTCTTGGCATATTCCCCTTATTTATCTTTCTCATGTCTTATTTGGCCTCTTTATACACCCATAAGCTTTATTTAAGTGTATTCTTGAATATACTCCCGACACACAACATTAAATAACATTTTTTTTTTACACCTAGATTCAAGTCCTAGGTGGGACCCATTCGCCATGGGTGGCGAATGAGTCCCCCTTGGCTCCAAAATTCAAAATATTGTAAATTTCTTTTGGGATTTATTCAGAAATATGCTAGATATCGGCCTATGATGATGTATGAATAGTTACTAAGACAAAATATTGATATAAATAAGTTATTTTCACCTCATTTTACATCTCCAATCATATTTCATTCATCCAAGCATGCAAGCATTCAATCAAGCATCTTACAACATCATTAAGCAAGTATTGAAGCACTTTGAAGCAGCCATTGACATTACTTTAGACTTGCATTATCAAGGATCTTGGTAAGTTTGTAACACTTTTATGTTGTTCATTTATCATTTCCTTTGAATTTCATTTATTTGTATTGTGTTTGATTACCAAAGTGGGGTTTGACCAAGGCAAACCCCTATTTGCTAGCCCTCCAACATTTTTCCCCTTTTGCATGTGTATTTGCAGCCTTTGTTTTATAGATTTGACAAGTTTAAAGGTGTTGAAAAGTGGAAACCAATTCAATTAGGTACTTTAGTCAACTCATTACTATTTCAAGCTTGTTGAGTGTTTTATGTTTGTTTCCTATAGAACTGACTTCGACAACCTGACAATCACACATTTCTAGATCCGGTGTTGTAGAGTTGTCTCCTGAATTTCCAAAAATCTCGAGGAGGACTGATTCGCCACCCTTGGAAAATGACTCCCACTTAAATTCTGAAATTCTATATTTTGTCATATTCTGGATCTTGACTATTAGAAATCAGTTCCTGACACCTTTTTCACCAGTAGGAGGACTGATTTGCCACCTTGGACAAATGAGTCCTACTATGAAATTTTAGTAAAGTCATTCAGCATTCCAGACATCCTGACACTAGCAATTTACATCCAGGTGCACTTAGTTTCATCCCTATACCTTTTGTTCTGCATATTTTCTTTAATTTCTTCATTGTTTTCATATCACACTGTGTTTTCAAACATAGCTTAAATATTAGTTTTGCATTCATTTAGATTAGTTTCAATCATTCAGTTGCATTTATTTTAGTTCATTTAGGCATAACATCATCCATAATTGCATATTTGAGTGAACTTGTTAGATTCTTTGGCCCTTTCTTTCTCCTTTTAGGTGAAAAACCCTAAAAGTGCTAGAAATACCTAAAGTGCCAAAAATCTATGGTTCAACATTAATGTGCAAAGAAAGAGTAAAGAGATTCAAAAATTAATAATTTTTTTTTTGCATAATTAAATTAACTCTCAATTAGTTTAAAACACTTTAATGTTTATAATAAAAAAATTTATAATTTTATAATTTTTTATAATATTTGGGTATGTGCAGGATCATGATGGGCCAAAAAGTGGTGATATGATGGGTATGTGTCTGATGACTTTTTTACCAAAATTGATAAAATGAAAAGGGTTTTTAAAGGAGATTCTCAGCTTTCCACCAATATAAATTATTCTTTACTTTGAATCTAATAAATAATTATTATTCATTTTCTATTTAAATTATGACTAAAGTCTTGATTGATAGGTTGATTGAAAAACATCTATAGCTTTAAAAGCAGTATCATATTTTTTGAATCTGAAACATGTGTCACATTCTATGCTTTTCATACTATAGGATTACAAAAAAATAATTTCACATGAAGTTTTGACCAAGTTAAGGTATTAGGACATATGAGTTTTTATATTTTTAAATTTGTAATAAAAATCATAATTAATTATTTACTAGGAAAAAATTACAAAAAATATGCATCACATTGGGACATGAGTCCTCTACTTATATATAAAATCTTATAAAAAAATATTATCATTTTATTGTGGTTAGGGTGGTGACAGACACCTACTTATTTTTTCCCTTGAAATTTAAGTACTACTACATTTAAATTTCAATTTTCACCAAATATTTTTTTTTTTTTAAATAAACCTAGTAGTTTAGAAACTACATTCAATTTTCTACAAATTCTATTCTTACATATTTTTTAAATAATATAGATAACTTATTCAAATTTTTATGTCAAGTTTCCTAACTCTAATTTTTCTAATTTTTTTGCCATTTAAGGGCCTATTTTTTTCCATGAAGATCCTACGCATGCCCATTTTCATCTATAAAATTTTTACCATCTTATAAAAATCAGCTATTAATTTTATAATTTTAATTTTAATGAAAAATGTTAAGATGGTTTAGTAAGGTTTATATATTACAATCAACATTATTTTAATATTATAAAGAAAGAAAAAAGTCAAAATCGTCTTAAAATATAGATTAGGGGAAAAAAAATATATATTAGAAAAATGATGACATAATTTTTTTTCTCATTTTCTTAAAAATATCTATCTACCTAAAATTAACTTTTGATAATTGTAAATAATATCCTTCCTAGAAATGCAAAACAAGGCAACTCTCATAAAAAATATACAATCTACTTTTAATGTCCATATATGGACGATAACATAAATATTTGAATTATACATTTGGTGTGGCTCAAGATGTAACCATGGATTGAAGTATGAGAAATAATTTTGAGATCCCAACAACCTCTCTACCCATAATTCCTTTAGTATTTTTATTCATTCTCACTCCACTATATGATACGTTTTTCATTCCACTTGCTCACAAAAAATATAGGACATGATCCATACAAAGTAGTTGCATTTAGCTCTTCAATTCATCATGAAGAAAAGAATATTTATGAAAAATAGAGTCTATTTAAAATTATCTACAAATGTAAACTAAAAGGAGAAATAGGAAGGAAAACACATTTTATATATTCTACTCAAAATAGGTTTAGAATTAACTAATTATACAATTTGTTGATAAATATAATTTTTTTATCATAAAATATATATTTTTGAAACAAAACATGAGACATTTGCATTATACCATCATGTTTACAATTATACTAGTGAATATGTCATTATAAATGGGTACCTAATAAGATTTTTTTTTTACACCCATTTGTTGATGATTATTTTTTCACAACACAACTTATACAAAAAGTACGTATTTGATCTCTCTTGAAAGGAAATCTAATCTGAATGAATCAAAAAAATACTACCCTAAGGATTCAATTGCCAAGTCCCAACTTTATAGTATAACTCAATAGTAAATGTGTTATTATTTAACAAAAGGACCTTACAAAAAAATTAATCAAGCTAGATAAAGGGGTTAGAAATGATTTGTATTGGATTGAAATGCTAACTGTATCCCCAAATCTAAAATTTGAAAATAATCACTTTCATTTGATATTATATTTTACTTGATGCACTATTTCTAAACTAAATCAAATATTTTAAATAAAATTCAAAATATTGGCTGAGAATAACTATGTTTAGAAACCCTAAGGATTATCATAATAATGATTAAATATATGAGATAGATGGATCCCTTACAGAAACTACTTCCCAGGGCTTAACCAGATGAATTCTCACAATGCTATAGAAATAGTGATACTTTCAATGGAAATAAAACCTTTATAGATCATAAATATTCATTTGAATATTAAATTATGGCACAAGTCAAACATATCTTCATAATTGAACTAAACAAATGAGGTTTAGACTAACCATACAAAAAAACTCACAATCAACAAACCATAAATTGTATGAACTAAGGATCTATCAAATATCATAACAATTCATCATCACTACAATTGAACTTCATCTGATATTGTAGAAAGGAACCATAAAATATTAAAAAATAATAAGTGAATACTAAATCACTATTTCTTTCTTATATTAATTTTAAATAATATAGTATCAAAAAAAATTATTTTATCTATCCTACAAAATAAAATTATTTTTATCTCTTTCATAAATTTTTTTCAAGAAAAACAAATTATTTTGTCCAACTTACAAATCAGTCAGATAAGGATGGAAGAAGGAGATAAGGAAAATTCTAGACCTCAGTCAAAAGAAAGGACTTAAGAATCCAGAATGGCTTAAGCTTTCAAAAAGAGAGGAAATTTTCTACAAACATAAATTGAGAGTTTAGTGGCTAAGAAAGGGTGACAAGAATATTAAATATTTTCACCAATCTACTTTGAGACACAAAAAAGGAAACATGATTAAGTCTTTAATGTGAGAAGATGGCACTACTCTAAGTGAGGATAAGGATATTACAGAGGAAAGTGCATCTTTCTTTAAGGACTCCTTGGTAGGCCAAAATTGAGATGTTTCAAATTTGGAAGATCTCATTGATATTATTCCTAATATAATAAATGATCAAGAACTTAAAAATTTGGTGTAGCTTGTGTTGTACCAACAGCTCAAAGATGCTATGTCTTCTTTTGGTTCTTATAAAGCCCTAGGCCTTGATGGTTTTCCCCTATAATTTTTTCAATATTCCTAGGAGATAAGTTTTGATGACCTCCATATTGTTGCCAAGGACTTCTTCAAATTAGGAAAGTTGCTTAAAAATATGATCTCTATGTATATTATGTCAGTTCCTAAATATTGGGATTCCCTCACTATGATAGATTATAGATCCATGATTTAGTGTAACAGTCTATAAAATATTCTCTAAACTAATTGTCAATAGGATGAAAGGGATCCTACATAAAATGATCTCTCTCAATAAAAAAGGATTATTTTTAGGAAGAAAAATTCTTGACATTGCCTTAGTAACTCACAAGTATATTCATTCTATGGAATACTACAAGAAGCCCAATATGGAACTCAAATTAGACATATCAAAAGCCTATGACAAAGTTTGTGGCAATTATTGATAGTTGTCCTATAAAAAAGGGTTTAAAGGAGGTTTTTGAATTTGATTAAAGTTTTTGTCACTTCCTCAACTCTCTATATTTTGGTTAATGGAGTTTCATAGAGTTATTTCTCAAGTTGAAGAGGCCTTAGTAGGGAGACCCTTTCCCCCCTATCTATTCATTATGTTGGTTGAAGCTCTTGGGAGGAATATAAAAAACCTACTTGAAAATTTTATTGGTGGCAAGTAGGTAGAAGAGAGGAAGACCAATCATTGCCTGAATGACGAATCCCAGTTGATTTTTTTTGCATCTGTTGATGCCCCTCTTTCTTGTTCAGCTCCCTTTTCTCCAATGCTCTAGAAGGTTGCTTAGGTGCTTCGTAAATTCTTGCATGTGTGTGAGAGAGTTAATTAGAGCAATGAAATATCACCAATCAATATATATGCAAACATCTATAAACATATAGCCTGATCCTCATAAGCATCAAAATAGTTTGCATACCACAAATGTCCAGGAAAACAAAAAGGTTATCATAAACATCTATCATATGCTCTATTTTATCTAACATGTTTTTTCATTGTGCAAGAAATAGGTGAAATCTTTATTGCTGATTTTCTTCATTTGATCAAGCATGTGGAGTAAAATGGGCTCCCACAGGGGTTGATCCCAACATGCTTCCCTCTTGATGTTTGAGAGGGATGTGAAGTGTGTATTCACCATAGCAATCACATGATATTGTTCATCTTTTTTAAGTTCAATTAAGATATGTTTGCAATGCAAGGAGATATCTTATGCATCAAATAATGGCTAATGTGAGCTCGATGTTATCTATTTGAATTTCATAGTCATCAAATATAATGGTATTGCTTGATTAGTTAAGCACAACCTACAAAATGGAAGAATGTAACAAACATAGTGTAAAGTGCAGTCCTAAGAGTATAAATAAAGGACATTGAAGTGAGAAGATGGTAGTGAAAAATTGACACAGTCATATGCCTTTATTAACAGAGAATGATCAAATGACAGTGAACTTGAGAATTCAAGTTAGCAACAAGTATGTTGAGAATATGATTATAATCTTCACAAGGCATGAAAAGAGACCTATTTTAAAGGGAGAGTCATAATTTCAAAGTATAGTGGCATTGTTATGAGATAAATTAAGGGGGAAAATTATGATCAAGGCAATAGTCATCATGAGCCCTAGTCTACAAAAGTGTATATGTTTGTATCAAAGAACAATGATATGATGGTAAGAGCAGTCATACACAGTGAAAAAAGAAGAATGATAGTTCTCTAATTTATAAACACCAATAACACCAATGTATACAAAGTGACAATGGCAAATGACTTTAAGTCTTGAGAAGACAGTGCACAAGGTGATCATATAGCTATGAAGGGAAAGGAGGGGAAGTAGTTGAGGATGGGTCAAGCATGCATGAAAATTATTCTAATAAAGATGACAATTATCTACACAAAAGGTAGAGCCAATGATAAAGAGGTTAGTATTGTATCAATTTTATGACAATGATCAAGATGGTATGCTTGCATGATAAAAGATGGCTGGTTATATCTTATCAAAGGAGACTCTGATGGAATGGTTAGTAAGTTTGATGATGATGCAATTTTCAGATTGGATACGTATCTTGCCTAGATTGCTAAAGTTGAATTAATGTAGTTGGGAGTTATACTACCCATTCACAGCTAGTGTATTCTGAAATATGAGTACTCTCTTCTAAATTTCTAGAGTTCTAGATTGTTTTGTCTTGTCTTGGGAATTTGAATGATACCGATAAGTAGAGGATAGTGTTTTCATCTCAAGGGGAAATTATCCTATGTGAAACTCAAATTTAAATGGTAGAGTTCAAGGAAAATGTACAGACCAAAGAAAGTATAGATAATGCACAATATTATAGAAGATCAAGGTAGTCAAAACAATGATAATGCAGAGCATAATGAGCAACTAGTAGTTGGCCCAGAATGACAGGGATTTGAAGAAATGAAGTTGTGTCCAAGATAGTTTGTAGTTTTCAATTGCATTTGTTTGTCATGGCATTCCATGAGACCACATTTTTTTGAGGTATTTCTTCAAACAGTTCACTGCCTTGTCTATGAAAGCATAATAATAAGCATAATAGTAAATAAATAAATATTGCAGCACTTATATTTATGAAAACAAAAATTCTTAGTTACAAGATATTTTTTGAAGCAAACAAAGAAGAAGGATAGATACAAGAAATGAAAGAAGAGCTAAATAAAATTGAGAAGAGTCAAACTTGGGAATTGGTTCCAAGGCCTATAGACAAGAATGTAATAGGAATAAAATGGGTATTCAAAAACAAATTGAATGAATATGGAGAAGTGGTAAGAAATAAATAAATATTGGTTTTCAAAGGTTATTCACAAGTGGAAGGAAATGAATTTGAGGAGAAATTTTCTCCAATGGAAAAAATGAAGTCCATCATAATGTTTCTTACATTTTTTCTTCACAAGAACTTTAAGGTTCATTGGGTGGATGTGAAATCTACATTACTAAATGGTGAATTAGAAGAAGTATATATAGAGCAACTTGATGGATTTCATCTATCAAAAAATATAGAATAGTATGCAGACTTAAAAGGGCTTCATATAGTCTAAAACAATCCCCTAGGTCTTGTTATGCAAGGTTGGACAAGTACCTTATTGAGAAAGGCTTCAAGAAAGGTACCAAATTTGTACATCAAAGTAGAGGATGAAAATATTTTAATTGTTGTGGTGTATGTTGATGATATAATATTTAGAGGTGATGAAATGTGTAAAAGGTTTGTTGAAGAAATATAAAAGGAAATTGAAATGTCTATGTTAGGTGAGTTGTCATTATTTCTTGGACTTCAAATTTCACAGTCAGATAATGGTATCTTTATCTCTCAAGAAAATTATGTTAATAAAATGCAAAAGAAGTTTGTTATGGAAGATTGTAAACCTGTAATTACTCCAATTGTAACTAGTTGCCATTTGAGTAAGGATGATTTGTTACCTAAAGCCATTAAAAATTTGTATAGGTCTATGATTGGGGGACTACTATACCTAAGTGCTTCAAGGATTTGTATTATGCAAGAAGTTTGATTGGTTTTAGGGTTTCAAGCTGATCCAAAAGAGACTCATGTAAAGGTTATCATAAGGATTTTTAGATATTTGAAGAGCACTCCAATGTATGGATTGTGGTATCAAAAGGGTAATGAATTTTCTTTGAGTACATATATATTGATGTTGATTAGGCTAGTAGTGTTGATGAAAAAATAAGTACTAGTAGTGGAGCTTTCTTTCTGGGAGACATATTGGTCTCTCAGTTTAGTAAGAAGCAGGTGTATGATGTTGAAAATGAAAACCTTGAATTCACAAATGAGAATCAACATGCATTCAACATCATATCAACAAAGTATTTACAAATGAACACAAATGAAACAAATGAAATACTAATTACTAAGAAATCAAACACATGCATTCAAAAGGAAAATCACTCCATTGTTATCCTATCTACAAGATCTTTTCTTTGCTCTCATATTTTTGCAACAAAAAGCACAATAGGCTATGTGGAATGGATTTGGTCAAAATGAAATTGGGGTTGTGTTTGAAAAGTGAAGAGGAAGCGATCTTATATAGATGTCCCCATGAGTAGATCCACATTTCAAGAAGAATGTGGGATAAAAGAGTGAAATGGAGAAATGAAAATTTATCCTGCATTCCATTAATTAAGTGCAATTTATAATATGTTGGAGATTAAGGATAATGGATTTATTAAATGATATGAATAGGAGAAGGATGAATAAGATGAAATGATGGATTAATGAATATGGAAATATAATTTAATGTATGAATATAATTATTATGTATAAAATGTGTGGGTATGTGCAGGATCATCATGGAAAAAATAGGCCCTTAAGTGGCAAAAAATTCAGAAAAATTAGAGGTAGGCAACTTGACGTAAAATTTGAATAAGTTATCTATATTATTTCAAAAATATGTAAGAATAGAATTTGTAGCAAATTGAATGTAGTTTCTAAACTACTAAGTTTTTTTTTTTTTAAATCTATTTGGTGAAAATTTGAAATTTCAATGCAGTAGTACTTAAATTTCAGGGGAAAAATAAGACGTAGGTGTATGTCTGACCACCCTAACCACAATAAAATGATAATTTTTTTTATAATATTTTAGATATAAGTAGAGGACTCATGTCCCGATGTGATGCATATTTTTTTGTAAATGTTTTCCAAGTAAATAATTAATTATGATTTTTTTATTACAAATTTTTAAAAATATATAAAACTCGTATGTCTGACCACCTTAACTTGCTCAAAAATTCATGAAATTTAATTTTTATTTTTTTTAATCCTATATTATGCAAATCATAGAATGTGACACATCTTTTGGATTCAAGAAATGTGATACCATTTGAAAGCTATAGATGTTTTTCAATTAGTCTATTAATCAAGACTTTAGCCGTAATTTGAATAGAAAATGAATAATAATTACTTATTAAATTCAAAGTAAAGAATAATTTATATTGGTGGAAAGATGAAAATATCCTTTAAAAACCCTTTTCATTTCATCAATTTTGGGTAAAAAAAAGTCGTCAGCTGCATACCCATCATATTGCCACTTTTTGGCCCATCATGATCCTGCACATACCCATGTAATGGATGTATTTAAATGATTATGGATTAATGATTAATGAAATGGATGAGTTAATGATTATGAGAATGGTTAAATGATTTATGTAGATGACTAAATGAAATATGCAATGGATAAAAAATATTATGAGGATATTTTTATGCATTTACAATAGGAATCAATGTCCTTATCAATAGTAGAAGCAAAATATATTGCTGCAACATCCTACTACACCCAAGTGTTATGGATGAAGAAAACTTTGAAGGAAATCAAGGTGATAAATGATGACTCCATTCCAATTTTATGTGATAATACAAGTGCCATCAATATCTCAAAGAATCTGATGATGCATGCTAGAACTAATCATATATCTATTAGGTATCACTTCTTAAGAGATAAATTTTTTGATTAGGAAGTAAGTTTGGAGTATGTTCCCATAAAGGAACAAGCTACAAGCATATTCACAAAGGAACTTTTAAAGGATACCTTTGAGTATCTCAGAAAAAATCTAGGGGTTGTCACCCCTCCTTGTAACTAGATGAATAGTTGGAACATTTTTCCAAGGCGAGCAATTCAAGACACAATTCTATCCCTAGATTGATGAAGGATACTTCTCAGGGGGGGAAAGTAGAGTAATGTTGAAGTTTATATAGAAAGGGGGAGGTTTTATTGTGTGGAAAGCTTGTGGAAGACCATTATCCCTTTGTCCTTGATGTCAAAGGGGGAGATAGAGAAAGGAGATGGTGCAAAGGGGAGATATTTCATATCATATTGATGTTGCTCTCATTGGTGTTTCCATCAATGCCAAAAGGGGAGATTGTTTCAAGTATGTTGTCGGTGTTGTCATTAATGTCAACAATATGGAGTTTACTAGTTGTCATTGATGTGAACAATGTGGTGATTGTTGATGATGTTGTCTCTATTGTTAGAAAAGTGGCAGTGTGTGGTTGGTTGCATATGCTACAATCAAGAAGGATGTCATGAGTTGTTAAAATAATTGTTTTTTACTACTCATGAATGTGTATATGATTTTATAAATATTTTATTCATTTTCTACTGATGTAGTTTGTATATAATAATCTCTTACTATCAGTGGCTCACAAAGCAACTTTGAAAATCTTTGGAGAATGCTTCACATTCCTTCACATTTCAAGATATGGTCCTATAGTTTGAAGGATAGACATATTCAAGTGTGAAGTATGTGTATTTCAATTTTTAGATCGTATATGTTACCACATATGTTTCTTGAGTAAGTAGAGTGAAGATTGTACTATTGTAATCATGGAAGGTTCTGAGAAATACTATGCATTTCTCCACATTTGTTGTTGTGGTCTTTCAAATTCAATGAAGTGTTTATCATGACTACCTATTGTCTCTTCTTGAGTGTCAGTTGTTGAATTGTACTACAATTTGAGGTATGAGTTATATCTCGAGACTGTGTTGTTTAGGTTTACAATAAATACTAGTTTTGTATCTATTTTCTTGTGCTAGCATATTGTTGCATAGGATTGAGAAATAAGGGCATGGAAATATTCCTCAATATCATTTGGTGCTAGTGATTTAATGTGAATGATTCTATCTTGTATCTTTGAGACTACTTGTTTTCTAGAGTTAATATTTTGAGGCATGAGTGTTTGCTAGGCCAAATTAGTATTCTAAGTTGTTTGCACCATTTTTTTGTGGTGTGCACTGGCATGGGAATGCGTACATATTTGAATTAGGTCCTATTCATCTCTTGGCTTGGACTGCATTGGATTTCCCTTTCCCATAGATGTTTTTGAGCTGACTCAATATGGTTGTTACATGTTTCATGTTCATACACTTCAGGTGTGGCCAACAAGGATAAACTTTTTGATGCTTGTGGAAGGTATAAATGTAAGATCATGTGTGTGATCAAAGTGTAAAATTTTTCAATGTGAGATTAAATAAATTTGTTGAAAGTGGTAAATTGGAAGTAGAGTAATGTGTGTGAATTTGCAATGAAGTGTTTGATGCATGCTAGAGGTAGTGAGATGAAACCAAAATAGCTTTGTGAAGTGTAGAAGGCAATGAGCCAACCAAAATTGTGTGAGTGAGTGTTGGAGGTAGTGATCCAAGGGAAAAAAATTTAAGAGTCAATGTTGTGTTGGTGTTTTTAAATTTACCAAATGGATCTCTCAAATAGCCTATGGAGTTTCCATCTTCCAATGGTTAGCTAATTGGAGGGATTAGCCAACGAATGAGTGAAAGATGCAAAGAGCCTTCCTCTACACTTTGGGCTCTACAAGACCCTAGAGGGTGATCCCACATAATGTAATTAATATCCTCTATGCCAATTAACCTTGTACATTGTAAATAACAGATAAGCTCTACACACAATTGCTTAAAAATTAAATGAATGCAAATATTTGGAAAACCATTTACACATTAATTGTTTCATAAGTAGTGGAGTATGGTAGACTTCAACTTGACATACAATTCAATATGAAATTAAAGATTTAATGATTTGAATGTAGTGTTTGTGAAAGATCATGAATATGTAAGGTAAATACAAATCATATACCAATGCCTTAACCTAGGGTATGGAGTCCAATTAGACACAAACCATAATGAATAACAACATCTTACAGCTTAGCATCATAGAGATACTACAACACTACAAATTACAACATCATACTCAAATATCCAAAACCAAAACTCATTATCATATCCTCATACTCAAATTACATAAACCTATGATTCTATCAAAGTGATTTAACTAATTCATTGAATTAGAACAAAGATAAAACCATACATTCATTAGAACACAATGAATATCACTAAAAAAATATGTTTGATCAATTTCATTGATAATTCACATAACAAATACACAAGGAGAGAAATTTCTCAAGATTTATGTTATTTTTATATTCAAATGTTAGCACTATCATACAAAATTGAACTTGTATAAAATGGAGACTCAAAATCCTAGATACAAACTCAAACTCTATTCTTTGTACTTCCTATTATAAAATTTCTCATGAGACCAATCAACAACCCATGTAATTGGTCTTGAATTCCTTTTATTTATTCAATATAGACCAACTAATTAAATAGAGAGTCACTAGGATTCTGGGATGTCAATTTTCTCCCCTCCCAGCTTCTTACCTTGGCTTGCCTTTAACTTCCAAGAAGCCTCTAAATTCTTACTAAAATGACATAATAGAAATAATTCAAAATAAACTTTCTAGATAAAAGGGTAGGTTTCTTAGCCAAGTTGGGAAGCTTCAACTTCGTAAAGCCTCCCTTCAAAATATTCCAATTTATTTCCTTTCCTTATTCAAGGCTCCTACTTGTACAACCTACAAAATTGAAAAAATTCAGAGGAATTTCCTATGGATAGGAATGGAGAAGTCTAGCATTACCTTTTTTAGTTGGGAGAAAGTTTGCATGCCAAAAAGCTAGGGGGTTTGGGTATTAGGAGATTTTTTTTTTTTAATAAAGCTTTGCTTGCCAAAATTGGTTAGTTCCTTTTAACTAAAGAGAAAGATTGGTTGGAAATTTTTTAAGTAAAATATCTTGCTAATGAGAATCAAAATAATTTCATGGGCTTTGAATTGTCATGTTACTTAGCTATCTTGAATAACTTGGTGAAAATAAGAGGCATTATTAAGAAATAGAATAGGAAAAGAGTGGGCACCTAAATACAAGGTTTTGGGAGGATATTTGGTCTAAGGGCTCAACTCTTTCCTTATTGAATCAATTTAACTATTTAACACTAATCTAATATGGGCATATGGTTCCTCCCTCAATAACTATATTAATTGGAGTGTAGCTACCCAAAATGGACGAATTTTGAAAATCAAGTTTCTATGGGTAGATCCTTGAGGGGTGATAGTCAACTAAATAAGAAAGAAATTTTGAAGGATCTAAGGAACAAAATTGGGGACTATACTTTCTTTTCCTAGAATAAAATGAACACTTGATTTGGAGCAAAAATCCTTCTCGCATATTTTCTATAGAAATATTCTTACTATATGATGGATTAATCAATTTTCTCCTATAACAACTTCAATTGGAAGAAGGTTTGAATTATTAAACTCCTTCCCAAAATTAACTACTTCTAGTGGGTTGTTATTCATGGTAACATTCTTACTATCAATGAGAACATTAATATGTGTAGGTTTCAATATATTAAAACATTTCCTCTATGAATTGAAGATGTTGAAACCATAGACCACCTCCTCTTAAGTTCTTCCTTATGAAGGAAGTATGAAAAAAGGCTCTTAACTCTTTCCTAGTTTTTTTGATTTTCCCTTCTACCTTGAAGGACTTTTTTAATATTTGAAACAACTGCCCTTTCTCTCAACCCATTATTATTGATCTATGGAAATAGATTCCTCTAGTGGTCTCCTAGAATTTTGGAAAGAAAGAAAGAACACTTTTTTTAGAGATTAGAGAAGAAAAAATATGATTCAAGTTTTTCTTTTAATAAAATAACAACTTCAAGAAAACATTAACTTGAATAGTTATGGTCTCTCAAAATCCTTTCCCTCTCATGGAGAAATTAGAATTAAATAATTATGGGGCATTATACATGATCTCTCTCAAATCAATTGGGCCACAATCTTAAGTAGGAAAGCTACCAAGTGGTTTCTCTCTGAGTAAGGATGGTTTAAATTAAACTTTGATGGATGTTCCAAAGGAAACCTTAGTATGGTTGTTGTGAAGGGAGTAATTAGAGACCATAAAGGTATCCTCATTAAAGGATACACTAAAAACCTAGGGATTTTCTCTAGTAACTTTGTGAAAGACACATCTTGGTGGGGAATCATGAGATTAAAATAAAAAAGGATGTAGAAAGGTTATTACTAAAGGTGATTATATGGTCATTCTGATAAGCCTTGGATGGTTAGTTACATGATGGATGATTGTAAACATGTTCTCTTGGCACATTTCTTCAATATAAGTTTTTCCACTCCTATAGGGAAGGAAATATGGCAGCTAATGCAACAAATAATGTTGAAATCTCCTACTCTAATTGGGTCTATTGGAGATTTTAAAATATCCCTCTTAATATTAAAAAAATAATTTTCAATGAGACTTGACCATAGGTGATCACCTAACATGTACAACAAGGTCCATAATGCTTTGACCTCCTAAGTTGAAAAGTTCCTTGATGCTTCTTGAATCTCTAATTTTAATCATCTTTTGTCCCATGCATGTGTGTAGGTGGATCCATAATAAGTATGATGTTGATAAGGATTACTTATTAACTTGTACAAGAAAATGATAGAATTAGATTTTAAAAAGATAAAAATTAATCACAAGGACTTAATCCCTCATCATATGAATGGTATTGTCATCATTTTTTTCTTAGATTTGGAAATAATTCTTTTTCAAGCTCCAAATATTATTGATTTTTGAGAAAGTAGAGTAATTATGGAAACAAAGGATTTCCAAAGTGGAAACACAAGTCGAGAACCTCTCCACTCCATTTCATTGAGTTTTAATTTTAATGATTTCCCCCCTAACTACAATACCTTTGATAGGTGGTTTGCTTCATAGGCTAGGGACATAATTATCAAATGCTTGACATGTGCCATATTTCATGCCCTTTAATTTAATTATTTATGCATTTCAAACCCCATTCCTCTTTCTCTTTGTGTCAATCTTATTGTGAATGTTTTTATTCAATCTTTGAGTATATTCTCTAGTGCTAGAATAAGTGGACCAAGGAAAATCTAAAACTATTTCTTGTGTCACATTGAAAAAATGTCAATTTATGGAGAATTTTCAAGGAGGCTGACATTACTCCCTTTTTCCAAACCATCCAAGTGGATGATGATAACTTAACGTCAAAATTTTGCAACTTTTGGAATGTTAGCAAGGTCATTATTGGTGGAATTCACTTTGACATTACTGCTAGTCTCATTGCAAAACCTATGAGCCTCTAATGCAAAGGTCTTAAGGTGGTGAATATTTGCAATAGGAAATACCATAAATTCAATGATAAATTTTTTGAGGAAGGTAAAAATCTTGTTCATCTACAAAGCCTCCCCTATAGTTTGGTAAAAATTCACTTAATTCATTATTTCACCCTTTAGGGAAGATATGCAACAATACATGATTATGAATTTCCTCTGTTAAATCATATTCATCACAAGGAGTGGATTAATGTGCCTTTTTACTCATTTTCATCCCTAACATCTTGCATTGCAAAAGGATCCTCACCGCCCCTATATCAAGGTCTTATTTATGCCCTCTATAAATTTGTGTGTGATGCTACCCCAACTAAACCCTAAACACATTATTACCCTCATGGATATCAAGCTCCTTGAAAATAACCCACTATAAATTTCCCTAAAGTACCCTCTTTGGGATTGATTAGTTGAAAAATATATATGCTTTATGGTTTTGGACATAGAACATCACTTTTCTCCAAATAACATTCAAGGATGCCCTAGAGATCCTCACCCCATGAATGGAATAGATGCAAGGGATCTACTAAGGGACTATCCTAGGGGTTGAATGTAACTAATGAGGGGTTCACTACCAGTTTAAACTTGGAAACAATAATGACATGTCAGATGAAATGAAAAATCCTAATATAATGCAAACTATATTTAAATGACCTAGAAATGCATGTAAAACAAAACAAGAAGTTACAAGCTGAAATGTGTGCACCTAAAAACCTAAAGATGACTATAAGGAGTCTTGAAATACTAGAATTTTTTCCTTTTTAACCTAGTGGGACTCATTCACCATTCTGGGTGAATCAATCCTAGTTCTAGAATTTTGTATAGGAGCAAGTGTCGTGCAAAAGGGTATCTTAATTTGCAAATATCTCTGTCAAACACATACAATGGAACTCATTCACCACTTGTGGTGAATTAGTCCACTTTCACTTTTTTGGGAATTCAAAATTTGAATTTTTTCTTCTCAATCTACTTTGTACTTCCTGATTGATTTCTAGATTCAAAACCCTAATTTGCAACCTGTAAGTGATATCCAATTATCTCCAATGCTTGATGACAACTTTGACAACTTTGATCTCTTTGATAAATTTTCTCTAATCTTGCTCCTTAGAAAATATGCAACCTAGACCTACAAATAACACTCAAAGAAGAGGGAAAATTTTTGGGGATTAGTAGAAAGGGGTTTTCCTAGTTCAAACCCCATTTTGGAAATCAATCCTTGAAATGAAATCAAATAAGAATGAAGAATTTGATGAATTTACAAATGACAATGTTGCAACTCACCAAATCCTTTTAATAAAGTGTTGCAACTATGCTTGACATAGTTGAAATGGATGTAGATCTTGACTCTTGCCTAAATGATGTTGATCCTGAATGAAATGATAGCTTGAATCATGAAACCCTACATCACAATTTTTAGCTCCAAAACAAACATGATGCATGAAGTCTTTGACATTATGCTTGATTCTTGAATAATGCTGCAAAACGCTTGATAATAAGCTCTTGAAGACTATTGAATGCTCTTGTAAACACTTGAATTCTCTTGTGAACACTTGAATGCTCTTGTGAGCTCAAACTTGCTATTAGGAATTCTCTCACAAAAGTCTTAGGTGAAAATGGGTGAGAGAACCTTGTATTTATACTTAATTATGCAAGAATTACTGAAATTACAACACTACAAGCTGACATTAGATCTAGAAGGATAAAATCATGCCAAAATTTTTAATTAAATTTAATTTTGAGCTAAACAAGATTCATTCACCCAAGGTTGTGAATGAGTCCCATTTGGCATAATGTATGGGACCAAAATTCAAAAGTGCTTAGAAAGGTGTGAAATTAGGTTCAAGACCCAAAAATCTAGGTGGGAATCATTCACCCAAGGTGGTGAATGAGTCATGGATCACTAAATTTGGGCCACACATGCCAAAAACACCTAAATTATGATTGGGTGGTGATTAATAAAGAGATTATCCTCAAAATTATACATTAATTAAGACTTGTGGATACAATTTAGGGCCAATTAAAGCATAATAAAGCCCAAATATTAAATAGAAACCTTAGAAAAGTGTGAAAGTGTGATACAACACTTTACAGCACCCAAGAAAAGGCATTAATTAAGAATTTTTTTGATAATTAAGAAATTTTTTGTTAAAAATAGGTTCTTTAGGCTCAAATACATAATAAAATCCTAGAAAAGTGTGAAAGTGGACTACAACACTTTACAACACCTTTGCAAGGCACAACTAAATACATTTTATTTAGTTTACAAGGGCCCAAGACCTAGTGTGTATGTGTCAAACACCTTAGAGCACTAAATCAAGGAACCTTTTAAGCTTATTCCAAGAAGGAGCTAAAAAAGTGTTAAAATGTCATTGACGACATTTTTTGACACTAAATTTAGCCCCCACTTTAGTGAGATGATGAACTTGATCTTCTATTCACACTAAAGTAGACATTCAAGATGGGTCCAAGCATACCAACATGGATGAAAAAGGATGAAAAAGATCAAAGGAGGTTGCACAAGCTCCCATGATCCAAGATCCTACGTTAAACCAATATAAGCACAAAGGGATGCACACAAGGTGTATGATTTGCAACAAAACAAGATACACAAACATACAATGCCAAAGACATAAAGAAGAAAGAAAATAATAAGATAAGTGGATCCAACTTCAAAAAAAATTCTCTCACTCTAGGGCCACGGAACTTCAAATCATCCATGGGGTGAGTATCTACAATATGCTTACTCTGGGGCCACGAAACTTCAATTCATCCGTGGGGTGAGTATCCAAAGAGGGTGAGACACACGACCGGTATGTTCCCACATACATGAGTGGCTAAGGGAAGTCATTCCTTCGTTTGACTCCCATACAACTAGACCAAAGCTATACCTCTTCATAACTTTGATAACATGCTACACAACAATGATCTTTGAGCTTCATGAGACAAGCAAATATTTGTATGCTTGGAGCTCATGAACAAATAATAAACTTCGAGCTTCATAAGGAAAGAAAAACTTCATATGCTTGGAACTCATGAACAAAAAAGATGGCACCACAAGCATGCAAGGTGTGTTATGCAAGGTGGCCATATAATAGATGTTGTAAATGCAAAATAGTGTAAGATATGTTCAAAGGGATTTTTCTTGGTTCATGCAAGGTCTCTTATTAGGGAACATCATGCCTAATATCTCCAAGAGGGGACAAGTCAAAGAAATGCCACAGTCTCAAAGGAAATCAAACCCAATGACACCACCAAGAAAAGGATGCATTGCAAGAAGAAAGAAATCGCACAATGAAACATGAACTTGTTGATGTATGCCCCCACTTCAAAGCGGTTGCTAACACCATTACTATGAGAAATTTATTTAAAGTAGAAGACATGAGAGCTTATTTGGAAAGAACTATGCCAAGTCCTATGTTTCCAATAAGCTACATCATGAATAAGTATGTCATGTGCAAGTAAACTTAAGGCATGTCATCCATGTCCTAAGCTTTCTCTTATATGTACATGAAAGGTGATCAACTAGCCAAAAGAGACAACAAAATATGGCATACAAGGACAAGGATAACTAACCACTTACCCTCACTTAGTATAGGACAAGGATGAGCCAAATAGGATGAAAGTAAGTATCGGTTCGAGGAATTAGGTGCTTCAACACAAGGAAGAGCACCATACTCCTTGAGATGTTGAATTCGATTAAGTAAAGCCTTACATTCATTAGTAGAATGACCATGAGCTCTATGATATGCTCAAAATAAACTCTTGTAGTTAAATTTCTTTCATGTTCTTGGAGGGAGAGATATCAAACAATCTTGGAGTAGTCTCATTAAGATACTCTCTTGATCAAAAGAAGACATTCCTTTATTTTGCAATAGAGATATATGTTGCTTAGTACAAGTTGTCATACCTACACAAGACTCTTTAGATTGTGAGATTTTGTTTTCTTCTTTAAAGGAAGATGTAAAATCTGTCGAATTTGAATCATAAGCATTTTGGGTGAAGACATTGACATTAAGCGAATATTTTTTTGTTTGTTTCAGTTATTGCAAAAGATAACAATCAAGACCACTATTGTCGATCAGTTCAGGATGCACTAATGTTGAAGTCAGCTTAGAAGAATATTTTGTTAGAGTGTTGATATTAAGTTAAGGCTTGTTTATTTCTATCAAAGGACAATAACCAAGACCATTAGTTGTTTCTTGTGTGTTAGTTTTTATAGGGACGTGAATACCTTGTTCTCTAGCACCACATCCTTTTCCACTATATCCAAGTTGTTTCATAAGCTCATAACCTCTTCCATAAAGATTTTTCATTTCTTTAGGATTCAGAAGTTGTTGATAGTTAGTTTCATCAAAAAAATTTGTGTATGTTATTAATTTCTTCTAAAGTGGTTGAGGTGGATTCTTTCGAAGGGTTTTCCAAATTTTGTGTTGACAATACCACTTTTTCTTTTCCATTTTTAGACTCTTTGTTTATTATCTTGTATTCTCCATGAAGTTTAAGGAACCACAGTCATCTTCTAATAGCTTTGTGATTTTCTCAATATGCTTTTCTTTATCTTTTTGTTACATGGGTTCCACTTGTATAGTTGGTGTTAATGTTGTCAAAGGATTTTCATTTCTTTCATCAATGTTCAAGCAACTATTTGGGTCAAGTTAGCTTCAAGTGTGTACACTTTGTTGTTGTAGACATACCTCATTATATGATGAAGAGTATAAGGCACCAAATTCATTACATGAATCAGCGATCTGTAACCTAAAAGGAGATTATATGAAAGATCATGAGGCATAACATGAGTCGGTGTCTCTAATGTGTCCTTTCCAATTGTAATAAGAAAAGTGATCACACCAAGCAGTTGTGTCCCTACATTGTCAAATCCTTTAATGGATAAAGATTTAGGTTGATTTTTTTATTTGTCCACACCAAGCTTATCCAAAAGGGATACAGTACACACATTAAGGGTGGAGCCATTGTAAATGATGATTCTCTTTATTCCTAATCTATTGTAGCTGGCTAATATCATGAAGGAATCATTTTTCTCTTCCACTTCCAAAGGAGAGAGCTCACTTTGGTGGAAAACAATGTCAATGTTTATTCCTTGAATCATGGTTGCTATGTCATTTGAATTTTCACTAGAGGGGACCACAACTTGTTGCAAGGTTGTTTGAAGCATAGTGTGATACTTAGGTGAATTCTAAATTAGGTCCCATAAGGATATATTTGCAAGAGTATTCTTAATTTGTTCAACAAGATCATACTCCTTCCCACTATGTGAAGTTAAATGAGGAGCACTAGGAAAAATGAGATTAGGCAAAGGGAGGGATGTTGAAGTTGTTTATCTTAGTTGTGGATTGTTCCTAGTGTTATATGTATGAGTGATGGTGTTGGTGTTTTTTCTAGCTAACCTTGGAATTTTCTAAAAGGTAGCCAACCTTTATGTTCAAAAATTACCAAAGGTTAGTGGCCAACACAATGAATAGAGAATTTTGAGGTCTCTATTCCTACACTTTATTCTTTGTAGGACCAAGGAGGGTATTCCTTATTGTGTTCATTTGGTATATTGACTTATCAAGAACACTTTAATACATATTCATTCCTATTTGAGGAAAACACACTAAATTGACTAAATATTTGGTAGGTCTTTCAGTGAATTAATGTCTATGTTGCTAGGAATGTGGGTGCATTTCAAACATACATTTCAGAATTGGATTTTTTTTTTAAGTGTTGTCCTGATTTTGAATCCATAGCTAGGTATGTTATTTATTCACTTAATTACATGAATTATTGACAAACAAGCTAGTGCCTCATCAATTGGGCAAATGGAGTCAAATATGAAACAACCAATAATGTGCACCAATTATTTAATTTTGATATATATATATAGACTATCTTTGTAATGCCTTACAATGCAAAGACTCATATTATCAAAAACATCACTTCTTACCAAATCCTTGCAAATTATCACACACCCATGACTCTTTCCAAGCATTCTAATTAACCCTTTGAGTTAAAGCAAAGAAATAAAGCCATGCACTCAATTGAATCATTGACAATAGATGAAAAGATCTTTGATGCTTTCATTTATGATCTATGAAAATGTACAAATGGAGAGTATATATTTTGGAATTTATACTTGTTTCAATATTAGTAATCTATGTAAAACCATTTAAGACTATTACATACATAATCTATGCCCAAGATAGTTTCCCAGCAGATTCATCTAGCATGTTGGTTATTTTTTAAGAACCAAACTAATCTTCAGAAATACCTATGGATTTTACCATTTCCAATTATCAGTAATTCTAAAGGGATCAGCAAACAAATGAATAGAGGCTTCTAAACTTATATTCCTACTCTTTGGGCTCTGTGAAACCTAGGAGGGTGATCCCACAATGCATACTTAAGGACTCATCATAATTATATTCAAATACATTGTCAATAATAGATATCTCTCATGAAACCATTCAATGATATGCATCAAATAAGTTGGTAGCTTATGTATTAATGTTATATGTATTGAATATGAGAGAGCAAACCTTGAAACATGAAACAATGGCAATAGTACCCCTTTGAGATTATATGATTTAAAGATTGAGTAGTAAATGAATCAATACTGAAAGTGTAGCACAAATACTTTGCATGAACCAATGTCTTTATCCCAAGCACAGAGTCAATACCTTTCTATATAATTTGATAATAATTTAGAAGATAGAACCTATAACCTTGAAAAATCTTGCATTACAACATTCCTCTATGATATTCCTCATTAGCACTTCTTACAAGTATCCTAGCACACAATTCTTATAAGTCATTAATCTCATACAATCACTTACATCAATTCATTGAATCAATAAGCAAGCATGAAACTAAACATCCATAAGGTAATGACAGAGATAAATGAAAGAAACCCATGATCACTTTCAATCATAACTCACGAGACACATACAAGGAGAGAAAATAATCCTGAAATTGATATTACTCTGTATTATAAATGTTATATCATTATTAGTCTTACATGCATAAGTATGAACCTCAATAGAAACTTAAAACAAAGACTCTTAAAATTTGCTTCATATTATCTTAATAGTCTAACACTAGTAACTCAAAATTTTCTTACTCCTTTGCTTTTGGCCTTGAATTCCTTCTTATAGAGACAAAGGAGAAAACAAGCATAAGACCAGATAACACATATGTCATGCTTCTATTGGACCGCTTGTAACAATATTCCTCTTTCAGTTACACTTGAGTATTCAGGTGGAGTGAATAAACATGAGGAATAATTAACCTCAATTCTTCATGGAAGATAGGTCCCACCTTAAAAAACATCATTAGTTTGTTACAAGATATTCACCATGTGTTCAAAATTCCAACTACAAGAGAATCAAAACAACAAGACTTACGAAACAAGGTGCAAGGAAAATAGAAAAAGGTCAAAATTTGTCAATCCACATTAGCACCATGTGCTATTCATCTGAGTTTAAGGAGAGAATAATATGTTTACCATGTTATACCAAAAGCCTAATCTGTACTGTATTCAGACTATGTATTATTCTCCTCCTGTCCATTATTCTTCACATTCATTGATCCCTACATAGATTCAATCTGTGTATTTCTCCAACCAAGTGTTGTATTCCTCATCAGTGGGCCACCTAATATTTAGAAAATCCCGCACCTTAGTAATGTATTGAATGTACCTTGCATCAACTAAAATCCTGGCCTCTTTAACAAACATATCCATTTTTTATTCAATTTGAAATATTGTGTCAATATTTGAATTGAGCAAGATATAATCAATGGCAATCAAGGCCATCATGGCCTTTTCAAGTATTCCTCCCATATCCTTTCTCCATGTTTCAAATGGGTGCAATTCACTTGTTTGATTCAATATTTCAAGAATATCACATTCTTCCATTTCCTTGAATATTTTTAACTTATTCTATATCTGTATGCCCAACTTTCCATGGAAAGTAGTTATCTCATTTATTGAATCAATACTCTGCAAGATGTCAAAAAATTTTGTGGGTGCCTTAGGGTCTTCATTCATTTTTAGCATCATTTCATTCAAAGCATTTACTCTAGCAATCCAATTATTCCATTAATTCCTAAAGGCCTCTTGTACTTGCAGATACTTTGTATTTTCTTCATGAATATTCTTATACGTGACCCAAACATCATTAGCTTTGTGTACCAACTTGGTCACCCTATACTTTAACACATCCTTGAAAATTTCATTGGTCACCTTAACTATTTGTAGCTTGACATTTTCATTTTCAGTAGCTAGCTTTTCTTTCAAATCATCAATTCTTAGGGCCAAAGTTTCCCTATCTTGTGTAGACATATCAATTGAAGAAGAGGAAGTAGATTGTTGATTCATTCCCTTCTGAAGAGCTTGAACAATGGCTCTCATTTGGTTCAACTCATTCAAAGCCTTATTATATTCTTTGACCAAGGATTCATATCTCTTCTAAGAAATATGTGCAATATCCACACTAAGCATTGCAACATGTGCAGTTAACTCAGCTGCCTGGATAGGAGTTATGTCAGTAGCTCTCTTAACTAATAGTGAACCAATAACTTCTTCAATAGGCCTAGCTACCTGATGTTTACTAGTATTAGGTTCCATAGACCAAATTGCGAGAGTATGCAACTTTGGGCTATATCTAGAATTGAATACTTTATTCTCAAATTGATCTTCAGATATCAAATCCAAAGGATCTCTCTTAACTGCATCATATGCTATGGCAGCCGTAATAGTACATCCTGGAAACAACATGATTCCACTATCTTTGACAATCCTTCGAGCCTCAATGGGAGTAATAGCTACAATTTTAGCCTTGATTTTCTCCTCTTATGCTTTCTCAGCTTCCTCCTGGTGAGAAGGTTCAACATTTGCTCGGGTTGATTCAAGTCTTTCCTTTGTCTCTTTACTCCACTACTGAATCATAAAATCCTGAAATTCATTTGTCTACACAAACTTGTCATCAGCCAAAAACTCATCACACTCCCTAATCCTAGGATCATCATCATTTTCTCTATCATACTGCCACTTGACAATCCTGTCAGGAGGAACGTCTGAACCATGAGTTTCTTCAATATGAGGAAGGGGAAATCTCTACTCTACCTCCTCATTTTCTGGCACATGTTCTACCACTTGTTCCTCTTTGAGCTCCTAAATATCTATAGGCTGTTTTGGGATATCCATAGATTGTTTTTGTGTTGCTGTTCTAAGAGGGTTTGAGCTTTGTATGCAGCCTCCTTTACCTTTACTTTAAACTCACCAGATTGATAATCCTTTATCATAGTGAAGGCCTTCTCCAAGGGATTTGCAATTGCATTATATGGACTGATGTAGAAGGCATTCCTTTTCATAATCTTCTCCTCAAGGTTTATCATAGTTGTCCATTCCCTTTTCCTATTCATGACAACCTCATCAGTTGTTAGATTCCTTAATACATCATCCCTATATAAAAATTCATGGTGTATCATGCTTGATCCCTTGTGTCTCCTTCTTTCTGCCACAAACCTTTCTAGATCAAAAACTCTAATCTCACTAATAGGAATTTTGAGATTATTTACCATAATTCCAAGATTTTCATACCCCCCAGGGGCAGTGATCTTGAAATAAGCAAAAGAACACTAGGTGTTTAGTGTAGTTCCCTTTCTCTCTTTTCTAAACATTTCATAATCCATGACATCAACTTGCCACATGAACTCCATGAAAGCTAATATTTTTGAGACATACAAAGGTAGACAATGAGGTGCCACCTTAGCTCCTTAAGCTCTGATCAAAGTATATTCTAAATGCAAAAACTAGTCAGCCCAATTATGTGTTGCTTTGGAGCCTGATACATCCTTTGGGTGCATAAGGCTTCTAATTTTTGGAGAGTCTAAATCTAGGTGCTACACCCAATGAATCTAAGATACCATATCTTACAACATTGGCAAACAAGATGTAGTTGGAATGGGAGCAATCTTGATCCCAAATGTATGTCCTCATTTGCACAGGGTTAGCCTCATTTTCAGTATCCCTTATCTTCAGATTCAATTTCCTTTTCCAGTCATAGTCACCTTCCCATAAGAGCATATGCATCAACAAAGAGTAATGAGGGAAAGACAAATGGAGTATCTCCTTTTTCAAAATTTTAATAAAATTCGCATGCATTCTTTCAGCCACAAAGTTAGCATAATCAAAACCAGTGTTTCGATTATGGCTTTGTATATCCTCCACCATTACCAATAAATCAAGAGCTATTATCACCTCAAAATCCTGAGCTAGTACTTGATTTAAGCAATAATAAGTGTTTTTGAAGTAGTCTTTGAATTCTTCACACACAAAAGGCTCAACTTCCTTAGCAGTAAAATTTTCCCTACTCCTTCTATGTCTCACAAGTAGTGCATTTTTGTATGCAAATTTTCTCCTTTGATACTCATCATATAAGTCAGCACGTCTGAACTTTGAAGAATAATTAGGGTTCAACCCAAATAAATCTATCATCTTATCCTTTGTCACCTGTAGAACTACATCTCTATTCTCACTTCTGATTGTCCTATTAGTAGGGTTATAATCCCTAGCCAACTCCATCATCAAATCAACTTCTACAAATACATTTGGAACCGCCAGCTTTCCAAGGCTCAACCTCCACAAATAGCATGCAGGTATACCAAAATTTTGCCTATTGAAAGCATATTGAAAAAAAATTCCATCCACTTCGAGGTTGGGGTTTTTCACCAATTTCACCAACATTATCAATCAACTTGGTAGTCACAACAACTTTTTTTGTGGGCCTTTTACCAATTTGTGACCCTCCTTTGATACCTCTAGAAGTTTCCTACATGAATTTTTCTACTTCTTTCTTTGCACTCCTAGACCTAGTGGTCGTTGCAGGAGTGCTTGATGAAGATTCAGATATAGTTACTGGTTTAGGGTTAACTTTAGCTACAACATTTTGAGTTTTTGGTCTTTTAATCCTCTTCTATTTTGGCTTTCTTTCTGGTCTAATGCTAGATTCACTAGGCTTTGGGTCACTCATGCTTGTAACATAAATGGAACTAGGGTTTATAATTTCTTACAATTAAATAAAACCCTTCACAATTATGGTAGGGAAAAACACTACTATTGAATAGGAAATTTTTCTTCACAATTTACACAGTGGTCAATTTGAAACTACTAGAAACACATGAATTTCCACTTTCCCCAACTTTCCTACTAACTTTCTAGGGTATTCATCATACTACTTGAATTTAGAATGAGATATCAATTTTGCTTACCCAGGTAGAAACAATGTCACCCTGGTTCTTGATAACTTATGGGGCTTGCCTCGTAATTCTTCAGCTTTTGGTATTCCTTTTGTCAAATAATGAATTTTTATGCACAATAAACAAAGTTATCTACTTTATGTTACAACCGAGAGAGAAGTGTGCCACCATTAATGTTTGATAATAAGCTCACATGAGAGAACTGAAAATTAGCCATTTAGGTTTAAACCTTGATCGTTGATCCTCCAGCTTTAGAACTATATCAATGGCTATTAATTAGTCTCACCACCTTCCCTTTTTACTTATACAAAATCCTCAAGATTTTTCCACGTTTCCCCTTTATGTAATGGTTTTCACCTATTTCCAATTTACTTCACCCTCATCCAACTCTATCAGTGATGCAAGTGTTTTGTGTGATAAAATCTAAGCCCCTAGATCTATAGCTTGTTTCCTGATCACATTCATCTCCATCACTCCTCGATAATTCATCTTTGCATCTTGGCTTCTATCAATGACAAGAGATGGAAGCATCATACCTTGATGCATACACCTACATAAATAATCAATGGCACAAAAAGATATCACAGATAAGGTATAGTCAGGTTAGCGAGAGAAAACTTCTTAAAAGGAACCTTATTGCTCATCGCTAATCCCCCTCATAAGATTTGCAAGCAATTAGCGATGAGAGATGATCCTAATGTCATAACATGTCACACATCGCTAATCAAGAACCTGGAATTCAAAACAAATCCGCAAGAAGCAATGTAATTGGAAATGCATGTCCTCGCTTGTCATGGATTTAAAATAATCAAATCATAAGATATTTGCAATAAGTGATGAAAAGTATGATCATGAATTCAGAGGGCATCACTCATCGCTATTATGATCCCAAGAGGTCATAAATTATTAGCGATAAGAGATCCCTTCATAGTACTAAGAACCTCGCCCATTGTTACTTATAATTTGAGATTCAGGAAACTATTGACAATGAGCGATATCAAAGAGATATCACCTCATCGCTCATTGCTGATTTCAAACACACATTTCAAAAGTGATCAGCGATGAGTGGTATAGATAAGAGGTCAATTGAACTCAAGTGAAAACTTTTATGAATGTTCTCATAAGTTGCTTTAATGGAGGGGACTTCCTAGGATAAAACAATGGACACAAGATTTAAATAAACCCAAAAACCATTATAACAAAAGTTTCAGGACCATGATTAGGGAACCAGATTCCAAACAATAAAAGTAGACGCAAAATTTTTAACAGTGACCAGTAACGGGTAGTAGGGAGTCAATAGCAAAATAGAACATTCAAGTGCTGAAAATGAATCCTAAATAACAACCCTAAATGCAATAAGGGTTTGATACGAGACATGAAAATTAAGATTCCATCACAACATTCTACATTATCATTTTACTTCCTATACTTGAATCCTACCTAGACATACTGGACTCAAAATTTCAATCAGAACCCCTTACATTGAGCCATGAAATCCATTTTATAATACAAGGGAGAGACAAATCATCTGACTCAAAATGTAATTACATTTCATGTTAATTTCAAAGTTTATTTCATTGGGGTTAATTTCCTGAACCGTTACATCTCTAATCATTCCTTTATGATAGGAAAAGAAAATTTTGAAAAGAGTGCCAACCAATTTGTTGAAACCACCATGCAAGCCTTCCAAAAGGCATCACCCAAATTAGCACGTTCACCAACACCAGAGTAACCACCATCGCAATCATTGGCATGAACCTACGAACCAACACCAACAAAACAAACCAATAGAACTAACCACCTGGAAGCTTGATCACCACAGGGCCCAAAACCCAACACCATTAGAAGAGGACATGGGTGTTACCGGACCTTGTCAGCCACCAAGTAACCACC
This sequence comes from Sequoia sempervirens, assembly GCA_007258455.2. Classification (NCBI taxonomy): domain Eukaryota; kingdom Viridiplantae; phylum Streptophyta; class Pinopsida; order Cupressales; family Cupressaceae; genus Sequoia; species Sequoia sempervirens. The sequence goes on along the minus strand of VDFB02000017.1, from coordinate 229,205,129 downwards.
CTCACTGGGTCTTATCACAAAGAATGGAGTTGTAATAACAATCTCATCCTTCAAATCACTATAAGGCACCAAAGAAGCAAGGCATTGACTAGGGTCAGGGCTAGCTCCTCCCTCTTCACTTGAAGAAATAGATTAGAAATTAAGATAGGAGCAATGGGTTTCTTTGTACAAACCCTAGGGCCCATACTAGCTCTTGTTAATTCTTTCACAAATATAACCCCTTTCTCTTTTATCCCAATTGATTCCTACTACACATTTCTGCTTCTTAGGGCATAGGTGCTCCTAATAGCCACCTTCTCACATTTCCTACATGCACTTCTCTTTTTCTTCAGAATAATTGGCACCTCAGCCGGGAGGGGTTTATCCTCAGGAACATATGCAATTGGTTTGGTTATTGCATACTCAAACTTTGATACCTTTGAACTAGTGCAATAGGAGTACTAGGTTCGCTCATTTTTTCAAGATACAATGACAACCAGAACTAGTTATGTAGAAGAACACTAACCATAGTTTCTAGAAAATTCCCACATATAGGCAGTGAAAACACCCATGGATTCTATTCACAAAGAAAAGTTGAACCACAATTAGCAATGCAACAAGCATACACACTTATACATACTAGAAAACACCATGCCACCACCTTTACAATTCATGTGCTCAAAACTTCTACAATTATCTCTCTAGTACCTGCAGCAATTAATTTTGTGCTCCTGTAATTCACATATTATTTAATCAAGCCAATAAAAATCCTCATAAAATAGAGGGATTTGAGGCTAGTTGCAATTAATGGCCATCTTGGCTCGCTTGCATGGGTAGGAAGATCAATTATTGCATGTTACATCTCCACCGTCGATTATAGTGGATTTAAAACTCAATCACAGAGGTACATTGAGAGTTGCCACTTGCTTTGTGGATTGTACCAAGAAACAATGAGGAGATGCTTTAAATTTGCCACGTATCCATCCATATCCTTATCCAATCATCCTTGACTTGTCTATCGTTGATCCTGTTGATCGTGGTAAAATCCTGACCACATCCTGGAATGCATCACTTGACTCCAATTCACAGTCCATTTTGAAACCTTATCAAGTGATGGCCTCAGAGCCAGCGATGAGATACTAACCATCGATCTGACCATGGGAAGACCTTAGCCAAAGATCCCTCCTTTACATCACTCATCATAGGTTCCTCCTCTGCCAAGCCGCCTCAACCAGCGATAAACCAAACCCATGTGATGGGGAGGAACTCCACCCATTGGTGGTTGTGGGTTCTCCTTTGAAAGACAAGAAACAATTGGTGACAATGCAAGAGACAACGATGGGTTAAAGAATTAACCACATCACTCATCATAGGTTATATTCTTGCAATGGCAATGAAATACACGACTGGAAATAGACCTCTAGACTGACGATGGGTTAAGAACTCAATTGCATCAATGGTTGTGTGTTATCCTCCAAATGTAAGGACATAACACATGGCAGACGATGAAATTCTGTGGTTTTAAAAAACCATGCATCACTTGTTGTGTGTTACCCTGCTATGGGGAAAACACAACTTGTGACAAGCAATGAACCAATAGTGATGGACTTAGACTGTGCGGCGAAGGGAAGTACATTACTCATCGCGTGATGAGGATAGGAATTTTAAACAAGAATCATGATGAGTGATAGACCATGAAAACCATACATAAAGGGTGCAAAAGCACACTTGGGAATAAGTTTTTCATAAAGAGAGGGTTGTCCTAGGCATAGCGGGTGATTTGAATGATGGGGCCGGTAAAAAATGATAGCGAGGGCCATAAAATGCCACTCAATTTAAAAGGTGACCTGGTGCATCTAGTCAATGAATGAATACAAGCCAACAAATGGATTAAGGGTATAAGTGAGTAAAGTGATAAAACCCTAAACCCTAATGGCATTGAGGAATAGGAAGTCATAGGCGTGAAAATAGGACCAGTGGAACGTAATGAAAACTTAGGGTTCCACTAGTGGCTCCAACTGGGATGTATGCCTCTGGTAGGCATATCAAGAATCCAGATCTCTAATTGAAGTAGACCAACAAGAAAAATGAGCATGGTTGTGTGGATATAGAATGTAATCCTCCTTTTCCATCATAGAAACCTTCTCACTCATTTTCATTGATTTCAATTTCCAAATTGGAGACCTGACAGCCTCCCAAAGCTTAGAAGGAGCTCTTTCCTCTGTTAAATACCTTATTCTATTTTGATATCAACGGACCAAGATCTACATAATGCACTTTTGAGTAGCTAGTACCACCATAACTAACATCATCCACTCCACTTAGGTACCATGAATTTGTTCTACTCATTATCATGTTGCATCACAAGCTCATCCAGATGAATTGGAAAGATAAAAAATTCTTATTCCACTTGATCATAGATTATGACACTGCATTCAATCTATTCATCAAATTGAAGATCTTCAAAAGCACTATGTCGTATGCAATGTCCAATTTCTCCCAAGGTATTTATTCCAAGAGCATATAGAGGACAATGGTAGGAAAGAGAACCAGTCTCTTGCATCCCCCTTCAAGGACTACACAAACAATTTCACAATCACATCCTCAATATCTACTTCATATTCTCCCATTAAATCCCCAAACTCCCGCAAATGTTTTCTTGTTGACTCAGACTTCTCTCCATTAAATTTTGGTATTTTATCCCTGATCTTGGGTGGTACAATGTTTGGAAAGCCACAAATATTACTGAAATTTATGGCCCTAAACCTTTCAGTACTAAAATTCCTTTGACATGACAGGGGGTACTCATCATGTGTCATTGCATTCATGTTTGGCTCCAGATGTACAATTTGACAAGACATATTGTTCTACCCTTTGCAAATTTTGTCAATGTTATCAAAAGGTAACTCAAATTCCTTTTACACTTAAGAGCATAAGCCTTTATGATGTAAATTTTCTAATTCTGCTTTGCATAATATTATTCAACAAGTGAGATTCATGAATATGACATATTTCAACATCCATTTTACCCCACTTTAAGATTATGCAAAGATATTATTCCTTTCCCTATCTTAGTGCTATTTCATCGAATTGGGAAGCATTTATGTCCTATATCTTGAAAACTCCCACAAATTATCTGCAAATACAATGATATCTTATTAGATTGATGGGAATACCTGGAGTTTTAAAGCATCTTTTCACCTTCTACCTTGACATGTGTAGCTCTGAAGTCTCATTATATTTTTTTACAAGTCCTTTGAGTCAGAGTCGCCACCTCTTCTTTAGAGGATTATACTTCAAAATATATTGAAGTATCCTCAAAATAGATCTAGTTCTAGGTTTGCTCCAATAGTAGAGTCACCTTCAAATCTTCCACACTTTACTACTACTAACACTTTCACCAGGTTCAAGAATTACATAATATCTAAATTGGATGTTCAGATTTATCACACCATTCAACTATGTAATTAAACAATCTACAACTGGAGAATAAAAATTGTCCCCAACAGAGTTTCCATTTATGTTGGTTTTTTTTCTAACTAACCTTGGAATTTTCTAAAAGATAGCCAACCTTTATGTTCAAAAATTGCCAAAGGTTAGTGGCCAACACAACAAATAGAGAATTTTGAGGTCTTTATTCCTACACTTTAGGCCTTGTAGGACAAAGGAGGGTATTCATTATTGTGTTCATTTGGTATATCAACTTCTCAAGAATACTTCAATACATATTCATTCCTATTTGAGAAAAACACACTAAATTCACTAAAGATTTGGCAGGTCTTTAAGCAAATTAATGTCTATGTTGCTAGGAATGTGGGTGCATTTCAAACATACATTTCAGAATTGGCAAAAATTTATAAGTGTTGTCCTGATTTTGAATCCATAGCTAGGTATGTTACTTGTTCGCTTAATTGCACAAATTATTGACAAACAAGCCAGTGCCTCATCAATTGGGTAAATGGAGTCAAATATCAAACAAACAGTAATACACTAATTATTTAATTATGATATATAGAGTATCTTTGTAATGCCTTACAATGCAAAGACTCATATTATCCAAAACATCACTTCTTACCAAATCCTTGCAAATTCTCACACACCCATGACTCTTCCCAAACATTCTAATTAACCCTTTGAGTTAAAGCAAATAAATAAATCCTTGCATTCAATTGAATCATTGACAATAGATGAAAATATGTTTGATGCTTTCATTTATGATCTGTGAAAATGTACAAAAGGAGAGTATGTTTTGGAATTTATACTTGTTCCAATATGAGGAAGCTACAATTCTCCAACAATTTTTAATTCAAAATTTTTACATCATTTCTTTAAGTTTGCATGAACTGTGGCAATATTATTGGACTTTACTCATTTATATCTATCGTGATAAGGACAAAAACATTTAAATATTTGACCACCAAAATTTAAATTATATTTATTTGTATATGTATTAAAGATTTTATTTTGCTTGTTAGTATTTGTGTTTGAATATTTCAAACTATTGGTGGTTGAATTGTGAGGGTTAGTTTTATTTATTTAGTAGTTTAATAGTTTTGATAATAATTCTACTATTATTTTTAACTTATTTTTATCAATATTACAGTATTATGAAATATTTTGTACTTATTCTTATTAAATGTATCAACATTAGATTTCTTATTACATTTGGAAAGTAATAAACATAAAAAAAAGCTTTAATTCTTTCATATTTCATCCATAAATTTACTTTTCTTCAAACTATTATTTTAAATGTCAAACAATTTAATAGGAATACTTCACCTCCATTTTGTTCATATCCACTGAACACTCCTTATAAGAAGTAGTATAAAAAGAGACACCTAAATCAAATCTATCAACCATTCATCATGGAATTCATATGAGATTACAACAACAAAAAATATATCCCATAAATCTTCACATGAGGTCTTTTATTATGTGGAAGAAGCATCTTTAGTTGACTTGTCCTTCAACCTATTAAATTTGCACTCCCTCTTTCTATGCTCTATTTTACCATAATTCTAACAATTTATCTAAAGTAATAAATTCACCTTTGGATTTCAATCTCTTATCCCTTCACTTTTTATCTCTTGAATTATTTATTTCTTTCACAAGAACAACCTCTTACATTGAAGACATCCTTTGATTTGTAATCTTCTAAGTTTTTTTTTTCAATTCTTTTGATAACAAGTATGCTATTACATCCCCATTCTTCAATGTAGAAGCAGTACTAGTAATTTCCATTGCTAAATTATCCCATGAATTCGATAAAAAATAAAGAAAAGTAATATCTTCTCCTCATCATCCATTTCAATATCAACCAAAAATAATTGAGTTATCGTACATAGTATTGAAGGCATTCATATGTTCAACCAGAAAGTACCCATTATTTATTTTTAGTGAATACAACTTATTTTAAAGAAAAAAATATTTTCTAGAATTTTTTCTTGATACAAAGAGCTCAAATTATTCCATTGCTCCTTTGTTGTGGTTTTTGTTGATACATACAAGAAAATGGAATTTGATAGAAACGATCTAATTGGACTCCTTGCCTTCCTATCAAGAATTATACAATATTCACCTTTCATAGATGATGATTTATTGATGATACAACAATCCACTAATCTTTGTCAAGAAGTAGATCTTCCATCTTCACCTTCCATAACTGAAAAAAACTCCACTATTTGTTTCTCTCTATCCTTGTGCTTCTTGTCATTCTAATTCACTCACAAATCCTCACGCAAACAACTCCCACCTAGGAAAAATTTCATCATAAGAAAAAGAAACCCTAGACTCTGAAACAAACTTAAACCAAAGCTTGGATATCACATGTAGGGAAAAGAACCAACAAAAATTTGTAATAATATAGTGCAAATATAATCTCAAACAAAAAATAGAATAATGGAAAGCAAAGACAATACACAATTTTTTTCACTAATAAAAAAATCATTTTTTAATACAATAATAAATCTCTCTTACTTCACCCTTACACATATGGGTATATGAATAGATGCATCGAAAGTGGTTTTAAACATTGCATGAAATTATTCAAAAGATAAACATGGGTACTATAATGCATAGGTGAAAATAGAAAACCCAAAATAATGCTTGATTTAAAAAAAAAAAAATGCTAACAATTTTTCCAAATCAGAACATTGTTCCAACTTGTAAGATAGATCAAAACTATTAAACATGGAAAATATATATTTATCCAGCAATAGATAATGTGTTTCATGACAATAAACTTAACCTTATGCAAATTTACTTTCACAAGTTTTCGAAAACTCCCTTGTTAGTTCCTTCCCGGAACTATAGTGAAGGGTTTGATCCTTAAACAGTGATTAAACTATGCGTGAACAACCAATGAGAATGCAATTTATTTTTGCTGCATCTGTTTTACAGCTTATCTTCAAGGAAGAAAATGCAAGTGTTTTGGCCCAAATTTCCAATAATTTTTTCATGGCACTCACTGATTGGCACTTGCAGATTGACAGGGGCTCTGCGGGCATTCCTAGACAAGAGAGCGTATGCCTTTCGAGGAAAGCTCCTGCAGATTGTCGGAACCTCTGCATTCGTTAGAAATTGCATCCCGAGAAGGGCTGTGAACGTGTCTTAGCTGCGAGGGTTCCAATGTGCATGTTTGCAAAATGTGGTAGCAGAGACAAGGTACGTGAACTGCAGCCACACAATTTATCTAGCCCGCGAATTCAATAGAAACCATGAGAATTTGGCTTTATTTGGGCTTTGCCATTGCTGGGAAACGAGCCTTAAAATGGAGCTGAAGAAACGGCTCTTTTTAATAAAGCCAAGGCGAGTTCTCGTTTCGGGTGTTACTTTCACAGCGTTACTCTTATTGGGTTTGTTTTTCCTGACCTTGAGTGCTTTATGGGTTTACCTGGTTTCATTAGGTTTCTGCAAACATCTTAGTTTAAACAATCGATGTAAATTCTATGCCCCCGCAAATGCATCCCAAAAACTATTCGCTTCTCAATGCAGTAGAAAATTTATATAAGAAAAATCATAAATTATTGAAAATGTAGGGCACGAAACCGTTGCTGTGGCGGTGTCAAACCTTAAAAACCCTAGGCAATCTCTGCACAGTAGTTGCAATTCCAGTTTGTACAACCTGCATTTTTTAAATTATATTATTTTTATTTGATTAAGTGTTTAACAAGGATGCTAGCAAAGGTTTGTTGAATCTTTCTTTACACCTGCTAATTGCTTTAGCTTGAAAGTTTCTGAGGACTTTTCAAAAGTACATTTAATGCATTTCCTGCAATCATTATAGTCCTCGAGGCCACATCTTTTTGAGGAATTCTGTTAAACAATTCATGTGCCTCGTCTATGCTTCCACATTTTTCATACACATCCAGCAGGAAAGCTGTAACTTCATCTGACAAAATATCCTTTATCCTTTAATTGATGTCTATACCCTGTTCGAAAGCTCCTATTTTGGTAAAGCAGGGAGGATGGTGAAAAGATTTTGTAATTTTATTTACACCTGTCGATTGTATTTGCTTGAAGGTTTACAAAATCTTTTTCAGCAAATCCATTTCGTGCATATCCTGCAACCACTGTAGTTCAAGAGGATACATCTCTTAGAGGCATTCTGTCAAACAGTTCACGTGCCTTGACTATGCTTCCACACTTGGCTAACATGTCTATCAGGGCACTAGCAACTATAACATCTGACAGAAATTCCCGTTCAATTATCCTAATGGATGTCCATACCCTGTTCCAAAGCTTTCATGTTAGCACGGGTAGGCAAGATGCTGGGAAAAAATTGTGGAATTTGGTTTTACATCTGCTAATTGCATTCACTTAAAAGTTTGTAAAGCCTTTTATAAGAATTCCATTTTGTGCATATTCCGTAATCATGGCATTCCATGAAGCCAAATTTCTTTGAGGCTTGTTTATGCGTCCACATTTCGCAAGCTTGTCTACCGGAGCATTTTGAAATATAATATATGAAAAAATCACCCTTACATTATGCTTTGTTTGATGTCCATACCCTGTTGCAAAGCGCCCATTTCTACTATGATATGTTGTTGACAATGTGTGAATCTGTTATAAAAAATTCAAAAAGCACTATATTAAAAAATTGTTTTCAGAAAATTAAAATATTAGAATCTAAACAGAAATAGCAATGATTGTTAGATGCCAGTCTGAAGAGAATTATAAAACAAATTTTGAATACCACGACTAACCAAATTCCCAGAGAAATCTGCTAAAACTAAATAAACTACTAAACATTTAACCCTATTCATCAGCTCTTGTTCTGCATCTCGAGGCATCTGATACTCCAAGAGAACACACACATTAAGAAAGCATCTCTTATAGATTATATTAGATCTATCATGCTCGGTTCTTGATATTGTGAGGTTGCTGTATGTCTAAGAATAGTTACCATCAATTGGGGATGCTTAAAAACATGTAAATGTAAACATTTAGGAATGAAATAGTCAATAAATTGCAGAATTTGCCTCCTTGAATTGCCTTCAAACTTGTTTGATTATTCAAACAAGGTTGCAAATGCAGTGTGAGAAATCTGCATAGGTTAGATGGTTTTAAAAATGCTGAAATTGTATGTTTTTAGTGTGTTTGTAAATCTGGTATGTTCCATTTCCCTAAACGCCTCTGCTACCTTAGTAGTTTTAAATGGATGAGCAACCTGCAAAACTTTACATATTTGGTGAGTAAATCAACAAACATCATGATGACATTCAGGCTTTCAAGGGCAACAACCATTATGAATGAGCAAGGTTTGTAGTAGTCTTAGGGTTTTGATTGTTTTTCCCTTGTGTTGTCGTATGAAACAACTTTTGGACTTCTACTTTAAGACTTTCCGAAAAGAAATCCCTTTTTACCTCTTGATAAGTCTTAAGGAATAAAAATGTTGTTTTTAACCACTGTAGACTCTGTAGAGCGTATCAATGGGTATGAAAACAAATATCCTTTTGCTTCAATTTTTAACAATATTGTTAAAAATCCAAACCATTCAATTCAGTTTTCAAGTCAATTAACATTGATTTGATTTTAATTTTTTAAGCAGAAATTTTTTTTTAGACTAGTGTAGGGTTTATTAATTTATGGTTTGAAAAAACATTGTTTTGCTTCAATTTGTAATGCCAACAATTTAATGTTCAAAATGCATTTGAATTAATGTTGTTGTATAGGGTTTGAACTTTAAAGCAAAATGTCTCTTAGTCCTATGCTTGCCTCTCCGTTGTTTCATTAGGTTTTGTATCAAAGCCAGATTATTCATATGGGTTCCATGTTTTTGCAAAAAAAGAAATATGGGAGTTACAAACTACGGAATCCAAGTCTGTTCAATTCCTTGAAGCAATCTTAAGCATTGGTCCAGTTTCAAATATGTAATATACTGTTCATTATGCATTGCTAATATCAATTTCCATTGTGAATAGCAGTTTGGTGTAGGGATTGGAGTATATTTCTCCCTTTTATTTTACTTTATTGTATTTTGAAATTAAATATTCCTGCTTCCATCATGTTTTCTTGCTTTATGAAACTCTGTCTGCATGCTGGTATTTGGGTTGCTGGGATTTTTAGTTATCGAGGCATTCCTCTGTTGCAGTGTTAATGTATTTGTTGGGCCTCTAGAGGACAGAATGATGACAACTGGATGCACAGTAGCAGATATTTTTTGCTATTGTTGTGGACAGATCGTTAGCTAGAAATATGTATGTCTCATTGCTTGAATCTGTCTTATAATAGTTTTCCAGATTTATCACTATACAACAAAATTGTTCCTTCAATTCACCACGCTTTTGGAGCTTTACTCCTGGCATGTTTGCAGGAGGCTGCCTATGAAAAGAGCTAAAAGTACGAGGGAAAATTCATCTTGGAACAGTAAAGCACATGTTTTTTTCTAATTGAGCGGTCTGGTGCTTATGGAAGCCTTTTTAATTTTTTTTCTTGAGAAAATAACTTTGAGATAGGAAAATTGTGTGCCCAATTCAACCATTGTCATTGGCTGGGTTTTTGGACAGGGGGAAGATGGTCGATGGGGATGGCAGGAACTTCTTGGACGACACACCTATAGTTGGTAGTGATGCAGATGATATCTAATTACAGACAGGCAAGCTAGTCTTTTTTGCCTACTACAAGCATCAATGGAAGAGTAGGCACAATTAGTGTAACAAATAATGGGCTCGGAGATCTATGCTTTCTTTCAAATATGGGTGGGGAGCCCTGTTTTTTTATCGTTGATTTCTTAATCTGGAATGCTGCCACTGTTGTTTTAAGAATTTAAACACTAATTTCAGAAAACTGTATATCTAAGAATCTCATTCATTCTAATTTACAATTGTGTCTTGGTTACTGTTTGCTTGTCTGTCCATGATAGCTTGTCTGTCAAGTTTAGAGAAATGCAAATATGGCTTTATTGGAGATCAATTTCAAAATCTTGATCAGGTACATCTTTATTCTTTGCTACAATAGGAGCATTATCAAATTTTATGTCATATGGCCTCCCACTGTAATTGAGCTATGCCTTTCTGTGATAATAATAATTAATTGATACTAATTGATACTAGTTTTTTTTTAATTGCCTAAGGTTTATAATATACTCACTGGCAATGGATGTGGCCTGCAATGCAGCATGGCAGCCCTTTAAATTAATGAGAGATTCGGGAATTTTAATTTAACAGATAATAGTTCAATTCCCAAAAATAGTTAGATACTGAACATGCCTGTGTGAGGATACTGAACAGGCCTGTGCGGCTTTCTTTCTAGCTTGACAAGGTGTAGGGACCCCTTGTTTGGTATCAGCGCCTCACAAGGTTATGAAGCTAGTATGGTGACCTGGCGAATTTGATGGTGTGGACACCCCTAGTCCTTGACAGTCATGCATGGGGCAAGCGGTTGTTAACAGACTTCCAACAAATTATAATAATTGTTGTTAACAGGCTTCCAATAAGTTATAATAATTGCAAACATATAATTTCCACAGTCAATGATATTGGAATGAATTGATTCGAGATTTGACTCTGAGTTTCTTTTCCTCACCATAATTTCTTCACCGCAGACATATAATTTTCAGTCCATGATATTGACATGAATTGTTTTTGGATTTGACTGTGTGAAGAAAAAACTCACACAATCAAATCCAGAAACAGTTCATGCCAATTCTAATAATTGTTATATTTCATATTTTTAAGTGTGAGAGGTTTAGCCACCACCTGTGCGTTTTTGTTGATAGTTATCATCTTATGAGCTTCTGGGACCATCCTGTAACAATGATTAGCCACGGCCAAGGGAATCACCCGTGGAGGTGTGTTAAGGTTATATGCCAATTGAAGGTCATATTTTCTGTAGGACTGCATACTATAGTCTGACTGCATAGATTAGGAGCAGAAAAAGGGTTACAGTAGGTCTAGAATACAAAACAAGATTTTATATCTCTTGGTTTTCATTCCTCATGGCTCATTTATTTAACGCCTATGAAAACTAATATTTGATACATAATGCTTAGTTTAACTGACTATACTAGCATCATATTCATCCATCTAAGGCCCTTGGACCATGTCAGATTGACTTCTCACACAACACTTGTGGTCCCTACCCTGGGTTGGTTTCAGTAGGAATAACAACAAAATATTGGATCTAAATGCAACAATGGATGCCCTCTTTTCTCATGTTCAGCGATTCAGCCATCTAACAAACTAATATAAAATGGAACCTTTTATGCTAATTCAGCTGAAATCTGATTTGAGCGAAGGATTGAATTTCCATCATGGGTAATCATGGGTGTGCAGTAAGTCAAATCTGTTGGGACAGATCCATTTGCTGACCAAGATAGAGTGAAATTTCGACAGATACCTTGAACACTCCTGAAAGTGTTGCTACTTTGGCTAGTCTTCTACCTGTACCTTTGTATTCTCTTGCAACACTTCTGAATGAGTCCTAATCATGTGATTTGTCATGATCCCCCATGTAGGTATCTCAGCCATAGAACTTCCGTTTTGCTTGAAATGGTAGATAAGGAGATTTAGATAAACATTCCTCTTTTTTTTTTAACAATTATATTAGGTTGTTTAATTTGTTTGATGGAACAAGTGCAATCTAATTCAAGTAAAACTTAATACTGATGAACCGATTGCATGTGAAATAAAATAGTGATCAAAGTTGAAATAAAATTTGGAGAAATTTTGAAGCTATGAAATTTTCAAACATTTGGTTGATTCTCAATTGATCCATAATTGACTTAGTTATATTCCATAGCAAATTCATCAACTAGAGCCTTTAATTATGTACAACTGTCTTGTCGAATTATGCTATCTGAAATGATCTATAAGTAAGCATAGATATTCCTTACCTAATTCATCAACAGTTATCATAATGAATTATGCTTTCTCTTGCCGCTGCATCTCATTTTCTATAGAATGCTATGGTCTGCAACTTTCTTGCACACTCGTCGACATTGTATTACAGACTACAATTCAGATTGAGTGCACTAAACTTTTACAGGACTCTCAAAAGAATTTGTCACAAAGAACAATAGATGAATTAAGACACGAGAATCCAAATGACATTAAAATTGAAAGGGTGACATTTCAAGCACAGTCTATGCTTCCACATTTTGATTGACAATCCACAGTTTCTCAAAACTGCCCTGCCAGCACTAGGCAGGAACTACGCTGCACTGCAGCTCTTGTTATATATAGAGAAGAGACCACAACAAAAAGGATAGACCCCAGATAGGTTTTCATAAGAAGGCTATATATTAGGCTTAGTATTTGTAAAACATGATGGAGATGGGTTCCTAACAAATGTAGATGCCCCTTAATGGCAAAGCTAACCATAAATTATAATTATGGTAATTATAAATATTCTCGATTATATAATTATACTCTCATTTATAATAAATATATTATTATGCGTGCCTTTTATATTTATGTTAATAGAGTTTTTGGTAGATCCCAATTACAACATGGGTTTCTGCCTCCAAGTCATAATAATTACACATATCCAGAGCTCGTTTCAATGTCTTTTGGATAGTTCTCAGTTCATCATAGTCCAGAAGATGAAGCACTTCACTGCTCAAAATGTACGCTGCATAAGGCAATAGACATCATAACATTAAATTAATGGAATACACAAATACACACATTCCAACAACAGAAGATGACATCTCTTCAACATGAAGAGAAACGAAATTAAGAATGAATGAAGATCCAAAGATGGCTGATTTACCAGGGCCAGATTAAACACAAACATGGGATTGAACATAAAGGAGAGTGAAATTATAAGATTGACCAACATTTGTGTGAGCAGAAAAGGTATGCTTACAAGCCTATTCACAGGCATGCATACTCTCTTGGCTTTCATCCACGGCAACCGCAATATTCATCATTTTCATCACTCCTTCCTCTTTCATTACTGATTTTTCTCCAACTATAGAATGGGCCATAGATTTCAAAGTAATGAGCAATCTATGGCTTTTTCTTCCTACTGTTTAAGAATGTGAGAACTGATGAGATATATATAAAGGTGATTTTTTGGATATATTGGAATCCTCTCCATTAAAAGGGGGAGCAAATAGAGTATATTAAAATATCATTATGATAAAAGAACAATCAAATCAAATAATTAACCACTTAGAAAATAATAAATGCATGGACATTCGTATCCTATATTATTTGGTATATTTAAATAGATGCAAGTGGTATATGCTTAATTATTTATTGATTGTATCTATTTTTATCCCCATTATTAGCAAAGAAGATCATAACAATACATACCATGTGCATAACATAAAGTTAAAATGACAAGATAGCTATCCTCCTAGACTCATCCTTCTCAAACTTCATAAAATTTGATGGACAGAAAAAAACGCTGACATTTTGGACTAGCTTGGTCTACACAAATAGATGTTATATAGCAAAAATCTTCGTAGTTCACCTGCATTCAGTAAAAAAATAGCAAAGGATTTTATTAGAATCAACTAACATTTTGCTATAAACTGTATGTAGCAAAGCCATATTCACTAGAAACCACACTCTGGCAACTTTTAAGCAGTATGAAAATTATTAATATGTGAAGCAACGACAATAGAGACAAATGAACAATCAGGACAGCATGCTGGAAAAAGTTTCTTGTGCAACTAAGATGAAGTGTTATATATGCAGACATCAAATAAAGTTTCTTATTTTCATAAAATCTATTTATGGCTTGATCATTCACATAGCTAGAACATGATGAAGTAAAATAAAGCCATGCGTATGGTGAATTTGTTTGTATACATAAGGCCTATATGCATCAACTCGAATACTAATCTACTGAAAACTTAAGATTAAGAGAAAAATACCAGCCTGGCACAATCAAGAGGAGTCAATCATAAGCGTCATTGTTAAGAACCCCATTTTCTCAACAAGAGAGCTATAGAAGCATCACTAATTCTCCACTTTATTTTTTGAATAAAATTCAACTAATTATTTCCTGTTCTAATGCAGTCTCTAAAATCTACACACAATGACATGGCTACAGAGAAATAAACTCAAACACTTCTATGGGAATGAGTATGTGAGCACTATATCTTTTTATTTCCCTATGATATTTTCTATAATAAACTATTGTAGGTTCCTTAGATGATGAATTGTCTTTAATTGCAGTTCATCAATATTTCTCTTCAAATAGTGTCTATTAAATTCAAAAGGCAATCCAGAAAATTAAATGAAAGAATAATTCAAATATGAATGCACACAGAGCTGTTGCTTTGTTTCCCCAGACAACAAGGGAATACAAAACATAAATGCAAAATAACAAAACAAATAGATTGGAGACACATAGCTGGGCATGCAAATTTTCTTCTTCTATTAACTCAGAAAATAACCATTACAAAATGATTTCAAACTACAAATAACAAACTAGATTTGTAGCAATCTGGAGCTGCACCCACACATAGGGCAATTAGGAGCTTCTCAGAGCTCTCCATACTTCTTCTACACTAAACGATTTGGAGTTGTATGTCACTCCTTGCAACTATTGTAGCTAATCTGTAGCTATCTAGAGCTATCTGCTGCTCCCTGCAAACACTGAACAGTTCGAAGTTATCTACTGCTCCTTCTACAAAACATTATTTATTGTTGTTGCAATTTCACCTTTTTCAAATCACATGCAAATTCTTTTGTCACTTACTGACTGTTCTAAATTCTAACTGTTACATTCCCTCTATTTGTCTTCATTCAAAACTCCCTCTCAAAATTCAAACTTACCTATCATAGTTAATTATGGAAATTCAAAATTTCCTATCACAATAAATTCAATGCAGTTGGGAGTGGGACAGAGATGAAAATCCCCAACAAGAAACTACCGTTGAAAGCTCCTGACAAGTAGGTGAACATCTATGGAGTTTGACGTGTGAGCAAGCTCAGTCAGAACATTTAATATTTCTAACACTCCCCCCTATGACTAAATGATCAAACAAACTTCATTCTTCATACAAATCAACAACACCTAAATTTCTTCTTAGGCATTCAAAGCAATCTCTACTCAATGATTTGGTGAAAATGTCTGCAAGCTGCTTCTCAGATCTACAAAATTTCATTTTAATTTCATGTTTATCAACCAATTCTCTTATGAAATGATGTTTGATTTCAATGTGCTTGCTTCTTTCATGAAACACCAGATTCTTTGTCAAAACAATCAATGAAACATTGTCACAAAATATGGTTGTTCCATCCTCTTGTTCTTCCTTCAAATCTATTAAGGTCCTTCTTAGCCAAATAGTTTGGTATGTTGTTGCATTTGTTTCTATATACTTAGTCTTATCTGTAGATAGGGAAACTATGGGTTGTTTCTTGGAAGCCCATGAAATGACTTTCGATCCCAAATGAAACACATCTAGATGTGCTCTTTCTATCATCCACACTACTTGCCCAATCACTATTCGTGTAACCAACCATCCAAAAATCATTTGTTGCACTATACAAAATACCATATCCTTTGGTTCCATTCACATACCTCGGGATTTTTTTACCCATTTGTCAATGTGACTCTTTTGGAGTCTCCATAAATCTAGAAATCAAACTTACACTATGCATTATATCAAGCCTAGTTGTTGTTAAATACATTAAACTTCCAACCAAACTCTTATATATGGTCAGATTCACATTGATGTTACAATCTTCCTTGCTCAATTTTAGACCTATGGCTATTGGTATTGGGGTAGGCTTGCTATCTTACATCCTAAACCTTTTCAAAGTCTCTGTTGCATACTTTGTTGAGAGATAAAAATATGATCATGCATTTATTTTACTTCTATGCCTAGAAAATACCTCAAGAGACCTAAGTCTGTCATTTCAAACTCTCTTTTCATGCCCTCTTTAAAATCAACAATGAGGAAATCATCATCCCTAATGAAAACTAAATCATCAACATACAAGACAACAATTAAAATCTTGTCATTTGTTGCCTTGTTGTAAAGACTAGGCTCACCATTGTTTTTTCTAAGGTCATTGCTCATCAAATATGAGTCAATCCTGTTGTATCATGCCCGTGGAGCTTACTTTAGCCCATAAAGAGCTTTCTTCAGCTTGTATATCTTGTTTTCTTGACCCAAAATTTCATAACTAGGTGGCTACTCCACATACACTTCCTCTTTCAATACTCTATTTAGGAAGGTGGACTTCATGTCCATTTGAAACACCTTCCATTTGTGTTAGGCTGCAATTGCTATGACTACCTGCATAGTCTCTATCCTTGCAACTGGAGCGAATGTCTCATCATAATCTCTCCCAAGCTGTTGTTTGTGTCCTTTGAATAGATCATTGTTGGATATTTTTAAGGGGTATTTATCATGATCAAAAAGTGACTTTTGATGTATGTTGAGTTTATCTTCGGATGAGGTAGAAACATCTTCAAGGTGCTCATTAACGGATAGATCTCGATCATTGTTTTCAACAATTGTGGTGGAGAGATTGTCAATGCTATCACTAGTGGTTGAATCTTCATCATTGTCCTCAATAGTTATTATTTTTTAACCAATAAGGTCTTGGATGATATTTTTGAGTCAAATTCAATTTGATGTTGTGTCCCTTTATTTTTTGAAAATCACAAAGGTGCTTCTCATTATACCTTGGTGGTTTAACTCGAGGCTCTTGATAATTTTCATAAAAGGGGATTTTGATGAAATTTTCTTGTACCAACTGTTGCATGACCGATTCAATTGGTTTCCCAAGCGGCGTGTATTTTCGTTTGTTACCTTGTGAGATTTGTACTTTAAATTGACCTTATGGCGATTGATTTTGGAGATGTGGTGATTGATCTTCGAGATGTGGAAGTTGGGTTTGTTGTTGATGTTGTTGATCTTGATATCCAACATCTTGATATTGGAGATATTGTTTTTGATGTGGTTGTGGACACAACTCAATGCTTTGATGACATGGTTTAACCAATGAAAGAGTGTATTGATTTTGGGGTGGAGATGTCTCTTGGCGCAATGAATCAACTATTTTGGTAAGTGTAGCAATTTGATCTTGCAAAATTTGATCTTGACACCCTTGATATAGTTGATTTGGTTTTTGTTCAAGTAGATTTGGAATGTATACTTGTGGTGTTTGTATGGGATCATGGACAACTTGATTTTGGACAATGTTCTGATTTGGGATGATGCTTAGATTTGGCATGATAGGTTGAAATTGAACATTATTGTGGTTGGGAATCACATTGCCTTGATATAGGTAACTTTGATTTTGCATGGTGTTACCTTGACTTGGATCAATACATGGAGTCGTTAACATATTGTTTGGACTTTGAACAACATTTGTATGATTCAAAAACATATCTATCCCAAAGTTTACCAAGTTTGGATTTGAAATGTTTATGTTTAGTAAACTTATACTTGGTATATTCACATTTGGCATGTATGGATTTGGTGGGATAAAAAAAATTTGTTGAAGACTCATGCATTGATTGTTTGGTTGATAGATTTGTAGATTTGGACTTTGATTTAAATCTACCATAGGGAAAGGTGTTCCAAAATTTAGATTGGGCATACTCACATTTGTTGTACCATTGAGGTTTGTAGGAGATAAGGATCCCATGTATGGATTGTATAAATGTGAGTTTTGATAATCCATTGGTTTTGTAAGGCTTTGATAGTTTGGTTGATTTAGACCACTCATGATGTATAAATAAGTTTATATTCCATGGTTTTCTTGTGTTTTGATCTTGTTGACCTCTAAGGGATTTAGGACCAATGATGAGATGAAAGATGAAATGGGTGAATGATACGAGTGTTGAACTTTTAAGATCCTTGGAGGAATACTAGACTTTAGGATTCTTTGGATTGGTTTGATTTGATTTGGATAATGGACTTATAAACCCCAAGATGTTGGATGTTATCTTGGAATAAACTTGTCCACAAGGATGATAATTTAACTAGATATATGAGGAAGGATTCATCCACACACAGTTAGCCAAACATGGTGATTTGGATGTTGATTTGAAGGATTTTACCAAAAGTCTAGTATGAAGGATTTTTCCAATAGTTCAAAGTTGTTTGTGAGATGGGATTAGATTGATGTTTGAGATGGATGAAATGATTGATTTGATCCTGAATTAACCTAAGGAGAACCTTGTTTACAAGACCAAGATAGTGAAGAACATGTTTTTCCCTAAGAGTACTTCAAACCAAAAGATCAATGTTTGCTCAAAATACCATAAGACAAAAGATAAACAAGCACATTTGTGTGGTTCAATTGATTTCATCTTGATTAATGAATTGTTTTTACCACATCCACAATTCTTGCTTAGTTTTTCACACTAAATGTCTATGTCTCAATTTCCTTTTCATCCCACAAGGTCCATTATGTGGGAATCAAGAGAAACAAGGCAATAGTTCCATAATGTTGACTTTAGTGAAAGAAAACTGAGATGTAAATCCAAATACTTAGAAGCCTCTAAGGATGAAATCCCTAGGGACAAGCAGTAGCACTTGGATTTTTCAAAGGTATTTTCTCCTTCTAAAGGTTTGAAATTTGATGTCCTTGTTGAATGTTTGTTTTCAAGATTTTGGATCCAAGCAATGTGTTTAACTGACTCAAAGATTGTTCAACCCTAGGATAGAAAAAAAAATTGTTGAATTCCCACTTGGATAAATCTAACTGCCCTTATTCAGAGTGGATGATTAAAAACTTGAGCACACCAGCTCCCCTCCATGGCATTCACTTCTACGAGTCAACCAAGCTTTCAATTCTCCTAAATCTCCCATGATGAACTTCTCATCTCTACAAAGAATCGCAAATATGTGGGACGACTTCGGATGTCTAACCTCTTGACGCTAGCAAATATTGATATTTTTGGCTACTAAACAAGGGTTTGTAATAAGTGCATCTGGTTCAAAGGACATGATGATAAACTCCCTCAAGAGGTCTCCCAACCCTTAGAACAAGGGCTTTACACATCAGAAAGATACTAGGGGAGAGCTATCATGCATCACTAAGTTGATTGCAAACTTTCTTTGCAACCACAAATTTGTAGTGTGGTTCAGAAGAGCCTGGCTTATGCTCATTACCATTTGGGTCATTCCCTTGGGGTGAGTACTTTTTCCCACCAAGGTAGGACCTCTAAAGGTAAACAAAAGCGAGTAAGTACATCCGTAGTTCGATCAATCTTTGTTTGCATGAACAAAGAGAAAACACACACAATATACAGTTTATCTCACACTAGCAATATTTGTTCAATTTTTAAGAGCCCAAACTAAAGATAACAAGATCCTAAGATGGGATTATAAATGCTCCCAAAGTGTCGAACACTTTTTTACAATTATGAAAAAGAAAGTGCCATAGGAAGCTCTTCTTGTTTTCTTCTTTTCCTAGACAATGGACATGAAATGCTTTTTTTGTCACTTCAATGCTCCATGGTCCTCTTAAAACCTGGAAGCCATTCTCAAAATGTTAGATGAGATTAAGAAACAAGAAGATATGAGGGTTAGATGAATGATTAAGCATAAAAACCCTAAAATTTAGACCATGTTACAATGCGATTTGACTTTAGGTGTAAAATTGAAAATTTTAACTTTACAAAAATTGATAAACACTTACACTATTGCATAGCTTATGAAATTCTAACCCATTTCAAAAAAAAATTTGAAAAAGACCTCTGTATGACCAAGATATGGTCATTTTAAGATTGACTATAAAAGCTCTAAAATAGAGAGCATATGCGCTAAAACAGAGAGCATATGTGCTAAAAAAAAGACCATATGCATTAAAACTCAGACCATATGCACTAAAACTCAGATCATATGTGCTAAAGCAGGAGGTAAATGCATTAGAAGATGTCACGTATGCACTATAACAAAGCCTATATGTGTCAAAAGTCACCACCTATGTGCTGAAAGAAGCCACGGGTGTGCTACATTGAGATTCATGACCAAACCTGCTGAAAAAAAATATGCCAAAAATGTTAAAAATAGAGCTAGGCCCTCCTAGTGCCAAAATGTGAATGCTTGGTTTAAACCTACTCAAACATGGACAAAAAAATGAATATTAGTCCATAAACAAGTCTAAACAAACATTCCCCATGAAATTCATTTAAACACAAGAACATTGAAATCAAAGCCAAAATAACAAGTAAAAGCTAATGAAATTATATTCTAAATGCTCAAACCAGCATCCCATAGGGGAATTGGTGCTTCCTTGATGTGGAAAGAAGCCCTTTCCCAATTCCTTGATAAACTCAATGATGATTGATTGATCCTTGATGAAAATTGTCAATAACCTAGCTATGGATGATGAAATCTATGAAAATTTGGATGAAAATGTGGATGAACTTGCTTAAATCTGTGGATAGTAACCTTGCATGAAGATTTGGATGATTGTGGATTCAAATGAGCATAATGATCTTACATGGATTGTGAATGCCAAATCAAATAGAGAAGGCCTCTATTTAGAATGGAGAAGGATTGGAGAATGAAAAATAGGATGAATGTGGGATTTAAGATAGACCAATGGCATTGTGCCATTTGTCAACATGCTAATGAAGGAGAGTGAAGTACATTTTGAATAATATGCATGTTAAATGCATGTAGGTGGAATTTGAAATTCAAAAGATGGCTTGTGCAAGAAGAGTTGTATAAGAGGAGTTAATGCCGAGTTGGCTCAAGGAGAGGACATGTAAGAGCCTTTAATGTCAAGTTGGAGGAAAAAAGTCCTTTAGGAGGGAGAATTCAAATAAGTGGAATATTCCAAGAATATGCAATATTTGAATGGAAATAGGAGGAATTAATAAATCAAATAAATTGATTTACATGCAACTTGCAAAAGCTAGAGGAATGGCAGAGTAATGTTAGGAGTTAATTAGGATTAATTAACTTAGATGAAGTTAGTTTGATTTGACATTTGATTTAGATATTCAGATTTATTTAAATCAAATGAGAGGATATTAGAAGATTAGCAATTTAATTAAATAAATTTGATTTATTTGATTAAATGAAGAACATTATGATTTAATTAAATAACATTGATTTATTTAATCAAAGGAATAATATTAGGATTTAATTAAATAACATTGATTTATTTAATCAAAGGAAGAGTATTAGGATTTAATTAAATAAAATTGATTTATTTAATCAAAGAGAGAACATTAGAACTTAATTAAATAAAGCTGATTTATTTAATCAAACATGAATTATGATGAAATAATATGATAATGTGTATTATCTGATTGAGGAAATTTAATGAATATAATTAAATAAAGATTATTCAATTAAATGATTAGTAAAGAAGTGATAAAGGAAGAATTGGTGTTGGTTAATAATATTGAATGCATGATGTCAATCAATATATTTCGAGCATCTACAAAAATAAATATTAAAAAAGAGGGAAATAAATTTGTGGAGTCACATGATATTTTTGACAATATGCAGTCGCTTCTTATTTCCATTCCTCTTTTTTTTTATAGCTTATTTTCAATTCCTAAATAATAGATGCTCCATTTAAATAAGAAAGATTCCAAATTATCTTTTTCACATAATATTTTTTTGCATGGGAACACTTAACTGCTTAAATTTATGCAAATAACACTTTTAAGCAACCATGTGGGGAAAGGGGGTTAAATCAATGCAAGTGGAAAAAGAAAATTTCCATCAAATTGGGAAAAGATACTTCAAATGGAAATAGAATTTTCCATCCAATTAGCAAATGAATATTTATTTGTCTTTTATGTGATAAGTGAGATTTTGGAGGCTTTCACTTACCCCTTGTCCCCATGTTGCTACTTAAGAGTCTATTTTTTGCTTAAATTTAAGTAAAGTGTCTTTATGAATTTATTTATTTATAGGAATAGGATAATTTAGAATCTTTTCCTATTTTTCTGGAGCAACAACTATTTAAAAATTAAAAATAGGTTGTGCAAAAATTGGGGGGGCTAAAAATAATCAATTGCTTCAAATGTAAGAAAATGTCATACAACTTCACAAATTCCTTTGCCTCCTTTTTTTTATTTACTTCATATTTTCCCTCCAAATTTTCCTCCACTTTCTACCTACACAAAATATTATTAATAATTTTTTTGTGTTGAAAAAATTAAATTAAAATTGTCTACTTAAAAATAAGTAGAAAAAGGGATGGTAGTCCTAGTTCGATTAGCTAAAGCATCTTGTTGCAGAAAAGAGGTAATGAGGTCTAGTCTCCCCACCGTCCCTGTGGTACCAGAGGAAACATCATGCCAACACCACTGGCCATGCGCAAAAAAGTTTACCAACATTGCATTTTATAGGGGGATGAATACTTGACCGATTCCTGTAGTCTAAAAAAAAGGGAAAGCAAAAAAAATAGTCATGGGGCCACCATCTCCACAAAATATTGCCTAAAATGTTAAGCAGTGGCTACTAGCCCTTTAGAGGCTTTAACTATTAAAAGCTAGTTGATTTACTATTTAGCGGTAGATGAAAGTTATTTTCTAGGACTCAACATTGGTGTCTAGGCATGAGACTTGTGTTAGATTCAAATCTCACAATATTTGTAGCCTATCGGCTAATAAAATGTGTCTTAAAACTTAGAAGAATTAAATTCATTTTTTGTCTTCCATAAATTATGTCATTTTTCTTTTTAAAATGTAGCAGCTCATCATATTTTACTTATGTAGGGCCTCGAGGGACATATCATGGACATATTCAAATTTATATTATTCCCTTTTTAAAATCACCATTTAAAAGTTGTGGAGATTTGGGTATAACAAGGTGTGAACCATGATCCTAATACCTGCAAAAAACAACAAACAAACACATTAGAAGATTGAAATGCAAGTTAGAAACATGATTCCTCAAGAAATCCATTTATCAATGCTCTAAATAGGAAAATGAAAGCAATACAATGAGAAATCAACAAAAGAGATTAAATCCTATGAAAGCAATGTAAATTCTTGATCTCCTGAGGGAGTTGGTGCCAATTTGATGTGAAAATTGGCCCTTTCCCAACTCCAATGCTAGCTTTGATGATTTGATAAAGATTGTGATCCACTTTGATGAAGATTTGATGAATGCTCCAAGCCAAAATCTGCAAAAAACCTAGCTATGATTCAATGAGATGGATGAGAATTGCTAAGTATTTTAGCATGGTAACTTTGCTTGAGATGTGGATGATGAAATAAGGATATAAGCTCTTTATTTATAGATTGATAAGTTGAAGAGATGTCCAAATTTTATCAATGTGGGACAAAGATTCAACCAATGATATGATGCCACTTGTAAACATGTGAGGATGAAGGTTGAGCAAG